>ML804852.1:105161-131433 GCA_009831015.1 Picea engelmannii | reverse complement strand
AGGCTCAAAGTGTTTTTCCATTGCATTCCTTAGTATTTCATTCCATTTTCTAATTACATTAGGAGAAGTGTGTATTTTGTATTTACTTTTGAGTAATGGCTTATTTGTAGATAAGCTACTACAAGTCACATAGATTGCAACAAATCCCACGGGTAGTTGTTAATTCCATAGACCATGGAAGCGCGTGTCTATTGTCTACTATGGGTCGTTACAACCACAACAAGCACTTGCTATGGGACCACCAATCACAGCCATTTGGGGAAGCTAGTGGGAGATCCCATGAAACCACTAGTCAAGCAATCCGTCAAACAATTAATAGACGATGCCACAAATTTATTGCTATAGCCAATTACAGAAATGCCACAAATTCATTGCAACAGCCAAGTACATGGATGCCACAAATTCATTGCAACAGCCAAGTACATGGATGCCACAAATACATTGCTACCCAGTTATAGAGATGCCACGAATTCATTGTTATAGCTATATTCCATGAATTCATTGCTACAGCCATTTGGGGAAGAGAATAAAAGTTGAAATTTGTGGTTTTAACTGTTGAAGGGCAAATTTCTATAGGCCCACATGTGCAAATCCGGATTTCTATATCCATGTGTTCCATATTAGTTTGGGCAGCTACAACTTATATGGTGAATACGATACAAATTGAGTGCTACAGCCGCCTCATAACCAAATGCCAGCAATTAATTTATAATTTTAGTTTCATTCCAATACTTTGTTGTAACAGCTGGAGAATCTCTAATTTACCTATACATTTTAATTAATTTCTGTCTAATAGTTGTTGAAAATAGCAGCATCAAAAGACATTCTCCAACGAGAGGTCTTAAGTGACCACCCTGAGGCTAGCCAGGAAGACTTGGAGATTAAACAGTCTTGTGAGTCATGGCAAGAGTCAAGGCCAACGTACAAGCCTTGTGAGCTAGGACAAAAGAGATGCTGCCAGAGTTAGTCTTGTGAAGTCATGGCAAGAGTCAAGGCAAACGTACAGGCCTTGTGAGCCAGGACAAAAGTCAATACATAAACCTTGTGAGCCATGTGCAACAGTCAAGGTTAGCCTTGTGAGCTTAGTGCAAAAGCCAAGGCAAATCTAGCAATACACAGGATGAATGTATAAATCCTGTGAGCTAGATTGATGTGATAAACATTCTTCCTTATCACTTATGCAAATGATGTAATTATAATGATTTAGTGCGTTGACACGTGTGAGACCTTATACACCATGAGAAAATAACAAGTTGCCAAAGAATGTCGAGTTGCCAAAGTGTGAAAGCCGAGTTATGAACTCAAGTGTAAAAATCGAGGTGGCATGTCAAGTCCAAGTGTCTAACTCAAGAATCCAAGTTATGAACTCAAGTGTACAAGTCGAGATTGCATGTCAAGTCCAAGTGTCTAACTCAAGAATCTGAGTTATGAACTCAAGTTAGCCGAGTTATGAACTCAAGTATACAAGTCGAGGTTGCATGTCAAGTCCAAGTGCCTAACTCAAGATTCAAATCGAGTTACAAGTCTAGTTGCAAGATTGAGTTGACAAGTACGAGGTTGCATATCAAGTTGGCATCTTAAGTTACAAGTCAAGTTACAAATCGAGTTGAGCTGAAGAGTCAAGTCTAAAGGCAAGTTGTCAGGACATGCATCCAGTTCTACGTTGAGTTTACTCATCTCTCTTCTGCGCCTAGGATATACAAAGAACTACTCTCTTCATTATTCATTTTTTCTATGCAGCGCATTAGAGAGGAGAACAAGGATACTTTTGCAAGCAACAAAAAGGATACTTTTGCAGGTAGCAAATAGATACTTTTGCAAGCAGCAGATAGATATTTTTGCAGACAACAAATAGATACTTTTGCAGGTAGCACAACAAAGGCACTCACATACTGGAAATCTCAGAAGCACATTCTCATGGTGATATTGTAATCAAATTGGTCATTCATTTATTTGTTGATAAGGAAGATTGTTTGTTGGGGTTTTCTCCCTCTTTGGGTTTCCCCAGGATAAATTCATGTGTTATTGTGTGACTCCATTCTTGTGCATTGTCTACTTTTGTTTTACATCTTTCAGTTTCCGCATTATTTATCATTTAAGTTTTCAAATCTGCTCATTATATTCAAGAAAAATAAAAGTACATTGCGTTTTGAATATAAGCTCGAAATTTCACAATAGTTTGTTAAAAACTAGCATCTATAAAAGAGGAACAAATCGCCTTTGCAGAGAAGGACGCTTAGAGAAAACTCTTTAATCTATCATGGCATAGTGTACAATTTCATGGGGGTCTTGTTCTAATATAAATTACAATTTGGTAGTTTTTTGTGTAGTGTATGATCTGATTACGTGTAGATTGTTTTAGTTTAAAACTCAGTGCCCTGTTCTAGGAGGCAGAGCTCACTCCAAGGGAACACAGTGATGGGTACTTTAGATTGTTTCTCAATTCCATTTTTAGTGTGTTTTTTTTCAATTATGTTTTTACCCACATTTATTTGAATTCCACGGCTTAATCAATTCCTTTTACTATTGGCAATAGATTAGTCTTTATAAGAATTTGATTTATGCGAGTGTATTTCAATTCAAGCATGTTTGATACTGCAAGTGTGAATTTCCAATTCATTAGGAGCATAATAAACAAACTAGTAGTAAAAGAGAAACCTTGAGCCTGCACATACAGTGCACGGCATCTCACAAGCATTTGGACCCCAAGTTGACAGTTTAATGCACAATCCATTTGGTTAGTCTTGTTGTGAAACTGTGTGGTAATTAAATAGACCGTCACTTAGCTTCTTCCTTTATATCTAGAAATCTACAAAAAAAAATTATTCAACAAATCCGGTTTATTGTATCAACTTTATAAGGATAGATTCGTAGTCTTATTAGAGGTTCCCCCTTGTGTCGGAGGAGAGCCTACCTAAAGTAAGGAGGACAATCACTGGGGTGACAATGGGTGATGCCCTCAAGTTTCCCTAGGGTTTGTACTTGATGATTGGACTTATCTTTTGAAGCGCAAATATTAGAGGTAATAGAACCCATGCATATACCATTGAACCAAAAACTTTGAGATGACTTACTTAGGGTTTTCATCCAAACCATGCTTCTTCTAGAGTCTTTTTGTGCACTGGTTTTTTTGGAGATTTGTTGAGAAGATACATTGATGTGTGCACTACTTTCCCCTAATACTTGTAAGTAACAGACTTGTTCTCTAACATACACCTAGCCATCTCCATAATGGTACAATTTTGTCTCTCCACCAATCCATTTTGTTGTCAAGTGTAGAGTGTGGTGTATTGCCTCTAAACACTTTGGGGTAAAGAAATAAAAAAAACCCTTAGAGCAATATTCTTTGCAATTCTTCGATTCTTCCCAAATTGGTTTTCTATCAAAGTCTTGAACTTCTTGAACTCATTAAACACATACGATTTCAATTTCAAAAAATACACCCACATTTTCTTAGAAAAGTCATCCACGAAGAACAAAAAATACCCGGCACTGAAGAATGATGTCATCTTAATAGGCTCCAAATGTCAGCATGGATCAACTAAAGAACCTCCTTAGCTCTTCAAGCTTGTCCTTCTTCAAACGGACTCCTATGTTGCTTACCAACCTAACATGTTGCACAAATTCCTTGTTTATTCTATATCTTTGGAAGGCCACCAACCAAACTTTCTTTAGCCAAATAAGAAAGAGATCTCGAATTCAAATGCCCATAATGTTGATGCCAAAGTTCCATGCTACTTTGACCACTCTTTGCCATCAAAGCATACTCTTTTGCCTCCCCTACATCAACCAACCTCAAAATCTCATGTTCTTCAATACCAAGAGAAAGTGTCTGCTTACTGACCTTATCCACAAAGTAGCATTTGTAACTGCTAAAAATTGTTGATGATTGCAGCATCGTGTGACATTCTCCAGGTCGTTCTCCTCTAGACTGAGTTGAGACGATCTGTATGAGAGAGCCCATGTGATGGGTGTGTCATTCTCCTCTAGACTGAGTTGAGACGATAGCCCATGTGTTGGGTGTGCCCATGTGATGGGTGTGCATCAGACTCTGGACTGAGTTGTGATGACGTGTGGTCTCTTGTCTACTCCTCTAGACTGAGTTGAGATGACTTGAGATGGTCTCATGCCTTGTATTCCTTTGGGCTAAGTTGAGTCGTCTTGAGATGGTCTCCTGCCTTGTACTCCTATGGACTTAGTTGAGTCGGCTTGAGATGGTTCTCCAGATGGTACTCCTGTGGACTCAGTGGCTGAGCACTAGAGGATGTGTGAGATCACTTGCTATATTGTCAAAGAGTAAGACTTTGGTAAAACCCTAATATATGTTGTAAAGGGTACAAGTCGGCCCCGCCATGTAAAAGATAATTAATATTGTGTAATTATTAATTATATTATTAAGTTGTATAGGTCGGCCCTATTGTGCCAATAGACACATCATTTGATGTCATAGGTTTTGTATAAATAAGAGTGGATCCCCATTGTGGATCACACTTACTAGTCATCTCATAATTTCAGAAGTTGAGGTCTGAAATTAGGGCGCACTTTCCTAGGCACCATCTTTCTCAGTCATAGCAGCACCCTCTTGTGTGCTAGGGTTTGGTGGTGGAATGGTGGATCTTCTCTTGGCAATATAGCAAAGAATTGTTGGGTTTTTTTTCCCTTGATTGAGAAGGGTTTTCCCAAGATAAACTCTTGTGTTCTTGTGCATGGTAATTCTTCTTGTGATCTTGGTTTACTGCAGCTAGTGTTATTGTAGCTGTATTATTTATGGTTGTAGGTTATGCTAAAGGAAATAAACTACATACTTGAGCTAAAACATTAAAATTCAACAAAAAATACATCTAAGTGGGGGGTGTGCTTCATAATTTCACTTACATAAACTAGATTCTTATCCATTCATGCAACATGGTGAACATTAAGAAATACTAGTTGTTTACCTAACAAGGTTATTTGTAGATTTACTTTGCCTTCTCCCTTGTATTCCTTCCCACCACCAAAAACCACAAAGCCATTAGAAGATCCATTAGCAACATAACTAATATACCAAACTCTCTTATTGATAAAATGACAAGATGCACCCAAATATATATACCAAGCAAATGTTTTCACATTGTCTGCTTTATCCCTAGCCATAAACACAAAGTGGTCTTCCTCTTCCTTATGTTCTGCAACATCGGTATGCTTCTTCAGCCTTTGGTTATTCTTCTCATCCCTTAACCGTTTCATGTTATCTTTCTTCTTATGGCCTAGCTTTCCACAATAATAACATTCAAGAGACTTTTGATTACCTAAGTCATCTACCCCCCTATTACCATCTGTGTTTCAACTCATTCTTCTTAGCAAACCTGCCTTTGTCCTTGAAGTTCACTGCCAAAGCCAAATCTAAACCCTCATTCCCGTTGCACGTGCTCTTTCCATTTGATTATCCACGAAGTATTTCTCTCTTCCAAGTTCTCTTGTGTTCATGTTTTCTTTGTGTGTTTGTGTTTTTGTAATATGGTATCAAAGCCATGTGAGGGGAAGTTGAAGTGGGTGAAGACCAAGGGATTGCTCATATTAGTGATGGACTTAGAAACTGCTTTTTGATACACGTAAACCCTAAGTGCATAAACCCTAAAATGACTAGATGTACTTTAAGTCATTAATACAACACCAAACCCTGAATTAGACTAAGTCAAAAGCGACTTTATTAATATGTCTAAGCCTATTATAGTCTAAATGACCATTATGAACTACATAACTCTAACATAGATAACAACCACAAGTTAAATAGTAACTAAAAGGCATGACACGTAGCGTTGAAGTGACAAGGGAGAGTTGGAATGAGCGAAAATAATGGAACTCGAAGACTTGAACCCCAAAACCAACTTACATAAACAGAAAAAGAAAAAAAAAGAAAAAGAAAAAATTAGAGAGATGCCCTGAAAGACCTACCACTACCCTGACAAAAGAATTTATATTGTTCTATATAATTCGAAGTGGTTTCATCGCATTCTTTATAGGCTGAAATAATATGAACAAATTCCCTGATGTGCGATATTGGGATAAAGTTGTCCGAGTGAATTTTGAAATAATAGGACAAGAAGAAAATGAAATAAACCGATGGCGTTAAAAGTACCTTTATGTGAGAAGCCAACCCTTGTGAATGGCTAAATATGTGGAGTTTGGTTAAATGTTTGAGGCTTTCAGCATGCCAAAGTTTGAAAAACTAGAGGAATGGCATCGATTTCCTTCCTCAAACAAGCTACTTTGGAATTCAACAATCTTTGGAAGGAAGGAAACGGATGTGCCTTTGTCAAGGCGATCCAACAGTGGAGATGTCAAAAAAGCTACTTTGGAATTCAACAATCTTAGAGTTTGGAAGGAAGGAAATGGATGTGCCTTTGTCAAGGTGATCCAACAGTGGAGATGTCAAAATAAAAGATGCACTAACACTTCCCCATGTGTCGCTTCAATTTACTATTTATATATCAATTACTTGTAACTAAAACCTCATAAGATGCTTTTTAAAAGCAACCAATTCAAAAACAAAAAATAAAAGTTCTCGTGGATGCATTATTGACCTAGAGAAACAACATGGGAGTTGGTGGAGGCAATGAAGGAATGGTACTCCAACCTCTTCCAAAACTGTAAAGGTGTTGCATCGAGGTTATGCTTATTATAAAGGGAAGGGGAATGTAACACCTCGACTTACAGCTTTAGCACCAATGGGTGCCTTATGGATGCAGAAAAATAACATGGGAAGTAAAAGAGGTAAGAAAGGCATCATACCCAAACTTCTTCCATAAATGAAATGTGGTCACATCAAGGTCTCTCTCTCTCTCTCTCTCTCTCTCTCTCTTTCTCTCTCTCTCTCTCTCTCTATATATATATATATATATGAATTTACTATGAATGAAAAGAGGTCTAAATTGACTACAAGAGCCTAGAGGCTAGAACTATGTATGAGAGTAGAATTGTTAAGGTTCCAAAATTGTATGTGATTATTAGATTGAAAGCCAAGATTTGTGTGTGTGGGCGACCCTGGAACTATGTGTGAAGGGTTTTAATTTGAAATTGAACACTTGGTGTCTTTGCAAAAATGGTTCATGTGTTATCCTATGTTAACTCTCTATGTGAACATTATCCCCATCGCACACTAGAGGATATGTGTTTAATTTTATATGAAATTGTGACCTCCATGTTGTTTGTTTCCCTTGGTTGGATTCTATGAATCTAGCTTGGGGGTGGTACTTAAAAGAGTGTTGTTGAGCTTGTTTTACTAATGTACACACCTTTGGTTGGAAGTCATCATGCATTGATTTTAAGGCCATCTCATGCTTTATAGAATTTTGAAGAATTATTGTAACATATTGTATTTCATTGTAAAATATTGTAAGTGTGCCTTTTTTAGGTCGATTGCAAGCTCAAGTACCATGATTTAGGGTGATTATGGTTGATTAGTATCGATTAGGAATTTATATTTATACTTGAATGTGCTATTGTGTTTGATAATTCGAGTGATATCTTTGTACATTCTTCTCTGTATTTGACTAAAATAAAATTTAATGATCTTTATCGACTTGCTATGACCAATCATATTTGTCTCTTTTGTGTGATTGTATTGGGTTCATATTCATTTATTGTTATCACATTTAATCAATTATAACAATTCATGTGCACCTTTGAATGAGTTTCATTGAAGTATGTCCTACTCTTATTAATAGATATGGGTGTCGATCATTAATTTTGTAAGCATTGATTACCTGTTAAGCATAGCTTTGGCGATATTTTGCATACTATATTGTAATCGGTATTTTTAATGTGATAGTTAGAGTGAGGTGCCACATTACCACAATGAGGGAAACCCAAGCTTGAGAAATGGGAAGGGAAGTGGAGTCCGCAACCAATTTTTGGAAGAAACCAAACCGAGGAAACTAGGATGGAGGAGGGAGGCCACTAAGTTAATTAAGTTAATTACGAGATTAATCTTGTTATTAATAACCTAAAATTGTTATTAGGGTTGAATATGCCATTTTATTAGGTTTACTAAATCAGCAAATAGAGTAACCAAAAAATTAACGAAGAAAATGACACACATAGGGTTAATTCTCCTCTTTCTCTTTGGTGTGCTAATAAAGTTCTTGCAAGAAAGTAAAGGACTAAATGAAACAAGTGCAGTATGTTGGGATACACTGCCTTCGAAGCTAATAACAGAAATGATGGAGATGCATTCATGTCAATGGAACATTTGAGATGTGATTGTTGGGAATTTCGTACTTAGCCATTAATGTGAGGCTTCTAATTATGTGAAGGCTCTAATAATACTATATCAATCAGGAGTCATAAAAATAGTAATTTTATTATATTGAAAAATAATTTATTCACATTTTTCAAGTCAACATAAAACTAATATGAAAGTCAATGCTAACTCATTGCTATATTACAATAAGATGCAGCTTATCTAACCTTTCAATTCAATGAAAACAAACAAATAGCCAGCATTGACGTTGATCAACCAATTTCCTTTTATGAGCAAGCAAACCAAAAAGGGACCTAGGATTAACTGCCTTCCTAGGTGGGTTAACACCCTTAGCTAGGTTCGATATCCAATGTAACCCTAATGTACACTAGATCTATAGCAATATACAAGGGATTAAAGGAAAAGAGTCAAATAGCAAGCAAGAAAGAGGGTTATACCTACTCTACATACCTGTGTGTCCTCCTATGGAAACAAACTAGGATATGTTATCTCTAAATGAAATCTGACAACAGCAACCAGCAATGAAATGTAACAAAGGCAACAAGCAAGCCAAGCGTACAACTAAAGGAAAAAAAACGATCAATGCAAGTAGAATGACCCATGTGCACGCAGTTTAGAAGGTTATCTCCCACGGGTGTTAAATCTCCCTTTTGAGGGGGAGAGATTTGATGATCACATGTAAACACGGGAACGCCACCATAAAACGCCATAATGATTCAGATATATGGAAGATAAAGTCTCACCTATAAAAGGAATATTAATGTGTAACAAAATCCCAAACATAAAAGATATGCCAAAGAAATCTTAAAAAAAAAAGGAATATTAATGTGTAACAAAATCCCAAACATAAAAGATATGCCAAAGAAACCTAAAATCCTAAAATTATCTACCAGACAAAAAAAAAACTCCATGGTTCCGGGCAGCTTTTTGTCAAGTGCATAATGAACGCCGTATGCCACAGTACCAGACAAAAAAACTCCGTGGTTCCGGGCAGCTTTTTGTCAAGTGCATAATGAACGCCGTATGCCACAGTAGTCGTAAAGAGTTACACTTATTATGGGTATCACATAGATAATAACCATAAGTTAAGTTAAAGAGTAACCAGAAGGCATGACACAGAAACTACGAATGTTAGTGCTGAAGTGAGGGGAACGCTGGCGCTCATAAACTTGCACCCCAAAGCCAACTGACAAAAACAAAAAAAAATTAAAATATTTAAGAGATGCCCTGAAACACTTGTAATTACCCTGACAAAAGAAGTTCTACTGTTCTAAAAAATATGAAGTGGCTTCTTCGGATTCTGTTGTACACTGAAATAATATGAACAAATTGGGTGATGCAGGGATAGAGTTTTCCACGCGAATTTTAAAATAAATAGGACGGGAAGGAAATGAAATAAATCGGTGGCGTTATATTACCTTTCTGTGAGAAGTCAAACCTGGTGAATGGATAAATATGTGGAGTCTGGTTCAATGTTTGAGGCCTCCGGCACCGCAAAGTGGGCAAAACTAGAGGAATCGCACTGATTTCCTTCCTGGAAAAAGCTCTTTGGAATTCAACGGTCTTAGACTTTGGGAAGAAGGAAATGGATGTGCCTCGGTGATACAACAATGGCAGTGTCGAAATCGAAGATGCAGTAACGCTTCCCTATGTGTCATTTTATACCAATTGCGTGTAACTAAAAACATCTTAAGGTGCATTTTAAAACCAAATACCGAAAGAAAAAAAAAAAAAAAAAAAAATATGTTCCCNAAAAAAAAAAAAAAAAAAAAAAAAATATGTTCCCGTGGAGGCATTATGGAACTAAAGAAACAACATGGGAGTTGGAAAACCCAACGAGAAACACTCCCTAACCTCTTTCAAAATGGAAGATCGTAAAAATGTGAAGTAATTTCTTTAAGTTATTAGTCCTGCATTTTTGCTATGGCACTAAGTTTGCTTTTGATTATGGCATTAAGTTTGTTTTTATGTGACATTGATGCGACATTAATTTGCTTTTTACCATAAATTTGTGTATGTAATGTAATGCTTAACATAGGAAAACAAATATATATTTTTTGATATAATAAAAATATTTGTGTTTCTCATTTCTAATTGGTTGTTATTGTTCCCTTCACATCTTTCAATATATAGAATTAATTACATAATCAATAAATTTCACCAATCACCATATATAAATATAAAAAGTTGTACTATGTATTTATTATTATGCATTATTATATTTATATTATATTTATTATCTAATATATTATTTATTATTATATTTATATATATTTATAATATATTTATTATATTTATGAATGTTATAGTTCCATTCAAGGTAGGGTTAATTATACATTTTGAATAACAAACAATCCTCAATTTTTATATTTTGACAAAAAATATTCATTACTTCATTTTGAATAACAAACAACCCTCAATTATTATATTTTGACAAAAAATATCTATTACTTGTGCATTTAGTTATATTAAGTTTCATTGTTTAACATGTATTTCTCAACTAACTCGGCAGGACTGTGTTGCCATGCAACCCTTGTTCATATGGCAACTAATGGATGCAATGTGGATTTGGAAATTTAATTTTAGAATCAAAATAGGTAATGAAAATTAATTTTAGAATCAACTTCATTTTTTAAGAATTAAAGGAATTACACATCTCCCTCATACTCGGTTATAAAAAGTGTTTATCCACGCAATGAAAATGACTTTAAATTGACAATGAGAGCATGGAAATTTGTATAAGAATTGAGTTAATAGGTTCCAAAATTATGTGCAAGGATCAAATTTTTGAAACCCCGTAACTATGTGTGGGGACAACCATAGAACTAAGTGTGAAGCATTGTAATTTGAAATTGAACCCTTGTGTCTTTGCAGTAATGGTTCATGTGTTATCCTACATTAACTCTATGTGTGAAAGTTGTCATAACGAGAGGCTAGGGAATTTGTTTTTATTTTTATATGCCTTTGTGAACACCAAGTTGTTTGTTTAACCTAAAGTGTACAAATCACTTGGTTGGATTTTACAAATCCATCTTGGGGGTGGTACTTAAAGAGTGTTGTTGTGCTTAGTTTAGTGATGTATACATCATTGGTTCAAAGTCCTTGTGCATTGATTTTGAGGTTGAGTCATGCTTTCTATACTTTTGAAGATTATTGTGAAATTTTGTAATATATTGTATTTCATTGAAAAATATTGTAAGTGTGCCCTTTTTAGGTTGACTACATGCCAAGTAGCATGATTTAGAGTGATCATGGTTGACTAGTATTAATTGGAATTCATATTTACATTTGAACATGATATCGTGTTTAATAATTCAAGTGATATTTGCACCTTCTTCTCTATATCTGACTATAACAAGTTTATTGATATTTATTTGCTTGTTACAACAACTCAAATTTGAGTCACTTTTGTGTGAGTGTATTGGGTTCATATTCATTTATTGTTATCACACTTGATCATTTATAATTATTCATGCACACATCTGAATGGCTTTTGTTAAATGTTGTCTTGCCCTTCTACATAGATTTGAGTGTTGATTAGTTTATAAGTATTGAGTATTTATTAATCATAATTTTGTTGATATTTCACATACTATATTTGAAGCATGACAATTAGAGTGATGTGCGACATTCCCACAATGATGGAAACTAGGCTTAAGCACCTACCAGGGAAATGGAGTCAACAATTATTTTTTGGAAAAATTAAGAAATTGGGATGGGAGAAGAGGGAGTCGATTAAGTTTATTAAGGGATTAATCTCGTCCTTAATGATCTAATATTTTTATTAGGTTTGAATGCGAGTTTATTAAATTTATTGAAGTATCAAATAATGATGATGATGATGATGATCTAATTTTTAATGTCACAGTTGAGCCAAACACCAAATTGGTGTATGAAACCCCCTTGTTTGTGGGACAAGGAACCCCCTTTTCACGGGGATTTGACTACTAAAGTATATAGAGGTGTACATAACAAAGGAAATGAAACTAACTAGAGTTAATTATCCTCTTGATCTTTAGTGTGATAATTAACTACTTGTAAGAAAGGAAAGGCTTGAAATGAAATAATATGCAGCCAATCTAACCCTTTCAACTCAGTCAAAGCAAACAAATAGAAAGCATAAAGGTTGATTAATCAATTTCCTTTTATGAGCAAGCAAAATAGAAAGGGGACCTAGGATTTATTGCCTTCCTAAGTGGGTCAAAAACCTTAGCTAGGTTTGATATATATTCTAACCTTAATCTACATTAAACCTATAGTAAGCTACAAGGTCTTGGACAAAAAGAGACAAATAGAAAGTAAGAAAGAGGGTTAAGCCTACTCTGCATACATGTGTAGCACTTCTCCTCTTATGGAAAGTTCAAATTAGGATACAATATGTCTAAATGAAATGAAACAAAAGCAACAAGCAAGCCAAGCATACAACTAAATATAAATATGATAAATGCAAGTATGAATTACCCATGTGCCCTTGGTTGAGAAAGTTGCCTCTTCACCAACATACTTGTGCTAAATCCCCCTATGAGTAGGAGAGATTGGATTATCATATGCAAACAAGTCAAACACCTCAATCAACCCAACCAAAGCAACAAAAGAATACCTAATCCAAATTGAGAGGAAAGTACCAACAACAGATGCCTCCAAATAACTAAAGAATTGAAAAATAAAACAAATCCCAACAAGCCCAAGAGCATGGAAGGTGGAAAGAGATCACAAGAGAGCTAGAGAGTATTGAATTTGCAATTGTTTTACGTATCTTATAGCGAGATCAGTGACCCTTTACAGTGAGGAGAATGTAACATAAATATATTTGGGGATTCTTCAGGGGTTTTCCAACCATTGCACTGACCATTAGGTAGGTAGATTTACAAAAATGTCAAACTACAAGTTCTAACCCAATGTACTATTGGCAAATGCACTAACTTGCATGTAATTTTTAGAAATCCACACATATACTGTAAGAAAATGTGCATTGTATGAAACAAGCATGATAAGCTTAAAACAACTCAAGGATTGAAATGTCCACTAAGACTACTCAAGATAGGGGGGAGTTTAAGTAAGCGTAGCAGCGAGAATTCCCTAATAGAATATGGACATTAGACCCAGAGAGGACCCTTAAATAACTAACACCCAACTAGTGCACGAGGCTAAAGAGTGATCCTAATTAGTAAGGGAGGGACCCAAATGGGTTGGACAAAGAACCTACCATAGGAAAACATGCAACCAAGGAAGGCCAAAGATGAAGGGGGGGGGGGCTACCATGGCACTAGACATCAAATGGAAAAACAGAATCACACATCTAAACCAGGGTAGGGGACTTCAACACAGTGTGAGCCATTATCAAGATGGATTAGAAGACCTTAGTTTCATCTTGGGGTAAAACATGTATGGCCAATTCATTGTGAGATATTTGAAATATCAATACCTAATGTGATAACTATATGGTTGATATGAAGTGAAAAAAACATACACTACATTTCCCCCCATGGAAAGAGATGCAACTTGTGGAATAGAAGAGTAGTGAATTTCTCTTAGGAAGATTGAAAGGCATGGAAGTAGTAGAATATAAAGAAAAAATAAGGTGGCAATAATTGACAAATAAAAAATGCATGAGAAAATATGAGGGTACTCGTTGGAAAAGATAGCATGAGCAAAGGCCCTGACATAAGGAGAGAATTGTCGATGTGGTGAGGCTCTTTGATGCAGCCCCCCCCAACTTCCCCGTAGGGTTGCACGACCTCCCGGTCTTGGATCTCTGATTCTTGAGTCGAGTGACTCTCTGAAACCTTGATGGTTTCCTTCTGTGACTATACACAGGCCCCTTCTGCTTCTTGTTGCAGGTTTAATGGCACCTGCAACCTTCCCTTTCGCTCTCTTGCGAAATCTCGGAGTGTCGGGTGTTAGCTCCTTTTCCTGATAAGCCCTCTTGATGTGACCTTGGCGATGACCACGTGATTGCAGACGCGACTACAAGCGGTTTGAAGTCAAACTGCTTTTGGGCCCGCAATGCTCCTCCAACCTCCACGTGTCCTCCTAACGAAATCACGGTTTGGATTGCGGCCCGCCCTCAATATTTTAAAATCCGCGCTAGTCTTGTCCCCACAATGCTACAGGATTGTCGATCTCGCGATCTTGACAATATTGTCTGAATCGACAATTCAAACATGTGCCTTTCAAATCTACGGACCATATATGCTCCCTCAAAATTAATGAGTGTGATCTCTTCGCAGTTCCGGACTTCGGGGTTTTGAAATCTCAAACCTAATTCTCTTTCGTACTTCGACCTTCCGGAACTAGCGATCTGCAGACACCTATCTTATCAACCAACAGTGTTGATCACTTCGTAAATCCAAGCTCCAGAGCTCTGAAACTTCAACTCTTTCATTCTTTGGCTTCTATCCGAAGTCTCTAATCCACTGGCACATGACCTCCTAGGATCAACGACTGCAATCCCTTCGCGTCTCCGGACTTCAGACTTTTCAACTCTCAACTTTTTTATCCTCGCGAAGTATGTGGATTTCTATTGCATGTCCTCTTGATCTAACGATCAAGGATTACTTTGGGACTTTACTCGGAGTGCATGGATCTATGCCACGTCTCTCCTAGATCCGACGGCTCTGAAACACTTCAGGTCTTCGAGGTTCGGCAGTCTCAGTTCTTAACCGAAACTCCACAACAACTTTACACAGATCTCGTGATCTACTGCCAAGTGGCCACTTATAGATCGACGACTCTCGGCTCTTCAGCTCTTCAGGCTTCGAGTGTTTCAACACTTCAACCTCTTCCTTCCTCTGGATCTTCCGACCTGTCGACACCTATCCTCCTGGATCTAATGGTCCAGACCCGCTCCGGCTCTTCGACTCTCCGTGCTTCGGGTGTTTCAAGTTTCAAACTTGCCTCCTTCTGGACTCACAGTATCTGATAGCTCTGACCCACTCTGGCAATCCGACGCTTGAAATATTTCCCGAACAATCTGACGGCTCAGATCTGTTCCTGCGATCGGACGATTGTGATTCTACTTCGGGTTTCTGGCTCTTCGGACTTCGGAAATCTCAGTTCTTAACTCTGGTGAGGTTTCTCTCTCCTCTGTGTGCGAAGCACTAAGGCTCGTGCACCTTACCCTGATCAGACGGTTGTTGATCTATTACATTGTGATCCAATGGCCACTGTCGCTCCTCTCTCCTGAGCTTCTGATTCCTCTATGACTTAGAAGATTTTCCAAGTGTTCAAAGGCTTCAAACCTTTTCTCCTCCTACGAGTCCGACTCTTGGATCTCATTAACACTTATGAAAAGTGTTATCCCTTCTGAGCTTTATCCTTATTGATTTCCCATGCACACCTTGCTTATTGGGATTTCAATAACTCAATTCGAAGGATTTCTTGAAAAGAATTTTTTCTCGCCCACCTGGCGTTCTTTGTTCTGGGTTCTTCGACGATTGGTCACTTCTCGATGTTGTGCACACCTTGCACCTAGTCTAAGTTTCCTTTGTTCTCTCTATGAACTTCTCTGAGTCACTCTGAGACTCAGTCGACGCATTCCTTGTGTTCGAGATGCACAACTTGCATACGAGTGTCAGAAGAGAAACAATTGAAACTCATCCAATTTTTTCACGAACTAATACAGTCAATCTCTCGAACAATCATGCATCCAGTTGTCGGGACCCACTCTTTATTTTCACCATAGTGTTTTTTTTTTTATGGCTGGCGGAATCAGCAACTAGTTGGGCACGTACTCGCGTTACACGTGGTCGTGTTATCCAACTGCTACCACTATAACCTCCAGGTGTGGATAGCGGCCCCACGTGTTACACACTAGATTAGTCGAGGGGAGTTGAACTTGAGACCTCTTTGGAACTTCATTTTCATGACACTTGCCAATTGAGCTGCTCCCCCGGGGGCTATTTTCACCATAGTGTTGTTCAGCGGGGGTGTTGGAGTTACTTCACACACACCTAGGATTTCTTTTTCCTAAGGTTTTTCCTTGTTTATTAGTCATAATTAGTCATTATCCAGTCTCCTATAATTTAGGGGAGAATATTCCACCTGGAGAATATTCTCTTTCAGTTGACACTTCAGTTTGACTAGTTGAGTTGAGTTTAGATGTTGCATTGGTTTTGTCACCATGCTAATTCGACTAGTATCATCACCAGAGTGGCGCATTAGCCTTGATTCCCTGAGTTAACTCCTCACTACTCTCTGTTCAGTCAGTTAACTGAAGACTAGTTGACTAGTTAACTCAACTAGGTGGCAGTTCACTCCCATAACTGCCTGAGAGACTAGACTAGGTGGCAGTTCACTCCTGTAACTGTTGGTGTGTGTCCAGATCACTCTAGACCACCACTATGGTGCATTGGTTCACCTCCAGTGCGCACTCATTGAACTATACAGAGTATATCATGTGTAAATTATTCATTATTCACAACGGTTAATGAGAATTGTTTCATTCTTTCTCTCCTTCTTCTTCTTTCTCCAATTCTCTTTGCAAATGTGTGTATTATTGTTTAGCTAGATCTATTATGTGCAGGTTCAACACATTTACAATTTTGGCATAAACCCTAATTTTGCAAATGATGTATGGGGAAGTTGGAATGATCAAATTTGATGTGCTTAGGCATATTACAGGTTATGTTATGAAATATCAGGTCTAAAGAGACCATTTCCAACCTTTGATTCATTTCATAATTCAATTTTTCATGCATTTTTGTGAAAACGGTCACCTACAGGAGTTTGTAGCACTAACAATTTGTTTTCTATACAACGCGCTGCAAACTTGTCCATCTTTAACGAGTAACAAGCAAAGTCACATGTGGACTCCTTTTGTTCAAATAATAGGTGACTCGAAGCCCAATTGTTGCTGATGATTCTAGAAGATCTATACCATCCTCTAGCAAAGCCTCTGAAGCTATCGAAGACTTAGTTTGAGGATGAGGGTTTAATCCCATAGAAATAGGATCTAGATCCTAATCTTTTGTAAACAGATCATATCTAAGCAAATATGTAGCTATTCGATCCATCTTTAGAGTATCTTAGTTAGGGATTGTAGAGGCTAGTTAGCCCATGAAGTTTACATTGTAGAGGGTTCAATTGGGAGGAATTGGAGAGACTCCTTTGTAAAAGACTTTTGAATGCATATTGGAATATACACTCTTTTCACTGTATTTGTTCAGACCTCCATTTCTTTTATCTTCTTCTGTACCTGTGAATGGATATACATTTCATATATTCAATGTTTATTCAGTGATTGATAAAAGTCTTTTTGTCATTGCATTGGTAGGAAAATAATCACAAGTATTGTTCCTATTGTAACTAGCCTTTCATATGTACTCTTAGTGTATATGATCATGTTGGTATGATAGCATTCTCCATCCACTTTCAATTATTAATTTATCTGATCAATACAGTGAAGGCCCTATTTGTCTGAGTGTGTTTATATATGTCTTGAGTGAGTGAGTTTATAGCCAAGTCATTCAACTCGATCCATTTTATACCTTTATTTGAACATTTGATTAAGTTACCAAGCTCACTTGATTTGCAACCTAGAGTGACTCTTGGAGTGATAACAAGCCTCACATGACATTGAATGTTACAAGTGCCACAACTATGGACACATAGCTCGTGATTGTAGAAGCATGATGGATACTTCTATGAAATAATACACTGATATAAGATATAATAAAGTATGGAAAAGAAAACAAGAAGAACAAGTGAACAAAGACTAGGTCCCAGAGATCGCATGATTGGCAATAATACGAGATGAAGATAAATCTATAGAGAAAAAGGAAGATGTCATATACATAAATGTTTGGAGAAGAAATGAAAGAAAATAAGGACAGGTGAATAAAGAATAGGTTCAAGAGATTGTACTTTCAGGAGTTATAGAGAAAGATCAATCCACAGGAAGAAAGGGAGACACCAAAGTTCAGATAAATGATGGCTCTACAGGCGAAGAGGAAGATGAATATGCATTAGAGCAGGTATTTTTCTGAGCCAACTGGCTTGGAGACTCCTAGTAAATATGTATGATGAATAGGGGGAGTCCATGTAGTAACATAGACATATCATAGAACCATACTTTGAGCAGTGGTTGCAAAGACATAGTCAGAGTAGTCATATAACAAAAGTACAAAGTAATAGTTTGATCAGTTGAGAAGTAGTGTTTCCACACGGGTGTCAGTTGGCAGTTACACAGGAAAAAGTTTATAATTGTATTGCATAGGGATATCTTCAGTACATGTTGTTCTAGACATGGTTTGCAGTGGACACATTTCATATGAGATGATTAGTTGCAGCCATATAGTACAATGAAATATGGGTCATCGTTGTGCACAGTTGAGTAAGCAAAGTTATGGACAATTGAGTAAGTAGAGTTATGGACAGTTTGTGACATATGGAAAGAGATGGATTTGTGAGATGTTTAGAAGGTACATGAAACATGGTTCATATGCATAGCAACATATTTACAATTGGAATAAGTTGAAATCAGTTGGTCACAAAAAGGCAAGTAATGAAAGGCACAACAAAATAGGGAAAGAGAAACTGTCAGCAGAAGCTATATCATCATAAGGAAATCATTGAATAGTATGGTCAAGTGAACATGGCAAGTAATCGAAGAAATAAAATTTTGAATGCTTTTTATATATGTCAATGAAAATCAAGAGGAAGCACCAATGGAAAATAAACAACCTTGGAAGAGAGGAAAGGAACCATATACAAATATCCCTACATTGATCGACATCTTATAGAAAAGTCAAGGGAAGAAAAATAATCAGAGGAAGAGATCTAGAAAAGAATATTAGTAGCATGTAGGAAATGAGACATACCCACAAGGGGAGGTATTCTTTTTCCCTCAATTGGTTAGAGCAAGTACAGTATCGGGAAGAGACATATCAACATGGGGAGTTATCTTTTGTCATAGAAGGAAAGAAAGAACAAAGGCATGGTGACAAAGAGAAAGAATGGATGCATGATGATAGGGGGAGAATCCCCAAGGAGAGATACCCTTTTCCATTGATGTCAAAGGGGGAGAGTGAGAAACATTGATGAGGAGCAATGGTCACAGCGGGAGCATGAGCATTGGAGCATTAGTGTTGCCATCAATGTTGGTGTTGACATCAATGCCAAAGGGGGAGATTATTGGACATTTGGTTTGGATAGTTGGTTGCAATTGATGTCAACCCTTGGAGAGTGATATATGATATTTATTTCAACCATTAGAGATTAATATCAACCCTTGGAAAGGTTCAGAGATGTTGGACAATTGATTGACATTTGTATGATCAAGATTGATGGTGAGTTAGTTGTGTACATTTGATGTAGTCTACATGTAGCCTCGGAGGTGTGGTTATGGGACTCGATGTTGATTAAGGAAAAAATAAATGAAGTACGTTGTAATTACAGGTAAGACTATGGAATATGGATAGTACTTGTCGTGCCATTTCCGGTGATAGGTGGTACACCATGTGGTTCCTCACGATTGAGGAGTTATGAGGTCATGAAGTTGGAAGCCCCAAAGATGGGTTAAGAAGTCCTATGGAAGCCCCAAAGATGGGTTAAAAATACCCTAAATGATTTCAAGTCATTAATGAAAGGGTAAATTGGTTGTAACAAGAAATTTCAAGAAGCCCTAAAGTTAAGGACAGAGGTTACTTAGAAAAAGTATATATACACCTCAAGAAGTCACTCATAAGTACAATCACACACACATTCTATTGAATATATTCTAAGTGAGCAAGTGATTGTTATATGAGGTAACCAAGGAGATATGAGGCGAATTTCAGAGGGAATATGAAGTGAAGAAGGGAGAAATTCCAAGGGAGGATGAAGTCTTTTGAGGATGTGTTCTAAGGTATGTTATTTACAGGTCATATTACCATTTTTGCTATAACGTTTTTTGTAGAATGATTCATATAGTGAAAATTGGAGGAGGTTGAGAAGACATGTCAAGGTACTTGTGGTAAAAATTTCAGTATCCGGGTCATAGTATTTTCGTAGATACACTCTGTGGAAAATAGGGTTTTTGGCTAGTCTTGAGACTAGTCTCAAACAAGTGTTACAGGTAAAACAATCATAAATTCTTCATAAAATATCCAAATTTAGTGCGACAAAATTCATTGGATAAAGTACAGTCTGTAGTATGTTATGTGAGAGTTTTAGATCCATAAATTAAATATTCTGCGCATGGCATGCTCTACTCATTAGCTCTCTAGAATAAGCTAGAATACAACAAGGTCTACCATTTTTTCTATAACTCCTTTTCTGAGATGTTACAGGTAGTGAAAATTAGAGGAACTGCATATAATATATTGAATAATATTCGGTACAAGTTTTAGACCTTTATTCATTACAAGTAAGGAGTTATTATTATTGAAAGTTAGGGTTTGTGACTAATCCAAAAACTAGTCCCGTGAGACTAAGGTAAAGTTTGATGAAGATGTTATTCTCTTGCTGCTGGAGTTGAGGAAGGTCTGTGATCACATACACCAGATCTGTTATAGAGTTACATGTATGTTTATATGCATGTTTTGAGAGTTACATGTTGAAGATGTTACGGTGCATGCTTGAGGCAAGCCTTTGGTATATTGTTGAGGCATTGACACATGCTTGAGGCACATATTAGGTGCATGGTTAAGGCATATACTTGGTATATGATCTTGGTTGTTTAGTACTTTGTTGAGGTACACCTTTGATGGTACTTGATTTATATATCCTACGGTACATGGTGTATGGCAAGATTGAGTGATATGGTATATGGTTGAGATACATTGTTGGTACATGATATGGTACAAATGTTGATGTAAATGGTTGATCCATGGTATAGTACATGATTGGTGTATGGTGTTGATGTAGATGGTTGATGATTGAGGGATATGGTACAGTGTATGGTGCATGGTTGATGCATGGTTTGGTACAGGTGTTGGTGCATGGTTGATGCACTTGGTGTTGTAAAGGTTGTGGTACACGTTTGGTTTGGTACATGCTTTGGTACATGGTTGAGACACATATCTTGTGATGGCATGTTGGTGATATTGGTACGTTCTTGGTAAAGGCATGTGTTGGTGATGCTGAGCATCTAGTTGAGAGGTGCTCTTGGTGATCGTGGATCTAGTACTATTGAGTATTAATGGAAGTGAAAGTGGCAGAGGAAGTGACAGGATGGTTAGTGACATGTTGACGTGATAGTGTTGGTGATAGGTTGATTAAAGGATTGATTGATATATCAGTG
This sequence comes from Picea engelmannii, assembly GCA_009831015.1. NCBI lineage: Eukaryota > Viridiplantae > Streptophyta > Pinopsida > Pinales > Pinaceae > Picea > Picea engelmannii. The sequence continues at coordinate 109,969 of ML804852.1, read as the reverse complement.
GAAGTGACAATTGGTCTACACTTATATTTCAGGGTGGCAAGACGAGACAAGGAAAGGGGTTTGTAGCCTCCTTTTGGTTGGAGCTGAAGAATCAGGGAGTTTGAGCTTCCTTCAGGTTGGAGCCTGAGAATCAGGGGGTTGTAGCCTCCTTCTAGTTAGAGCCAAATAATTCAGGGAGTTGTAGCTTACTTCAGTTTGGAGCCTATAAATAGGGGGTTGGAGCCTCCTTCCGGTTGAAACTAGAGAATTTGGAAGTTGGTGCTTCCTGTGAATGAATTCTTGATATATATAAGAAATCATTCTGTGGTTTTCTCCCATTTGGGTTTCCACGTAAATATTGGTGTACTGTGCTCTTGATGTGATGCTACTTATGTTTACATGATTACGATATATATATTGAATGCAATCATAGATGATACATTGATTATAAACTACTGAACACTATTGATTAAGTTAAAGAATATATATTGTGGTTAAAAGTGGTATAATTTCTCATTACTGATTCACCCCCCTTCTCAGTAATCCAACAATTGGTATCATAGCAGGTTCCTTTAGGAAATAGTTTAACCACTGGAAGGTAGATCATGGAGTACAATATGAATGGAGTACCAATGTTTGATGGTGAGAGTGGTCTAAAGTATGAGCATTGGAGTGAAATGATGAAAACATTTTTGAGGGCACGTGGATATGGCATTTGGAAATCAGTTGTTACATGATACAATGGTTCAAAGAAAGCAAAGACTGCGACCAAGAAGGAATTGAAGAAGAACAAAAAAATAACAATGGATTTCATATGCGAAGGATTACCTGATCCGGTAAGAGAAAAGGTTCAAAAATTCTCATCAGCTAAAGAACTTTGGGACAAGCTACATAACATCTATTATTCTGCCATCACAGAGTCAAATATTGCTAAAGAAGATGCATGTGTAGAACAAGAAGAAAGATGCTCATCATGTCAGACATATTCAAAAGAAGAGTGCGAAGAGGCATAAGTTGATTACAACGAACAATTGACCAGTGCAATAGAATATCTAAGGATTGGAAGAAAAGAAAACAAGCTACTCCAGGAAGAACTAAATAAGAAAGAAGAATCTCATAACTCCAAAGAAGTCGAGCATATGATCATGATGCTAAAAGGTCAGCTAGAAGAAGCCAGATGGTTTGAAGAAACTCTCGAGGATCAGAAGCATTGTTTGGAATCCTAAATAGCAACAAAAAAGGAAGAAGCATAAAAGAGAGAAAAGATATTGACAGATCATCTCAAGGAAAGAACTAAGGATTTAAATCATCTTGAAGTAGAGTTCAATCAACAAGAAAGAAAACCTAAAGAAGAAATCATCTCCTTGAAGATCCAACTTGAAGAAGTAAAGAGAACGAAAGAAGTCATGAAGTTTCAGATGATGAAGAAAGAAGAAGAGGCTGAGAAGCTTGAAAAATAAGTTGTCACACTAAGTGTAAAAGTCGTCAAGATTAGCACAAATGTTGAAGAGAGAGAAACATCCACATCATCAATTGAAGAGAAGCCCTCCAGGTTTCCAGAAAGAAAGAATGGAGAGAATCCAAAGACTTATGAAAAAGTAATTAAAGGTTCGATGAAGAAGGAAGAATGCAAGCCCCTAAAGAAGAGCATTCCATAAGTGCAGAAGACTCAAGAAGAAGAATATAGAAGAATATCCACCACGTTCAAGCCATATATAAGTCTCAATCATGATTATGATCAGCCAATGCATGAATTCAGAAGGATTACACCACAAAGAATATTATTCACTCCCAGGTATGTAAATTTCTCTTATGGTCATTGTTTTTATTGTACTAACTTTGGACATAAGGTTTCAAATTGCAGGGCTTATTGAAGAAATGTTCAAGCAAGAAAACCTTATGTGGCTTCACATGACATCGAATGTTACAAGTGACACAACTATGAACACATAGCTCGTGATTATAGAAGCATGATGGTTACTTCTATGAAAGAGAACACTGATATCAGATATAAGAAAGCATGGAAAAGAAAAACAAGAAGAATAGGTGAACAAATACCAGGTCCCAGAGATCACAAGATTGACAATAATATGAGATGAAGACAAATCTATAGAGAAAAAAGAAGATGTTAGATACATAAAGGTTTGGAGAATAAATGAAAGAAAAGAAGGACACGGGAATAAAGAACAGGTTCAAGAGATTGTACTTTCAGGAATTATAGAGCAAGATCAATCCACGGGCAAAAAGGGAGAAGTCGAAGTTCAGATAAATGATGACTCTATAGACGAAGAGGAAGATGACTTTGCATTAGAGCGGGTATTTTCTGAGCCAACCCGCTTGGAGACTCCCAGTAAATATGTATGATGAACAGAGGAGTCCATGCAGTAACAGAGACAGATCATAGAACCATCATTTGAGCAGTGGTTGCAGAGACAGATTCAGAGCAGTTAGATAAAAAAAATACAAAGTAACAGTTTGATCGGTTGAGAGGTAGTGTTTCCACACATGTGTCAATTGGCAGTTATACATGCAAACGTTTATAATTGTATTACACAAGGATATATTTAGTACAAGTTGTTCTAGACATGGTTTGCAATGGACACATTTGATATGAGATGATTAGTTGCAACCATATAGTACAGTGACATATGGGTCAACATTGTGGACAATTGAGTAAGCAGAGTTATGGAGAATTGAGTAAGTAGAGTTATGGACAGTTTGTGACATATGGACATAGATGAATTTGTGAGATTTTTAGTACGTACAAGAAACACGGGTCAAATGCATAGAAGCATATTTACAATTGGAATCAGTTGAAATCAGTTGGTCATATAAAGGCAAGTAGTGAAAAGCACATCAAAACAGGGAAAGAGAAACCGTTAGCAGAAGCTATATCATCAGAAGGAAATCATTGAACAATATGGTCAAGTGAACATGACAAGTAATTGAAGAAATCAATTTTTGAATGATTTTTATATATGTCAGTGAAATTCAAGAGGAAGCACCAATGGACAATAAATAACCCTGGAAGAGAGGAAATGAAACATATACAGGTATCCCTACACTGATCGACATCTTACAAAAAATTCAAGGGAAGAAAAATCATCAGAGAGAGAGAGATCCAAAAAAGAAGATTAGTAGTAATGCAGACATGGAGACATACCCACAGGGGGAGATATTATTTTTCCCATGATTGGTTAGAGAAGGTAGAATATCATGAGGAGACATATCGACAGGGGGAGTTATCTTTTTTCATAGAAGGAAATAAAGAACAAAGGCATGGTAACGAAGAGAAAGAAAGAATGAATGCATGATGACAGGGGGATCAACCCCAAGGAGAGATACCCTTTTCCATTGATGTCAAAGGGGGAGAGTGAGAAACATTGATGAGGAGAAATGGTCACAAGGGGAGCATGAGCATTGGATCATTAGTGTTGCCATCAATGTTGGTGTTGCCATCAATGCCAAAGGGGGAGATTGTTGGATAGTTGGTTTTCATTGACGTCAAACCTTGGAGAGTGATATTGGATATTGATGTCAACCCTTTGATATTAATGTCAACCCTTGGAAAGGTCCAGAGATGTTGGAAAATTGATTGACACTTGTATGATCGAGATTGATTGTGAGTTAGTTGGGTACATTTGATGTAGTCTACATGTAGCCCTGGAGGTGTGGTTATGGGACCTGAAATTGATTAAGGAATAACAAAATGAAGGACAATGTAATCGCAAGTAATACTATCATAGATGGATAATACATGTCGTGCCGATTCCGGTGATAGGTGGTACACCACGTGGTTCCTCACGGTTGAGGAGTTATGAACTCAAATTCATATAATATCCAAATTCAGTGAGACAAAATTCATTGGACATAGTACAGTTCTTAGTATGTTGTGTGTGAGTTTTATATCCAAATATTAAATATTACGTGTGTGGCGTGCTCTACATGTTGGCTCTCTAGAATAAGCCAGAACTCAACAAGGTCTGTCATTTTTTTCTATAACTCCTTTTCTGGGATGTTCCAAGTAGTGAAAACTAGAGGAACTTTAGAGAAGATACTGAATAATATTGGGTGGAAGTTTTAGACCTTTATTCATTACAGGTACAAAGTTATGCTTGTTGAAAGTTAAGGTTTGTGACTAATCCAAAAAATAGTCCCGTGAGACTAAGGTAACGTTTGATGAAGATGATATTCTCTTGCTACTGAAGTTGAGGAAGGTATGCAGGTCTATGATCACATACGCCAGGTATTTTATAAATTTACAGGTATTTTTATATGCATGTTTTTGTAAGTTTTAAACCTGCGAAGTAAAGCAATGCATATATATTCTTAAGCAATACATAAATTAATCAATGGCTCATACACAAATTACACAGAGATATTTACCGGAAACCCTCAACCGGGAAAACCTTTCTTATTTTCATTATATCGGATTTCACCATTCGCCATACAATATATACAATGTTTTTAGGTATTCCGTAGATACCAAAACCCTAATCCCTTAATCCGGGATTAATTTACAAATCAACTAAAAATAGCAAAATCCGCTAAAAATAGCAGACGGATCGTCAGACGCAGTTGTCGTATCTGGCGCACCCACACACACACACACATGCAAAGAATATAACACATACCCAACATTCTCCCAATTGTTGTTTTCTTTGCATCCAGGGGTCCAGGGGATTATATATAGTCAACAATCCAGGGCAACAATGCCCATTGTTACTCTACACCAAGAGAACTTTTCTGTGCTCACAGACTTTGTCAATGAATCTGCAGCATTCTTCAAAGTGTCAACCTTTTCCAGCAACACCTTCTTTTCCTCAACC
>ML804852.1:62392-75043 GCA_009831015.1 Picea engelmannii | reverse complement strand
CCATTTCTTCAACCATGGCCTTCTTCCAGAGTTTACTATCCTCTGAATTCACTGCTTCCCTGACAGTTCTGGGATCATCATCAGTAATAGATAAAGCAAAATTGGAACGGAAATAAGGTGGACTATACCTTTCTGGTTGCCTTTTATCTCTCACTGATCTCCTCAATACTGGGGTATGAGGTTCTTATTCTTCTTCTTCTGCTTCCTCTTCTTCAGATGATTCAGATTTTGCATCATCCAACTCAAGCTCTATTTTCTCAGGTTCGTCTTGCGTTGGTAGGAATTCCTGTTTGGACACATATTTTACCTCTCTGAAAACAACATCTCGACTATAAACAATCTTCTTGGTTTCTGGGTTCCAAAGCTTATAACCTTTCACACCATATTTATAACCAATTAAGATACACTTTTCAGCCTTTTTATCCAACTTACTCCTATTTTCCTTTGGAACATGTACATAAGCATCATAACCAAACACTCTTAGATGTTGAAGAGAGGGTTTCTTTTCAGACCATACCTCATGTGGAGTTTTATCATCCAACGTTGATGAAGGTGATCGATTGACCAAGTAACATGCTGTACCCACTGCCTCTGCCCAGAATTCTTGTCCTAACCCGACACCGCTGAGCATGCTCCTTGATTTTTCCATCAATGTCATGTTCATCCTTTCTGCAACTCCATTCTGCTGAGGAGTGTATGGAGTAGTTTTCTGCCTTGGTATACCACACTTCTTACATAATTCTTCTAATTCATTTCCGCAGAATTTTCCACCATTATCTGTTCTCAATACCTTTATTTTCTTCTCTGTCTTATTTTCTACCAGAGCCTTAAAATCTTTAAATTTATCAAATACCTCAGATTTCTTTCTAAGAAAATAAATCCATGTGTTCCTTGAAAAATCATCTATGAATGAAACATAATATACAGATTTACCTAGGGATGGAATAAGAATAGGTCCAAACACATCATTGTGTATCAACTCTAAGATCCCCTTTGCTTTTGTAGCACCAGATGGGAATCTTACTCGATTCTGTTTACCATATATGCAATGTTCACAGAAATCAAAATCCAGAGTGCAATTAGACATACCTTCAACCATACCTTTACTTTGTAGTGTTCGAAGGCCCTTTTCTCCAATATGCCCCAGTCTTTGATGCCACGTCATGGTCTTCTTTTATGGGACAATATTGGTCTTGTCTCCTTCATTTATCTGCTTAGGGACAACAAAACTGTTACACCCATTAGTATAAGTGCTTCCCAACAACTTGTACAGAGTTCCAAACCAAACTCCCCTCATCAACACTATTGCTCCGCGTACCATCTTGCAAGTGCCCTTTCCAAATGCAATATCCACTCCTGCATCATCCAACTTGCTTACAAATATCATGCTCCTGGCTAGTTTTGAAATGTGAAGAACCCCAGGGAGTGTTCTAATCCTTCCATCTTTTAGCAACAACTTAACCCTTCCACGTCCCATGATTTTTGTTGTCGAGTCATCTTCTAGGAATACATCACCACCATCATATTTTTCATATTCAGAGAACCAGTCCTTGTGAGGAGTCATGTGGTATGATGCACCTAATTCGATCAACCATACATCATGGTCTACATGTGTACCTGTAGATTCCATGTAAACATCACCTCCTTCTTTAGTGGAGGTTTTCATCTCTGTGGAAGAGGTACTATCAGATCCCTTTGGTTTTTCAACCTTCTTAGACTTGCAATCTTTCTTATTATGCCATGTTTTACCACACTTCCAACATTTCCTCAACGATTTTCCTGGAGACTTATATCTACCTATAGATTTATATCTCCCCCTCGAAGACTTACCAAGATTCCTGTCTTGGGTACGACCTCTTACAAATAAAGCATCTGTGCTATGACCATCCATGCTTTTCCGCCTCATCTCTTCAGATAACGAGGATGCAACTACATCCTCATACTTCAATGTATATTGAGTGGTACTACCTATTGCTACAACCAAATTATCCCAAGAGTCTGGAAAATAACATAACAAAGTAATACACTTATCTTCTTATGCAATCATAATATTAACAGAGACAAGCTGACTTACCAGAGTATTAAAGGCATTTAGATGTTCTGTCACAGAATCTCCATCTTCCATCCTAAGATGATACAACTTCTTTTGAAGAAACAACTCGTTTACTAGGGACTTTGATTGATACAAATTCCCCAACTTATCCCATAGTTCCCTGGCCGTAGATTCTTTTGAGACATTCAACAACACCGAATCTGCCAGGCAGAGTCAAATAATACTCCTTGCTCTTCCGTCCAACTTCTCCCAATCTTCCTTCGACATACTCGTAGGTGGTGTACTAGTATTTTGTGTACTAGTAGGTTGTGTACAAGTAGACTGTGTTCTAGTAGATGGTGTACCAGTAGGCTGTGTACCAAGATCCACAACGATCCATTGTTCTTTGTCTACAAGAAGGTCCTCCATCTTCAACTTCCATAGCTCAAAGTTTTTACCGTTGAACTTCTCTATCTCGATTCTAGAAGATCTTTCCATTCCTCTTTCTACACTCAAATCACCACTACAAAATCTCCCACTAAACCCAAGTTTATCACAGGCCCAAGATAAAATTGATCTATCAAGACCGAGCCAAACCCTCAACAACAAAGGCGTCCCTCTGAATCCAAAAATGAGCTCTGACACCACATGTAAGTTTTAAACCTGTGAATTAAATCAATGCATATAGATTCTTAAGAAAAACAAAATTTAATCAATGGCTCATACACAAATTACACAGAGATTTTATACCGAAAACCCTCAACCGGGAAAACTTTTCTTATATTCATTATATCAAATTTCACCATTCACCATACAATATATACAATGTTTTTAGGCATTCCGTAGATACCAAAACCCTAATCCATTAATCTGGGATTAATTTAGAAAACCGCTGAAAATAGAAAAATCCGCTAAAAATAACAAAAACTGCCCAAAAACAAATTTCGAGGCGCTGGCCTGAACGCCGCGCGTAACCAGGGGGGGATACCTGCCCCCCCCTAGGACCCCCCTAGGAAAGCTCCCGACACACACGACACAAAGAGAACTACTAGAGGGATCGTCAGACGCAGTTGTCGAATCTGACGCGCCCACACACACACACATGCAAAGAATATAACACATACCCAACATAAACATAGGTGTTACAAGGAAAATCACTCTATTACATGGGGTTAACTACAATAGACAAAAATGACCGCAAAAATCAACTCTAATATCAAGTATGATATATAAATAAACGTGCTAACAAGACAAAATACAGATCCTACCTTGTCCAGACGTTCGATGAAGTCCACCGTTGAGCACTTGACTCAAAGCTATACACCTGCAACTTGTCCTCAACAACCAAGATACACAAGAATATGGTGATAATATATAAAGTTAGCACATATAATAGAATAATACATCAATATTCATAACGAATATTCCCATGGAATAATAATTCAAATATTTGCGAGACATTAATTGGATGAGAAAATAGTATTTCTATTAAAATGTAATCAACATAAGTGTATGAATGACAAAATTTCATGTCGACATGTTCGGAACTGAGAAAATAAGTCCCTTCCAGCTGGGCCTCCACCACTTCAATCCTTCACCAAAGGAAAGCTCATATAAGAGAGACAATGTGGTTCTCCATCAAATAGGGAAGAGGTTGGGGGATAAACAATGTGTTCAGACTTAAAAGGACAAAGGGATGCAGACTCAATATGAAGTGAATAATTTATCCATAGTAACTTTTCTCTCAAAGTTGAATTCTTCTCCTCTTTTCCATAGCTTGGATATGACCCATTTATAGCCTTCAAATGGAACTAAAGGGCCGAGTTGGAACGTTTCCAGTATATGGAAGGTCAAGGATCATGGATCTCGTGACGTGACATGGAAACCTGACACCATTTTTTAATTTTGGGCACAAAACCCGATGTACACAGGATGTAATTGTGCAACCTATGTATACACATGCTATATAGTTGTTAGGGTATGTATATGTGGAAAAATATTTTTCTTAGCTCTGGGAATTGCAAAAAGGGGACTTCAAGTCTGCAAAGGGAAAGGGGAAAGACCTTCTAAGAAAGTTGCATGGGGTGAGGAAAATATTTCTATAACAGATGCCCCCTAATGTGTGAGGTCAAAGGAGTATCTAGGATGGCCGAAATATATTATAATTCCCAGAAGTGGAGTAATGGAGACCCATATGGATGAACTAATTGCTCATAAGAATATTACAATCCATAATGACTTTGTGCACATAGCTGCCAATTTGAATGACATTGCAGATCCATGTGGAAATATACCAAACAACTGTTCATGGCCATGAATAGGAAATACAAGGGTAGATACATGCCATAGGATATCATATTCACGAACAAGGCCTAGTGAAAACCAGTCCCAAAATCAGTCTGAAGATATCTGTATACAATGAAGTAAAATCTGATCTCCCACGATCACTGAAGTGATACATGTACTGGTCCAATGAATGATAGCAACAACTCAGGACAATTGTGACTATGAACTGATGCCTTCAAGTCTTCTACATGATCTGCCAAAGGTGAAAGTCTAGATCGTGTGAATAAAGGAATTTAGGTCGAACACAATGAGACTTCATTTGATTACTGATCATTAAGGTATACCGTTAACAAACACAAGACATCCTAACAATGATGAAAGTAGGTATCAAGGAACCGAGTACATTCTTACAAGTGTCAATAAAGGAGTTGAGGTCGAACACTTGAAGAATCCATCGATCATGATACATTGATGTATTCCCAATTGTCGACGGTGAGAGAACCTGCCACTGATGACTGCAAGCCTCTAGGTACTCATAGGACTCTAGGTCTCGTTTCCAGAATAGATGGGCTGAAGTCGATGGAAGGAGACTCGCTGAAAGGAGAGAATTAAGACATCTCTCATCAGTCGACATGAGGTACAAAGTAATAGCTTAATGATTTGGAGGAACTCAGACGAAGAACATGTTTACGAACCAACAAACCTATGCATCTTTCGCATGCACCAGATGCAAGTAGTGCACGAAAAAGACCCTCTGAATAATAACCAATAAGGAAAATTGTCGACAAAGGAGACGAAACCACCAATAAGGCTAATGGAATCCAAGAAAATCCACAAATCCCAATGTGTGAATATATTTCTTGCCATCAAACACAAGGGAAACCCCCAGTCAGGGACTAATGAGGAGATGTCGACTGCTGGGTTCAAGGTTACCTCCCCATAATGAAAGTAGGACTAGGGTGCACGATAGGACTACAACTTCATTTAAATCTGAGACATACTGAGGGTATGTCCGACATGCAAAGTTAAGAGTTTTGAAAAATGGCTAACACAGGCTTATATACATCCTTTGAACAAGAGCATGAGACATATAGAAGACTCTGGCAACATAGACTCAATGATGAAACTTTGTGATGCAAAAGGAACCAATCAAAACTCTCCATAGGGACTGGGAATATTAATGAGTCAGAGGAGTAAACTCTAAGTAACGAGATCAACTTCCTAAGGTCATGATAAACCCAAAATTTGGATGACAAGTGGACTCAAAAGTTTGTGCTCTGTTCAAAGGCGACACGACTGCTGCCAACATGAGATAATATTCTTTTCCCGCCCGTCTTTTTTTGTTTTTTCATAGAAAAATTAATGCTATGATGCAGAGGAGGAAATGAGTGTCGTGAGTAAGAAACTGGTTCCAACAATGGAACATACATATTCTCAATGCAAGGAGGTGCACGCAGGATATGGACACTCGAGGGAATGTTTCCTCGTAGGGTACAAGGTGTCAAGTTGCAAAGGATATAAACAAGGCACTGCTTGGTTGATGTTACAAACTGCTCGAGATAATTGGCTTATAATGCAAAAGAGGGAATTGACAATAGGCTCAATACTGCAAGCGAGAGGATGAGATGCAATTACAACTTAACTCCAAAGAATGTCCTTTTTCATAAATTTAGTCTACTTAGTCCGAAAAAGGGTTAAACTTATACCAAATAGACGTCCTTTCAAATCCAATTTACGAGTGTGAAAGAAACAAGTTCACTCGACAATCTTTTTGCTTTTTGAGAGAGTCGGAAAATAGCTTAAATCATACTTGGGGGAGTCCCATAGGTATAGGTCAACATGCTTATGAGTAAGAAATGAGGTTCGAACGCAAAGTCATATTAGCTATAAGGGACTCTTGGTCCTACGAAAAAATCTCTACATGGGCACTGAATGGCACATAGGTTCTAACTAGGGTACCCATGTTCGGTAAGTCTCTAGCATTCAATAAAGACACTTTTAGTAGCAGAAAGAAGGTTCCATGTCGCTAAAAAAATACCTAAGGAATACAAATTGCAGTTATAGGACAATGCAAGTGTGAAAAACAGAGTGATGACCTATCCTATATGTTGATTAACAAAGATACTTGCCAAAGTCACGAACAAATGACATGACACTAGAAACCACAAGAATCCCTGGATAAACCACCAAAACCAACTCCATCTACTGCACTATTAATCCACTAGGCCAAAATATTAGCAAAAATTATGTAAAGTGGATAAAAGTTTTCTATAAATAGTGAAAATAACCAATTTTACTATACCATTTGTATTTTTTACCCAAATAGTGCATTTTGGACCAAATTGCCCCCGATATTCAACTGCCAATTTGCGGGAGCTATGAGTGACAGAATTGACAACTGTCTAGACTAGGTAAATCTTCTTTCCCTTCTCTTCATTTCTATTGGTTTAAGATTTTAATTTAGGCTTCAATTTTTGAGTATTTTAAGGCGTAAATTAGAAACTAGGGTGTTCGCGGGCTGTAATTCATCGGGTCGCGTATACGCAACCCTATACGTGACTGTTACCAAAACAGACCGTGTATATGCAACCCTATACATGATTGTGTAAACTGCAACTCGCGTACAAGTTCGTGAGTTGAATTTTTTAAATGATATTGACTCAAAATTTGATTTTAAACTTGTGGGATGGTGCTAGAGTGGAGAGAAAGAGAGCATGAAGAGGTTGATGATGCAGTAGAAAGAGATCTAGGGGCCCAAATGGATTTAATAAGATGTGGGATATATGAATTTTGGGCTCTCAAAGGAACGAGGGCTTAAGTGAGACTGCTCCAGATGTTGGTGAACTACTGGGATCCAGATACAAAGGCCTTCAACCTCGATGGGAAACCGTTGAGGATTGAAGTCGAGGACATATAATTTATGATAGGATTATCATGTCAGGGTGAGGTGGTGAACCTAAAAGCCCGGTGAGCTGGGAGTGGCATGAATATAGAGGACTACATAGCCACTCGTTGTATTGCAGGGACCAAGAAGGTAGGGAGCCAACTCCCGATCAGAGCAATCAACAACACGAGTCTCAAGATCATTGTCCTAGTGTTGGCACGGATCACAGGGTCAACCTTGTTGCATCAGAAATCAAGGCCACTTATGTTCTACTTGGTGGAGTGCTTGTGACCCACAATTTATGACTAGTGCAACTCACTAATGGACAACATGAAGAGCCATCTGACAGACTGCAAACAAGGTAGAAAGAGGAACTTTAGGTTTGCGTCTATCTTACGTATTTTTTTCTTTGATAGGGTACCCAGCTTGGGCCTTAGAGTCGAGATTGTCCTGCATGGACCTCGCGATCTAGCCATGGCACGGTGGACCAAGGTGATGAGGCGGTTGGGGGGTTGTAGGTACCAACACCCTACAACAATGAGTTTTTCTTCTGGTGCCATCGACAGGTGATATCTCTGGACGACTACCCATATGCAGGGATTGAATTCAAAGGAGATACAGACATGCCATTACCACCAGGTTCCGCCTACAGAGATATAGGTATGAAAAGTTTCAAATATTCATTTTTTTTGTATTTTTGTAAAAGAGAAAACAAAAGTATTTTTGGATGATGTCAAGTACTAATTAAAACATGTATGTTACGCAGATGTGGGTCCGTGACGGACATATGGACTCCCAAGACACCGACAGAGGCCCCAAGGGGATGAGCCAGTGGGAGGAGATGCTGAGAGAGTGCTTCAAAACGTGCAAAACAACTTGTCTCGTTTGACACAAAGAATTCCTATGGTTCAGGTAGAGGATCTGCCGAAGGCGATGCAACGACAGGTGGTAGGTGTTCCCTGTGCTTGGGTGCAACTCTTCCAACATCTCGCAAATTCCATACTATGTTATCATGACACACATTCAGTGCCACAGACATAGATGTCATGGTTATTGTATTGATTGTCTGCATATGTATTTTAAGGGCGTGAGCCCCAATTTTGTACTATAACACCATATTTTTGGAGAAATGAAATATAAAAAACATTAGTCTTCGACTTTACTTATACTACAATGTGTACATTGATGAATGTGTTTTCTTTACTTTAGTTATGTGGCAGATGCCAATATAAAACATAATTAGCATATGCATCAGATACATAATTAGAACTTCGAGGTACGTGATTATAAGTAATAACATCAAAATTTCATTCCAAAATTCGTACCCCTAGGAATCGTCAGAGTAGAGTAGGGTCTCGTACACGGTAACTGCCCTTCAACTGACATACTACTAACTGGGAGTCCAAGTGAACCTCTAAATAACGAATACCATGTGAAATGGAATCACGTAAAATCTCTATAACAACGCTATATTCAACCACATTATTCGTTGATGGCCCTAGATAAATGCCACCTGAAGACACTAGTTGACCCTCGAGTGAGTAAAAAACCTAAGTGGAGGAAGCTAAGTTCCATGTACGATGATTGGCACCATCTGCGAATCCTAAGTAAACCGAAGACTCCGTTGACATCTTCCAACCAAAGGAAAACTCGATAAACAAGCCAGTGACAAAAGGGAAAAGATATATACACTAAGATACACTAGTACACAAAAAGTTGCACCCAAGCTTGGGGCTCAAGCATAACATCTTTTCAAGTAGAGCCCATTTCTGGGCTCAAGCATAACATCTTTTCAAGCAGAGCCCATTTCTGGGCTCAACCAACATATTCCCTTCATAACCTTCTAATTCGTAGGCTCCTTTTTCTAATACACGTCACACGATATAAGGACCATGCCACATGGGGTTGAAATTTCCTGCCCCCAGCGGTTATTTGGCTCGGTCGTATAAGAGGACCAAGTCACCTTCAACGTACTGCCGAGGACAAACATAATTATCATACTAGAACTTGACACATCGTTTATTTTCTTTGATATCCACAGAGGCATCTCAACGCTGCTCATCTAGACTCTCTAGGTGTATGAGGCATTGTTCGAGATCATAAGTGTCAGGTAGAAGCTTAACTGCCAATCTAAGAGAAGGGATTTCACATTCAATAGGTAGGATCGACTCCACACCATGTACTAACTAAAAATCAGAAAAACAGGTGGAAGTATTAACTGAGGTTCGGTATGCCCAAAGTGTCGGGTAAAGCATGAGATTCCAGTCAGACTTTCTCTGTCTGACAATTTTCTGCAAAATGGTCTTGAGAGAATTGTTCACAACCTCTTCTTGTCCATTTTCCTGGGGGTATTAAGGAGAAGAATGACCATGTTTAAACCACAATTTCAATGCTAATTCTTTCATCATTTCGTTCTAAAAGTGACTACCATGATTAGTGACAATCTTACTCAGGATTCTGAATCGGGATATAATTTGATTGAACATGAAAAATGCATCAGTATTTCCATCGGATTTAATTGTAGGCATGGCCTCAACCCACTTAGTAAAGTAGTCTATGGCCACTATAAGATGTTGATTCCCCCCATCTGAAGTTGGGTTGCAATCCATAAAATCCACCCCCCACTTGGTGAAGGGACCCACGGTAATGACCGAGGGAAGAGGGGCTGGATGCGAGCGCATCTTCCGAGTGAACACCTGGCAAGGGTGACACTTGTTAACCACTTCGAAGTAATCTTTAAAAATATACGACCAAAAATAACCAGCTCACAAAATCTTCTGGGATGTCGCAAGCCCAGATAGATGACCACCACAAGCCCCTCTATGACAGTCATTAAGAATAGACTCAACCTCTTCATGATTCAAGCAATGAAACAAGATATTATCTACACCTCAACGATAAAAAGTGTTGTCGACGATAAGGTAGTTCTTATCTTTATATCGTATGCACCATCGATATTCTCTCAAAATATGCCGAGAGAACTTCAAGGTTTGAAGATAGATCAAAATGTCTCCATACCAGGGGTCCGAAGATGAGATAAGGAAAATGTGTTCATTTGCAAATGAATCCATTGATGATTAAAACTGTGTGAGACATCCTCTTGGACACATACGTAGTGATTCAGCTTGAGAGAGAGCCCATGAGTTGGGTGTGCCCATGAGATGGGTGTGTCGTTCCTCTCTGAGACAGAGAAGAAATGTTGTGTGCCCCTGTGTGGGGTGAGGAAGTCCATGAGTTGGGTGTGCCCATGAGATGGGTGTGTGGTTCCTCTCTAAGACAAAGATGGAACACTTTGTGCCCCTATGTGGGGTAAGGAATCCCATGATTTGGGTGTGTCGTTCTCTCTGAGACAAAGATGAAACGATGTGTACCCCTGTGAGGGGTGAAGGAGCCCATGTGATGGGTTTTACTATTCTCCTCTGTGCGGAGAGTTGAGATGATGTGATACTCCAGATGATTATCCTATGATACACAGTGAGATAGATATCTAATGAGTAGGACGTTCATGTGGCTGAGCATAGGTGGACGTGACCCTAGTGGCTAAGCACTAGTGAGTGTGTATTCTGATGATTCTCCTGTGAGACACAGTGAGATAGAGACTTGGACATCCCTGTGGCTGAGAACATATTGAAATGCCCCTAGTGGGTAATGTTGGGTATGTGTTATATTCTTTGCATGAGTTGTAGCTAAGAAAATTTTTTCTGCCTTAGGAAACGTGACACCTACCTCGGGAAACGTGTCATGTATTTAGGTGGTTTTTTCGGCACATGGTTTTTTTCGATGGTTTTCTATTTCCGGTTAAGGAATTAGGGTTTTGGACTAATCCAGGTCATTGGGTTAGGGTTTTGGATGCCGCTGGCTCTTATATGTATATTGTATTGTAAACAATGTAACATAATGAATGAACATAATATATGCTGGTTTTCCCAGTTTGGGTTTCCAGGGGAAAAATCTCTGTGTAATGTTTGTATTTGCCATTGTATCTTTTCTATTCTTTTCTGAATATCTGTTTATAGTAGACATTGTACAAGGTTAGAATTTACATTTGGTATCAGAGCTTTATTGGCTTCAGGGGGACGCCTTTGTGGTCAAGGGTTTGGCTCAGGATTGTGATAAGTCTTGTTACAGTGGGAGATCTGCGGTATTGTTTTTTCACGTGGAAAGAAGTGGAAAGAATTCGAAGATGGAGATCGAGAAGTTTAATGGGAAAAGATTTGAGCTATGGAACCTCAATCTGGAAGATCTTTTGGTGGACAAATATAAGTGGATCGCGGTAGATCCAGGTACTGCACCTACAGGAACTTCTGTAGATGACTGGAAAAAGATGGATCAGAAGGCAAAGAGCACAATCCGACTGTGTCTCTCTGATTCAGTATTACTGAATGTGTCAGAGGAAGCTACAACCAAGGATTTATGGGAAAAGTTGGGGAAGTTGTATCAGTCTAAGTCCATGGTAAATAAACTATTCCCGAGAAAGAAGTTGTATAACTTGAGGATGAGAGATGGAGACTCGGTGGCAGAGCATTTGAACGCCTTCAATACTGTGGTAAGTCAGTTAGTATCTGTCGAGATTAAAATTTCAGATGAAGATAAATGTATTAGTCTGTTGTGTTCTTTACCAGACTCGTGGGATAGTCTGGTTGTGGCCATAGGTAGTAATACAACTTCTTTGAAGTTTGAAGAAGTGGTCTCATCCTTGTTGTCGGAGGAGATGAGACGAAGGAATATGGAAGGACATAGCACAGATGCATTATTTGCAAGAGGACGTTCGTAGGAAAGAAATAGATCTAATTTCTCAAGTGGGAGATCTAAGTCTAAGGGTAGATCTAAATCTCATGGAAAGTTTGTAAGGGTATGTTGGAGGTGTGGAAAAGAAGGGCACTACAAGAAGCAGTGTAGATCCAAAGTTGAGAAAAAGAAGGGATCTGAAGAATCTTCTTATACAGAAGAAAATACCTCCAATGAAGAAGGAGGGGATGTGTACTTGGCCTCTTCAAGCACAGATGCAGATCATGAGGCATGGTTGATTGACTCTGGTGCATCTTTTCATATGACTGCCCACAGGGAGTGATTCTGCGAATATGAAAAGTATGATGGAGGTAATGTTTTCTTAGGTAATGATTCGACAACCAGAATCATAGGAAGAGGAAGGGTCAAGTTGAGACTCATAGATAGAAGGATTAGAACACTGCCTGGTGTTCTACACATCCCAGGTATGGCCAGAAATTTGATTTCTATAAGCAAAATGGAAGATGCAAGGGTAAAAACAATTTTTGAAAAGGGAACTTGCAGGATGGTTCGAGGAACAATGGTGTTGATGAAGGGAGTTCGGTTTGGAACTCTATATAAGCTGCTAGGAAGCACTATTAGTGATGGGTGTAATAGCTCCATTGTTCCTGATATTGGAGTTGAAGAAGAAAGAACTCCTACAGTCTCTGGAGAAAAGGTT
>ML804852.1:29416-62342 GCA_009831015.1 Picea engelmannii | reverse complement strand
TTTACAACTAGTTCACAGTGATGTTTTTGGACCTGTGTCGGTCCCATCATTGGGAAAATCTATGTACTATGTCTCATTTATAGATGACTTCTCGAGGAAAACTTGGATATATTTCCTTAGGAAGAAATCTGAAGTCTTTGACAAGTTTAAAGAGTTTAAGGCTCTTGTTGAGAATCAAATGGAGAAAAGAATTAAGGTGCTAAGAACAGATAATGGCATAGAGTTCCGCGGGAATGAATTTGAAGAATTCTGTAAGAAGTGTGGTATAGCAAGGCAGAATACTACTCCATATACACCTCAACAGAATGGAGTTGCAAAAAGGATGAACAAGACGCTGATGGAAAAAGCAAGGTGCATGCTCAGTGGTGTCGGGTTAGGGAAAGAATTCTGGGCAGAGGCAGTGGGTACTACATGTTATCTAGTCAACAGATCACCCTCATCAGCGTTGGGTGACAAGACTCCACAAGAGGTATGGACTGGTAAGGAACCTTCTCTCACACATCTTAAGGTATTTGGCTGTGATGCATATGTTCATGTTCCAAAGGAAAACATGAGTAAGCTGGATAAGAAGGCTGAAAAATGTATCTTTATTGGATATAAAGATGGTCTCAAAGGTTATAAGCTTTGGAACCCAGAAACTAAGAAGGTAGTGTATAACTGAGATGTGGTATTTAGAGAAATGAAGGATATTGTTAAACAGGAAGTCCTACCAAGTAAGGAAGAATGAGAGAAGATAGATTTTGATTTAAAGGATGATGAAGCAGGCTCTACAGAAGAACATGAATAAGAAGAAGAAGATCCTCATACTCCAGTATTGAGGAGATCATATCAAGAAAGAAGGCTACCGAAAAGGTATAGTCCATCTGATTTTCGTTCAAGTTTTGCTTTGTCTATTACTGATGATGATCCTAGAACTGTCAGGGAGGTAGTGATTTCAGAGGACAGAAGTCTCTGGAAAAGGGCCATGGAAGAAGAAATGACATCTTTGGATAAGAATGAGGCTTGGGATCTAGTGGAGTTTCCAACTGGAAGAAAGCCCATTGGCAACAAATGGGTATTTAAAAAGAAGCTGAATGCAGAAGGAAAAGTAGAGAAATACAAAGCTCAATTAGTAGCAAAGGGTTATTCCTAGGTTGAGGGAATTGATTTTGGAGAGATTTTTTCTCCTGTTGCCAGGTTAACCTCTATAAGATTTATGTTATTTGTTGTTGCTGCATTTGATTTTGAAGTAGAACAAATGGATGTGAAGATAACATTCCTGCATGGGGATCTGGAAGAAGAAATCTTTATGAAGCAACCAGAAGGTTATGTTGTGAAAGGAAAGAAAGAGATGGTATGCAAGCTAAAAAAGTCCCTGTATGGTTTAAAAAAATCACCAAGGATGTGGTATAAAAAATTTGATACTTATATGTTGAGACTTGGCTTCACAAGAAGCAGAGAGGACCACTGTGTGTATTCTAAATTAATTGGTGATCATTTGATTTATTTGGTCTTGTATGTGGATGACATGTTGCTGATAGGAAACAACAAGGAGATTATCCAGGATATGAAAACTCAGTTGTCCTCTAAATTCAACATGAAGGATCTTGGTGCTTCAAATTTCGTTTTGGGCATGGAAATTAAAAGAGATCGAAAAAAGAGGAAACTCTGGTTAAATCAGAGAAAATATGTCGAGACAATATTGCAGAGGTTTAATATGCAGGAATGTAAACCAGTCAAGGTTCCTATTCCTGTTGGTGTAAAGTTATCTGCGGATCAGTGTCCCAAGACACATGAAGAAGAGGAGGACATGTCTCATGTTCCATATGTGAGTGCAGTTGGTAGTTTGATGTATGCAATGGTCTATACTAGACCGGACATTGCACATGCAGTGGGAATTTTGAGCAGGTATATGTCAAAACCAGGGAAGGAGCATTGGACATCAGTAAAAATGATTTTTAGGTATTTGTGTGGCACTGCTAGCTATGGATTGTGCTACGAAGGAGGACAGAGATTGGACAAAGTGGTCGATATACATGTCTTTGTGGATGCAAACTGGGCTGGAGATTTGGATCGTAGGAGATCTACAAGCGGGTATGTGTTTAACCTGTTTGGAGGAGCAATAAGTTGGATGAGCAAAAGATAGGCTGTAGTGGCACTTTCAATTATAGAATCTGAATACATGGAAACCACCCATGCAAGTAAGGAAGAAGTATGGTTACAAAGATTGTGTTTAGGTATTGGGTTGGTATAACAAGCTGTAATGATAGAGTATGACAGTCAGAGTGCAATTTTTCTGGCGAAGAACCCTGCTTATCATTCAAAGACAAAGCACATTGATGTTCAATATCACTTTGTGAGAGACATGATTGAATAAAAGAAAGTATCACTGATGAAGGTGGACACTTTGAAGAATGTTGCATACTCATTAACAAAATCTATGAGCACTGAGAAGTTCTCTTGGTGTAGAGGATCCATGGGCATTGTTGCCCTGGATTTTTGACTATGTAACCCTGTAACCCCCTGTATGTAAAGAAAACAACAAGTGGGAGAATGTTGGGTATGTGTTATATTATTTACATGAGTAGTAGTGTCTGAGCGTATGCGTTGGGCACGCAGGGGTCTAGGAGCAGCGCCCCTGAATTTTTTTTTTCTGCCTCGGGAAACGTGACACCTACCTCGGGAAACGTGTCATGTATTTAGGTGGTTTTTTTGGCACATGGTTTTTGCTGATGGTTTTCTATTTCCAGTTAAGGAATTAGGGTTTTGGAGTAATCCAGGTCATTGGGTTAGGGTTTTGGATGCCACTAGCTCCTATATGTATATTGTATTGTAAACAATGTAACACAATGAATGAACATAATATATGCTGGTTTTCCCGGTTTGGGTTTCCAGGGGAAAAATCTTTGTGTAATGCTTTTATTTTCCATTGTATCTTTTCTGTTCTTTTCTGAATATCTATTTACAATAGACATTGTACAAGGTTAGAATTTACAGCTGAGCACTAGTGGGTGTATGAGATCCCTTTCTATATTTTCCAAGAGTCAGACTTACATGTAACCCTATTTGCGATGTAAAGGGTACAGGTTGGCCCCACCATAAAGTAAAAGATAATTAATATGGTAATTATTAATTATATTTTGAGTTATTGAGGTTGACACTGTTGTGCCAATAGACACTAATTTTGATATGTCCAGTCTAATATAAATAAAGGTAATTTTCACATCGAGGAAACATATAACAAGTGTGATTTTGGAAATTTCAGCAAGTACAAATTCTAGGGCTAAAGTGCACACCTCTCTTGGGCACTATCCTTATAAGTTTTGTGAGCACCCTTTTGTGTGCTAGGTTTATGGTGTGGGAGGTCTTTCTCTTGAAGAATATAGCAAAGGATTGGTTGGATTTTCTTCCCTTATTGAGAAGGGTTTCCCAAAATACTTTGTTTGTACTTGTGCATGGTGTTTCTTCTTGTGATCTTGGTTACTACAACAAATTGTTTATGGTGTAACTGCAATTGTCTATGGTTCAAGTAAAATTTTAAAATTAGAATGAACTTCATGCTTGAGCCTAGATTAATGAAACATCAAGATGGTATCAAAGCATAGGTCTTGAAGAACCCAATGCCCAAGCATTCAAAGCTAGCCGTCCTCTTCTTCTACAGTTCCATACGACCCTCTAGGGTTTGCTGCAATTTTGTATGACCCTCCTTTTCTGAGGTGTTTCAACACCTTAAACTTGGACGCTAGGGATAAATTTTGTACAGGAGTGTATGGCCTCCTTCAACGCACCTCCAACAAGTCTCAGATTCCATTTCTGAGCATTTTGGAGTTTTTCCCCTAGGGTTTCGTAATTTTCTGCATATTTTTGGTTTTAGGGTTTCTACAGCTCATTGAAGGTGATTTTTAGCTCACCAGTATTCCTGTGACTCTCTTAAGGCTTATTGTTTGCAATCATAATCCCAAAACAACATAAGGTTTCTATCATATCCTAGCCATTAGGCTTTCTAGTCCAGTTGGAAAGGGTTTGTGAAGAATCTGAAAATATGATGACACCATGGCTACCTTCTTCATGAAGATGTAAGAGGATAGAGATAAGCCAGGTGCCATTGGAGAAATCATATCAACACCCTCATGTATGCACTTGTATATATTATTTGTATCATTGTGATAAGGGTACTTGTAGGAGGAAGGAACCTTTGTTGAAGTCATGGATCCAGAGGGATTTCAGTGCATTCAGAGGAACAACACATTGAAAGTGAAGACTCCAGGTTTGATTGTTTTAATTATCATGCCTCTAACCTACATTTCTAAAGTTTGCTACATTACAAGTAGGTGTTGTAGCTATGAAAACAATCATTAAATTGTTTTGATGCACTCATTATTCTCCTTTAGGATATATTCTTGTTTTGTTTCCTTTCGTTTGTTTTCTTGTTCTAGGCAGGTTAACAACAAAGGATTATGGTTATTCCTCAGACTTCAGAGGGAGTCACTTGAATCAGAGGGGTTTAAAACTATTTGAGAAGGAGGAAGAACATAACCATCATTGAGGCAACCAATGCAATGATGCATGATCAGAGTCTTCCTATGATTCTGTAGCCATAAGCATGCGTGACAACAATATATGTTCAAAACAAGAATCCTCACCAGATTTTGAAGAACATAACTCCTGAAGAAACCTTCACCGGAGTGAAGCCTGAGATTGAACACTTCAGGATATTTGGGTGCCTAGTGTATTTTCATGTACCCAAAGAGAAGAGGTCCAAGCTCGAACCTTTAGGGAGAAATGATACATTTATGGGATACAATGAATCTTCGAATACATATAGGATCTACATCCCTGGTCAGAGACAGATTGAGATAAGCAGAGATGTTGTCTTTGAAGAAGAGTTATGCTTTCAAAGATCCAGAGAATCTCAGATGGAGATTAACAGTAATACTAGATGGAGATTAACAGTGATACAATACCTTCTCCCCCTTCAACAATTTAGAGGGAAACATATATTATTCCAGTTGATCCAGTTGTTCCAACTAATCCAATTGCTCCAGTTGATATGCCCAGAGATATTGTAGTAGGGAATACAAGGCCTGCCTGGGCTCGACAACTCTACATGAGGCAAAGGGACATACAAGTCCCTCAAGGAACATCCCAAGAGAGAAAGATACCAAACATATTTTCGAGCTACCTTTCATCCATGAGCCACATCATTGATTCCGAGCCTTCTTGTCATGGAGAAGCGACATGTGAACAAGTATGGCAAGATTCCATGACAGAAGAATACTAGCCTATCTTGAAGAATGATGTATGGGATATTGTTTCGATACCAAAAGGGATGTCTATGGTGACTTCCAAGTGGATCTATAAGATAAAAGCATGCAGCTAATGGAAGTGTTGAGAAATACAAAGCGAGATCTGTAGCTAGAGGATTCTCACAAGCAGAGGGAGTTGACTATGATGAGACATTTTCTCCAGTAGCCCGATACACTTCTATCTGTACTATCATCCACGAGTTGGAAACTACATCAGATGGATGTAAAAGAAATCCTTTCTCAATGGTGAGAATGAGGAAGAAGTTTACATCAAGCAGCCAGAGGGATTCATGACATATGATGAGAAATCACGTGTACAGGTTGAATAAAGTCATGTATGGACTAAAGCGGGAACCTTGTGTTGAGCACACAAAGATGGATGGATTCTTGATGAGTTTGGATTTCAGCAAGAGTGTTACTGATCCAAACCTATATTATCATATTGTTGGTGACAAGTGTCTGATCTCGGTCCTATATGTGGATGATTTATTCCTTACCGGTTCAAAAAGACTTATTACTGAAATGCAAGCAAGCATTGACTTCTGTTTTCGAGATGAAATATATGGGTATGATGCACTACTTCTTGAGACTAGAAGTATGGGAGAGAACTAATGAGATATAGTGGAATTATTTGAGATGATGGACTACAAATCCATGGCTACATCGATGATGATAAACTTGAAGAAGATGAATCAAGCTTCCTTTGATTCAGATGAGATTGATCCACATGTGTATCGACAACTGATTGGATCATTGATGTATCTGGTTAACACCAGACCTGATATATGCCAATGCAAATTGGGCAGTGAGCGCAATGGACCGGAAGAGCACATCCATTGTTATTTTACTTTTGGATCTTCCATGGTTTCCTAGTGTAGTAGGAAACAAAGCTCTGTGGCCTTGAGTATAGTAGAGTCATAGTATATAACATTGAGTCTGGTAGTCCTCGAAGCAGTGTGGCTTCACAAGATTCTGACAGATTTGTTTTATCATGAGATGGATCCTACCACTATCCATTATGATAACCAGAGTTGTGTAAAGCTCTCTGAGAACCCTGTTTTTCATGATAGATCGAAACACAGTGAGATTAAATATCACTATATTAGAGACATGGTGTAGAGGAAAACAGTGCACGTGTAGTACCATCCTACCCATGAGAAGATTGTAGATATCTTCACCAAACTACTTGCCGGGATGAAGTTCAAGTACCTCCGTGAGTGACTTGGCCTGGTGGAGAATACCTCCCTAGTTGAGAAGGAGTGTCGATGACTACAGCCAGGACGAAGTTCGAGTACTTCGTGTGAGACTTGGCATGATGGAGAATGCCTCCCTAGCTAAGAGGGAGTGTTGATGATTACAACTACATGAGACATACTCTAGGACATAGACTGAGTGAGTCAGCCTCAGATAGAGCCCATGAGTTGGGTGTGCCCATGAGATGGGTGTATTGTTCCTCTCTGAGATGGAGAAGGAACGTTGTGTGCCCTTGTGTGGGGTGAGGAAGCCCATGAGTTGCGTGTGCCCATGAGATGGGTGTGTGGTTCCTCTCCGAGACAGAGATGGAACACTGTGTGCCCTTGTGTGAGGTAAGGAATCCCATGAGTTGGGTGTATCATTCTCTCTGAGACGAAGATGAAATGATGTGTACCCCTGGGAGGGGTGAAGGAGCCCATGTGATGGGTTTTGCTGTTCTCCTCTATGAAGAGAGTTGAAATGATGTAATACTCCAGGTGATTCTCCCGTGAGACACAGTGAGATAGATATCTACTGAGTAGGATGTTCCTGTGGCTGAGCACAGGTGGACATGATCCTAGTGGCTAAGAACTAGTGAGTGTGTATTCTGATGATTCTCCTGTGAGACATAGTGAGATAGAGACTTTGACATCCATGTGGCTGAGCACATATGGACGTGCCCCTAGTGGCTGAGCACTAGTGGGTGTATGAGATCCCTTGCTATATTTTCCAAGAGTCAGAATTACCTGCAACCCTATTTGTGATGTAAAGGGTACATGTCAGCCCCACCATAAATTAAAATATAAATAATGTAAATGATAATTAATATGGTAATTATTAATTATATTTTGAGTTATTGAGGTCAGCTTTGTTGTGCCAATAGACACTACTTTTGATATGTCTAGTCTAATATAAATAAAGGAAATTTCCCCATTGAGGAAACATATACCAAGTGTGATTTTGGAAATTTCAGCAAGTACAAGTTCTAGGGATGAAGTGCACACCTCTCTTGGGCGCTAGCCTTATAAGTTTTGTGAGCACCCTTTTGTGTGCTAGGTTTATGGTGTGGGAGGTATTTCTCTTAAAGAATATAGCAAAGGATTGGCTGGGTTTTCTTCTCTTGTTGACAAGGGTTTCCCAAGATACTTTGTGTGTACTTGTACATGGTGTTTCTTCTTGTGATCTTGGTTATTGCAGCAAATAGTTTATGGTGTAACTGCAATTGTCTATGGTTCAAGTAAAATTCTAAAATTGGAATGAACTTCATGCTTGAGCCTAGCTTAATGAAAAATCAACAGAATCAACATGAATAACATCCTCATCTACCCGAGGGAAGTCCAATATTAACTTGACAAAAACTAGCAATTTCTTGGATTTTTCCAAAGCAAAATCGAGATCAAACTCTTGCAAGATGACAATCCATTTATTATATTTTTCCCCTATGATACACTAGTAAGGACGTATTGAAATGGATTGACGTCAGAAACTATGGTAGTTTTGAAAAGCAATATATAGTACCGTAATCTTTGAACCACGTGTACGAAAACCAAAGCTAACTTTTCAACATGAGAGTACTTGAGTTCAGGGTCGACTAAGTTTCGAATAATATAGTAAATGACGTGCTCACGAAGATCATCATCCTACTGAACTAAAACCATACTAATCGTCCCTTCGAATACGACGATATAAAGAAAGTAATATCTACTATAGTCCAGAAGCTTCAGCAGAGGCGTCGATACCAAGGCTTTCTTTAGAGCATCGAAGGATTCCTGGGCTCACTCATCCCATATAATGGAGTGTCCTTCTTCAAGAGCCGTATGAAACCCTTAGTAATATTGGCATAGTTTACTATAAACCGACGTAAGAAGTTATCTTTTCCATGTAAACCTTGAAGCTGATGAATATTGCACAGGGGAGGAAATCGAAGTATTTCCTCAACCTTTAAAGGATCCACCATGATCCCAGTATCAGAGACTAATAATCCTAAAAGATGACCTGACCTAACACAAAAGATGCACTTATGGGGGTTTAAACGGATGTGCTAATAGCAACATCTTTCAAAAACTAGCCGAAGGTGGGTAGAGTGATCCACTCTCTTGCGAGAGTGAGTAGCGAGATCATCGAGATACACTTTGACTATATGCTTGAGATCGTGAAACGTGAAGGTCATGACTCATTGGAAAGTTGCTTTGGTATTTTTAAGGTTGAAAGGCATTTTCCGGTATGCGAAAGTACCCCAAGGACAAATAAATTTCATCTTATGTTGATCCTCGGGTTTAATTTGAATATGGTTGTATCTTGAAAATCCATCCATAAAAGAAAAATCCTCGCTTCCCGCACACTCATCGAGAATCTGATTAATGAATGGTGTTGGGAAGTTGTCTTTAGGACAAGCCTTATTCAAGTCTAAAAAATCCATGCATACACGGATGGTTCCTTGCTTCTTATTCACGAGAATGGGGTTGGATACCCATTCAGTCAAGGGAATCAGGTAGATAAAGCCTACATTAAGCAGTTTCTCCACCTTTGCCTTAATAACAGGGGCCTTCCTAGGATTGACAACTCTAAGTTGTTATCGAACAAGTTTGTCATCCGGGTAGGTTTTAATCTCATGTTCAACAATACAAGGGTCGATTCCTGGAATCTCTTCATATGACCAGGTGAATACGTCACATAATTCTTTGAAGAGTTCGATGTAGATCTGAATTTATTCAGGCGAACAATCCGCATCAATATAAACATTTTCAACTTTACTAGGAATACGAGAGATATCAATCATGACGGTAGGAGAAATACTCACAATGTTTCCTTCAACATAAATGTTGTGTGTATCAAGCAGAACTACGACGTAACCGACTATCTCGCTCAAGGTAGATCCAAAATTGTCTTGTTCGATTCTAACAAGCTCTGGGAGGAATTAAGAGCGATGATGCATATCATCCCATGGCCTATCAGAACTATTCATGGCCTCTACAATTGATTGATATGAAGGTAAAGTATCATCGAGGAAATCATGTGAGAAATACGATGAAGTGGCCCATACGGGCTTAAGAACATGATCCTCCTCGTCCGTCTGTGAGGAGACAGGATCCGAGTCGGTAACAAAGTCAAGAACAACCTGATACACTATCTCTACCACCGACAGTGGCATTTCCATTCCAGTATGTGACTGAACTTCACAAGACGACGTCAAGGAAGGTAGGGTCCAAGGGTCTTTAAAATATGAAGTGTGGAAAGGAACAAACCTCATTGATGAAGCAGACCTACTGGACATGGAATAGATATGATGAATTGGTGCCATGAAGTCAAAGGTACCCATAAGGGATGAATACATTCCGACACCAATATCCTCAGTTGCTGGCTGAGAATTGTCGATCATAGGGATTGAAGGTCCAAATAATGCATTAGGGATAGCGTGCACAAAGGACAACTGATCGATCGTCACAATTCTCCCATCATGAGGAAAACATAAAGTACAAAAAATAGACGATACAAATTTAGTCATAGCATAAGTCGAGTTACGCCCTAGTAATAAGTTATAGTCAAGGGGTGCATCAACCACCTCAACATCCACCTCCACTGTCTTCCCACCTAACTGGAACATAAAGGTAGGAAGAATACCATGGGGAGGAAAGAATGACCATCAAATGTGGTCAACATGGTTGGATATTGAGAGAGGGTTGGAGAGCCAATGGCTTTCCAATAGGTTAGGGACATCACACACATTGCAGTGCCTTCATCAATAACAATACATTTGATGGTATACTTTGAGTAATCCATGTGGATTTGGAAGGCCACATGGTAAGGAAAGCGAGGCTTCACATCCATGATGTAAAACTTGATAACCTTAGATCCACGGGGGCCTAGAACTCCTAATGCAGATAAGAAGGAATTCCTATGTGAAGGACATGTCTAGAATACCTCCAAAGCCGACATTGTGCAAGGGGTTTGACCTAGATCCTCAACAATAGAGTAATTCTAGGAAGCTCTAGCATTAGGGTTGTGCGTAGAGCGTTTTAGTACTCCTTTCAGAATATGAGGCAGAGGCTCTAGTTTTTCGATCTGTAAAGGCATCTCTGAAGGAGGGGGAGACCCTAGACCTGGAAGATCCTATGGAGAGCTGTAATCGCGAGACCGAGTGGCTACATTAACTTGAGACTTGACCATATTGATGCATAGACGATCACCATCTTGTGCGAGTGGGTTTTGACTCCCACTCGCCGCATTTTTGGCATTAGAGGAGATCGAGGCCATGTGATGATTATGGAAAAAAGGATTAGTCAACACAACGAGTGGTAGAGATAAAATCCTTGCAACTTCTTCAAGTTTGGGGCATAAGTGGGTAAGGTGATCATCAGTACAAAGCTTACAAGGGAATTTTACCTTCCACTTCTTATTCTTGCCCTCACCAACATTAACCTTCAATCTATCATTATTAGCATTGTCCTTTGGTTTATTATCATTCCTCCCACCCTTACGATTGTTACCATGTCCTTTCCTTTTACTCCCTCCTAGTCGCTAGTTACCATTCAGGTTAGTCGACGATTGCACATAATGTACATCCACCGACTAAGTGGGAGTGGAGGATACATATGAAGCTTGTCCTCCTACAAACTGGCTTAGAGACAACTCTTTCAACTAGCTTATCACCAAGTCTGTAGATTTAATATTTGTAGAGCCTATAATGCCATCGACATGAGGCCCAAAATTTTGTCTAGGGTCATCGTTCGACCTCGGTGCGTCAGGAATAATTTCGTATAACATCCCAGACTGAGCATATATGAGATCTAACTACTGGGATTTGAAAATTGCTTCCTCTTCAGATGTTACACTGAATGTAGAGACATCCTTCGAAATATAAGGCAATAAATACTTAAGAAACCATTCCAACGGGAACTCTGGAGGAATGTAGGCTTTGATAAATCTCTTCCATATACACCACTCTTGGATGTGATCTGAGATTTGAGTGGATTTGTCCCGACAGAGGGCCGATAGAAGTTCTATGCCGACATCGTAATGAACTGACAATTGGAAGTGGTTGAGAAAGACTAAAACCATCTGTTAAAGTTACCATATGTCCCCCCAGGTAGATCTATGTACCATTTCTCCATGACCCCTATGAGGGTGTGTTGAAATAATATTAAACTAATAGAATCATCGTTAAGGGAATTGGAAGAGCACCAAAGATGAAAAGTAGTGACGTGATCACCATGATCCTCACCAGTCTTTCTCTCGAATTTCAGAATATCCGAAAGAAGCTTGGTGGGGACGGGGGGCCATGTTGGGTCATGATGCACTGGGTCGTTCATTAATCTTGACAAGTCTAGTAAATTGAGCATGGCCAAAAAAGGGAGATGGGGTTGCGGAATCTGGCCCCAAGCTCCTGGGAAATATTGATGTTGGGGAATCACAACCCATCCAGGATTCTGGTATGCACCATGGCCATGTTCGGGATTGAAAACCCCCCCTCCAAACTGATTTATAAGGGGTTGGTTAGGCACCATTCCAGTAGGAATGTTATAATGAGGGTTTTAAATACTTCCCTTAGCGAGAGTAGCTCCAGGTTGGGGGTTTCCCAAAGTATGGAACTGACCTCCCTTGGGTGGAAATATGAAGGATAGAGGTGGATTCGTCATGCCAAACGTGTTGGTCGAAATCGGTGTGGAGGGGATAGGTGTGAAAGACAGAACATAAGCATGAGCTTGTCCACTCGGTTGACCACTCCATCCAAGAGCATTAAGACTAGAATTATACCCGGGGTGAAAAGGAGGTTGGCTTCCAACCATAGGAGTCATCTTGGGAATATGAGCACCGCCAAACGAGAATATAATATGCGGAGGATCCATTCCCCCAAGTCCAATACTAGGATTTGTATTTGTCGCTAGAATGGATGACGAAAATTGTGATGTGAGATTCAACATACCATAAGAGAAAGGGATATCCGACCCTTATCTGACTCAGGGTACCTGGAGAATAACCCCTGCAAGTAACCTATGTGGCGACCTATGTCAAGTAACTAAGCCACCATGATATAACTAATGCACATGCGAACAATCATAAGTCTGGTCCACCGTATGGGTAGGGTAATAAAGCTCAAAATCTTGAAAGCACAACCTCTCACACCCCCATATACGAATAGATCCCCAAAAATATCTCTGACGCTAAGAAGGTATTGGAGGGATATCTCCTCAACCGACTTCGTGTGACCTCGTGCTTAACTTCGATGTGAGTGGAGCCTCCTGACGTCACCAATTGTACAATGGATTTCACCACTCCCTTAATCAGATACATATGTTGAGTTTAATAGCCTTGGAGAAGTTTACTCACAAAATCCTATTCCAAGACTCTAAATCTTAAGCTAGTTTGTGCACCCTGAAAAATAAAATCGTTTCTAATCAATTTTAAATTTGTCAGCGTTACTTTTAATGGCTTTGTTTACTCAAAATATGTGGTCGTGAAACTGATGATGTTATGACTCAGCAAGTAAGTGAAATGAGTATGAATATAATGCAAAGTCCTAACTTCAATTCTCAACAAATGATAAGCTTTTTCAAAATGAAATTTTCAATTCAACTCCGTGGTTTCAAATAAGATGCAATATTTCCATACATATATCAAAATCAATGATAAGAACCCAAAAGATCAAATACCGTGATGCAAAATGTATATTTTTTTGTATTTTCAACAAAGGAAATAAAAATGCAAGGATTGAACGACAACTTGATATATAAACCCTATTGTAAGCAAAAAGAGACAAAACAAGAAGGATATCAAAAAGCAAACACCCATCCCAAAATGCAAGGACAACCAATGAAACAAAAATGATGAGAAAGAAAAACCACCCAAAAATTCAACCAAAGAAAAGTTTCCTATCACTCTGCAGGCACTTAACAGTCATAACAAAGACCCAATAAGACTCAACAACCATCAAAACTTACCCAACAAACACCAAACTCAACAATCAAGGAAAGAAGGATGATGTACGTGATTGTTCAAGATAAAACCGCGTATATACGCCCCTTGCAGAATGACAACTCACGTATGTACGTGTCTGTCAAGGGAAACCCCACGTATATGTATTGAAACACTTCCAGGTTAAGGATAATGCCAAGAAACTCAGACTCAAAATGAAAATAGGATGTCAAGCAGTTAAATGACAAGAAACTCAATATAACTGAGAGCAATCAAAGGAGAAAAACACTCCAAACCCAAAAAACAAGATTCCCTCCCCAGTATGGTCGCCAATTCTATTACGAGGAAAATAACTCTATGGCATGGGGTAAACCAAAACAGACGGAAATGAGTGCAAAAATCAACTATAATCTCAAGTATGCTATATAAATAAACGTGCTAACAAGACAAGATGAAGAGCCTACCTTCTCCAGACGTTCGATGAATAACACCATTGAGCACTTGACTCAAAGCTATACAATTGAAACTTGTCCTCAACAACCAAGATACACAAGCATATGGTGATAATATATAAAATTAGCACATATAATAGCATAATCCATCAATATTCATAACAAATATTCCCATAGAATAACAATTCAAATATTTTTGAGACATTAATTGGATGAGAAAAGAGTATTTCTATTAAAATGTAATCAACATAAGTGTATGAATGACAAAATTCTATGTCGACACGTTCGGAACCGAGAAACTAAGTCCCTTCTAGTTGGGCCTCCACCACTTCAATCCTCCACCAAAGGCAAGCTCATATAAGAGAGAAAATGAGGTTCTCCATCAAATAGGGAAGATCTTGGGGGATGAACAATGTGTTCAAACTTAAAAGGACAAAGGGATGCAGACTCAATATGAAGTGAATAATTTCTCTAGAGCAACTTTTCTCTCAAAGTTGAATTCTTCTCCTTTTTTCCACAGCTTGGCTATGGCCCATTTATAGCCTTCAAATGGAACTAAAGGGCCGATTCAGAACGTTTCGAGTATATGGAAAGTCAAGGATCATGGATCTCATGACATGAGATGGAAACCCGACACCATTTTTTAATTTTGGGAACAAAATATGATGTATGCAGGCTTTAATGGTGCAACCTGCATATAAGCATGCTGTATAGATTTTAGGGTGCGTATGTGTGGAAAAATATGTTTTTTAGCTCCGAGAATTGAAAAAAGGGGACTTCAAGTCTACATAGGGAAAGAGAAAAGGCCTTCTGAGCAAGTTGCATGTGGTGAGGTAAATCTTGCTATAACAACATGAAGCTTCATCATCAGCTGAATGATTTCCCAGGGATTATATCCCGCCGAGAAATCCATCAACGACACACATCCACTTACAGAAGGAGGAAAGGTACCCATTAGTTGAGCCATCAATTCTAGAAGGAGTCATAATGGAAGGGGATATGTTAGCTATGATACCAAACTTGAAATATGTTGACCATGTTATCACTAACGAAAATAAATTTCTAGAGCTTGTACCCAGTAAGTTTTTGATCAAATACATTAGTTTTGAGACCCACATGATCGTCATAGAACCATAAGTGTGGGATAGGGGGTTGTAGAAAGAAGGTATTCTAAGCCTATTTGACATACCACATTTCAGATGGAGCCAAGAGATCAATGCATGTGTAAACATGTTTCTAAGTTGTGTGCACGAAGGATACTTATGGCTTGACATAACAATATCCATTGATATTGATGTAATAATGCACGTTACAAGACTTCTGTCGCAGGGGTAGGACCCTGCATCCTTGTTTTTTGATAAGAAGAATGAGAAATCTCTCACTGAGAGCATGAAAGAAAAATTTCATATGTTTTGTGGACAATGTGGTCTGGATGTCTCTAGCATATGCGACCCAATGGTAAGGTTTGCGACACAAGCCTTAGCCTGTAAAGTATTAAGGAAATGTAGAAAATATCAAGTGTTAGCATCGGTTATAGCGGTCACAAAATGATGCGTAGAGGGTGTCCAGATGAACTGGACAACATTTTTGTTGAACCAATTCTTGATTGACTGGGAGGAAGTGCAGGACAAGGGGACAAAATTTCATTGCTCTTGGATATTGATCATAATCATACTATTAGCATGGAGAGAGCCGGACGACATCCAATTTTTGGGCATCAAGGCGAAGCCTTTATTAGCTGCACACTATTAGAACCTTTGGTACACCACACATAAGGCATGCCAGATGGACACTAATGTTTCATTCTACATCTACACGGAAATTATCAGAGACAACATATATCAGACCCCATGCATACTACCATAGGTGGTCGAGGTATACAAGATTGTGGCACATTTTAAGGCAGGGCGCCACCACATGTACGTTCAGGTGAAGAAATACCCAGACCAAAAATGGATTCCAACACGATATAGACTAACGAAAGAGGAGATGAGAAACATTATGGATGATTGGGATGATGAGTGGAAGATTCCACCCGCATAGAAAGAGCCATCAATGCAACCAAAACTGAAGGTATACGAAGTCAATGAGGAGGAAGAAAAAGAATAAGAGGACCAGTAAAAAGGAAAGGACCAAGATGATCCAACGCCGCCGCCACCACCATGCAATGACTGAAAGAGAAAAGAACCAGAGACGGGAAGATCTATACATCAATGGACAAACCACAAAGTCGTTAAGCAAGTCATTATTTAGGTGCTAACAGAAGAAGATTTGGAGAATGTAGGTGACCAGGTCAAAGAAGTCACTGATGATGCATTTTAGTGTGCCGCACAACAACACGGAGAAATGAACAAATGCACGCAGGCACATATGGAATAATTGTGATAACTATTAGAAGATGAAAACATTGCACCATGGTGACAGAAAGAGGAGGAACCAACAACTAGCAATACTAATAATGGAGAGGTAGGATAAACAATCTCCGAGTGCTTGGCAGTCGCAGGGGAGATAAGGTTGATTAAGCTAGTAACATGGGCAGTTGAGTTCCCCACAACATAAATGCAAGAATAGTCCAGGACATTAGGCCACATAGACCTAGTTCTCTCACAACTACCAATGGATGTATTGCAGGAGCTACAAATCAATGCAACACAAGAATTGAACATGCACGCCGAGAAGACATCCAACAAGCTAGTAAAGATTATAGCCGAGAATGTTGCATTAGAGACATAGTACAACAAAGTGAAAAAATAGTGTGATAAGTCCACGTAGAAAGTAGAACGAATGCAACAAGCCTTCGATAGAGTATATCAAGAACTCTGAGAGATGTAGGAAGAGAAGTAGGCCTTGGTGGAAGACCAGGTCACAAAGATAAGTGAAGCCCATCCAGGGATTCCACGCACGCATAGTTGATCTAGAAGCATGCGTGACACCAAGTAGTCCACCTGAAGAGAGAGAGACGAGAAAGAAAATTGTGACAACAACAATAGACAATATAAAGACTCTAGAAGTCGAATGTGTGCAACTGTATATAAATACTATGGGTATTTGGACACAATTGAATGAAGACAAGGTACAACAACAGATCAGTTAGAAGATTCATACTGCGCAGTGAAAGGTGCAAAAATTACAAGTAGCAATGGGAAAGTGACAACGACCCTAAAAGAAACTCAAGGAATCATCAAACAGGTCATTGAGGAAGGTGTCGAGAAGGTGCAGGCTCACATTACAACTGAAAAAATAGAACACATTTTTTAGAAGGAACTAGAGGTCAAGAAAAAGGCCATGACAGTGAAGGCGACCTTCAAAGAATTCATGGCACACTGGAAGAAGGCCTGAGTGGCTCGGGATGAGCCACAAGCGAGTGTTGGGGGCCTATTGGAGATGCATTTTGGATAAGTTTTGGGGAATTGTGCCAGAATAATTCAAATAACAAAAGGCAGTTATAAGATGGACCAAAGTGCACAATAGGAGTGGACTTCAACGATTCAAAGAGCACGATAGAACGATGTGCGATAGAGAAATGCACAAAAGGAGAAAAATGATTATAAACCATTGGGTTTTGGGGGACATTTTGTCCACTTTTATGACGCGCTTAGCCCTATTTTAATGTATAAATATGTAAATGGTTTTTTGGGTAAGTGTGTGGAAAAAATGAGAAGTTCCTATTGATTTTTGGGTAAAAGAGTTGAGCAAAGGAAGAGGTCTGAGATATGACTGAGGAGCGAACTTGCACTGCAACAGAATGGCTAGGCAGGTTTGGGTGATGTTGTTGTTGCATATTTTGTAGCGCAGTGTGCATTTGTAAGAAAACTATGAGTGGATAATATAAGAAGCCAGTTGTTGTGGACGTAGCCCAAGTTGGGTGAACCATGTAAATCAATGTGTTGTATTTGAAATGTATGATGTTTTATGATATATGTTGAATGTATGGTTCCCATATGATGTTGCAATGTTGCGCTTAGACTGTGTTTAATAATAAAATAACTTCTAAGTAATGGAAATTCACACATGAGTAAAAGACACAAAAAATGCCTCACTTCCCCTCATCACTGTAGAACCTTGGTTCCTGTAGCCGCTCTAGATGCCTCGAGTGAGACTTCACTTGCTCTGAAGGTGATGCCGAAACGACTAGTATATAAGTGTTTTTTTGGTACTTGAATGTTTAACTCTAGCTCTGCCCCCTCTGGGTCAACACATGGAAAGGAAAGGCGTGCCATGGCATGGAATGGAAAGGCAAGGCATGGCATGGAAAGGAAAGGAAATGCATAGAAAGTCAAGTCATGGAATGACATGACATGGAAATTCAAGGCATGTCATGGCAAGGAAATGCATGGCATGACATGGCATGACAAGGAAATGAAAGGAATGGCATGGAAAGGCAAGGAAAGTCATGGAAAGACAAGGCAATGCATGGCATGGCAAGGCAATGAATGACATGGTATGGCATGACATGGAAATGAAATGAAATTAAATGCATATCATGGCATGACAAGGCAAGGCAAGGCATGGCATGACATCGTAAGTGAAGGCAAGGAAAGTCATGGCATGGAAAGAAAAGGCATGTGATGGGATGGCATGGAAAGACAAGGAATGGAAAGTGAAGGCAAGGAAAGACATGGCATGACATGTCATGACAAGGCAAGGAATGACAAGGAATGACATGGTAAGGAAAGGCATGGCATGGTGTGTCATGGCAAGGCAATGCATGGCACAAAAGGGAAATACAAGGCATGAAATGGTAAGGAAAGATAAGGAATGGCAAGGAAAGGAAATGAAAGGAATGGCATGGAAAATAAAGGCATGGGAAGGCATGGCATGACATGACATGGCAAGGAAAGGAAAGGCATGGCAAGGCATGACATGGCATGGAAAGGAAAGACATGGCATGACATGACAAGGAAAGGCATGGCATGTCATGGCAAGGGAAGGCATGACATGGCATGGCATGGAAAGGAAAGGAAAGGGAAGCCATGGAAAGGAATGACATGGAAATGAAAGGCATGGCATGGAAAGGAAAGGAAATACATGGAAAGGCATGGCATGACAAGATAAGGAATAACATGACATGGCAAGTGAAGGTAAGGCATGGCATGACATGGCATGGCAAGTGAATACAAGTAAAGGCATGACAAGAAAATTCAAGGCAAGACAAGGCAAGGCATGGGAAGGCATGAAATGGCAAGGAAAGGCATGGCAAGGGAAGAAAAGGTATGGAATGTCATGGAAAGTGAAGGAAAGGAAATGCATGACATGGCAAGGAAAGGCATGACAAGGCATGACATGGCATGGAATGGAAAGTGAAGGAAAGGAATGAGAAGTGAAGGCAAGGCAAGGCATGGCATGCCATGACATGGAAAAGCATGGCATGACATGGCATGGAAAGTGAAGGAAAGACAAGGCATGAAATGGGAAGGCAAGGCATGGAATGGAATGGAAAGTTAAGGCGAGGCATGGAAAGGCATGTCAAGGCAAGGCATGACAAGGCAAGATATGGCATGGAAAGTCAAGGCATGGCATGGAATGGAAAGGCTAGGAAAGAAAGGCAAGGAAAGGAAACATAAGGATAAACATAGGCAAAACATGGCATGTAAGGAAAGGTATGGAATGGAAATACAAGTCATGGCATGGCATGGCATGGCAAGGAAATGCATGGAATGGCATGACATGGAAAGGCAAGGAAAGGAATGAAAAGGAATGGCATGGTAAGGAAAGGAAAGGCAAGGTAAGGCATGCCATGGAAAGGTAAGGCATGACATGGAATGGAATGGCATGGAAAGTGAAGGAAATGCATGGCATAGCATGGCAAGTGAAGGCAAGGAAATACATGTCTTGGTAAGACAAGGAAAGGAAAGGCACGACATGTAAAGGCATGGCATAGCCAGGAAGGACATGACAAGGCATGACATGTCCAAAAAAGGTATGGCATAGCATGTAATGGCATGGAAAGTGAAGGCAATGCATGGCATGGCATGGAAAGTGAAGGAAAGACAAGGCATGGCATGGCATGGAAAGTGGAGGCAAGGAAAGGTATGGCATGACAAGGCAAGGCATGGCATGGAAAGGCAAGGCATGGCATGACACGACATAACATGGCAAGTCAAGACAAGGCATGGTATGACATGGCATGGCATGTCATGGCATGGGAAGGAAAGGAATGACATGGTAAGGGAAGGAATGGCATGGAATGACAAGGAAAGGCAAGGCAAGGTTAAGCAAGCAAGATAAGGACAAATAAGGGAAGGCTAATCATAGTTCCCTTACAACAAAAAAGAACCACAAAATACAAGAATACCATAACAACCATAAAATGAAGCCAACTTTTCAATCATTCATAAATATGAAATATTTGTTCAATTATTCATTTTACATACCTATGGGCACTCAAGTAGACCATCGATATCACTTCTAATACCGATGGTTTCCATTAACTTCTCATGCTTAGAGTGGGGCAAGTAGTGTTGTACTTTTGATGAGTTCTTAGTTGGCATTATTTTTAGTTGGAGGTTTGTACCAACAACCAAGTTTGTAAAGTGGTATACAACTTCACCTGGTCTATAATATTGAAATACATAACCACCTTTCTTCCGTGTTCTTCCATCCCGTGTCATATATTCTCCTTTAATAACCATCGACCTAATAAAAAATTCAAGGCCTTCAGAGTCTGTTACTAATCACATGAGGGTATGCTTTCCCTCTAAGAAACATGCCATCCGATAATTAGTGCCCCATTCATTACCTCTTGGGAAAACCACTGCATATATGTTCCTTGCAAAAAAATGGAGTGCCAACACGTGATTCCACTAAATGACCAAAACATAAAACATTGATGCTAGTTATTCAAAATTTAATAGAAGGTTTCAACGAACTTGGCAATACCAGATTTGAGACATGATCATAATCTGTTGAAATATTTGATTGGTCCTCCTCCAATCGAGATAATTCCATAGTTATATGTTTAGCAATGGGGCGTGATATACAATCCCATATATAAACCCATGCTATCGATTCACAATCATCCCATTCATTACTACTACATGGACCATATAAGCAAGTGAGTTTTATCGTCCATATTTCAATTGTTGCATTGTCTGATGTTCAAACTAAATGGAATCCATGAGTGCCCTGTTTTTTTTTTTCATTCATGCCACCGTGATCGATCTACATTGACCACCTCCAAAAAATATCTATGTACATGTCCTTTCTTGTGTGATTGGTCTTCACATGTTCTTGTTACCCCATTACTGAAGGACACCATTCAACAATGGATTTTGCATCTCGAATGAGGGAAGTAGTTGTGAACTTCATTTATTGCTTGTGTAACACTCTTTTTATGCATGTTCCTGCTCCATCGTACTCCCCTTTCCTGTGCCCGGACTCGAAATAGTTCCAAATGTGTGGTACCTTGATTTTTTTGTGCAACATACAAAACCATTGAAATACACAAGAATTTTTTAACTGGCCTGTGCAACCATCTGACCAAATCCAATGTTGATCCATCTACATGTTCTTCTCCTTAAGGTGATTGCAAAACAAGTGAAATAAATTTTGTACGTAGGTTAATTCATCACACCAATCATCGCTTATGTATAAGTGATACTCCTTCAATATAAATTTGTTTTCTCCGTTACTATCAACCCATGCCTATATGTGATATGGAACATTATGTTATCCTGCTTTGAGTGATAATATTGGCTTTGAATCTCATTTTTCAGTTGAAGGGTGTAGTTCTCAACAAAATCAACCACTGATAAGACAATACCGATGGGAAACATATCTCTACATATTCTAAAATTCTCATCCTGCCATCGATCCACATGGAAATACTCAACATATTGTTGTGTATTTTCGACGAAGTCCTTTATGAAGTCACATACGTGTACCTGGGAAGTTACCAATTGTATATTTTTTTTTTCCTTCCCTCCATCAATATCATATGCAACATATTTAAATCTTTGTAAGAAAAACTCCTTCCTCCCCAATTCTTACTCATCACTTACATGGATGCACTTGATCAATAATGCCATTCCACTTCACCTGGGTCATGCCCCATCTAAGCAAGTTTTTTGATAAAATGTACAACCCTCTGGCATTGTACACAAGATGTTGTGAATAAAGTATCTAGATGATGATGAAAATAATATAATTAATCATTCCTGCAAAAGGGTGTTATGCAATACACGAAAAATATAGATCCCCTTCTCAATTTTAGTACATCTTTTTGGTTGGAAGAAGGCCTAGTTTTCTCATGCCATAAATCCTGTACTAGTCCCTTAACTGCTCCAATTAACTTCATGTCATAACGAGGTATCCTAGGAGTGAAGGCCTACAAACCTATTGGGACACCTGTGTCAGGGCTATCTCATCTATTATAATACTTTATAAGAGTTTTTATATTCCGTTTCATGAGATGAGAGAGTTGTTGGAGAAAAAGATATTTTCTTGTGATATTTCTATCAATTGATTGTGACAAGACACGCCGGGTTACATTACAATCTTTAGAACAAGTTGTTTTACCATTTCTTTGAAAAAATACACAAGGTTTGTAACAATATAATGACTCGTTTCTAAAATTTTGATTGTTTTAATGCCTAAAATTCTCCTAACAACAATCAAACTTCTAGATTTTAACAAAGCCAAAAATAATTGACATTTAGCGACATCGTATGTTGGTCCAAAATATTCTTTAATGATTTTATAAGAATGATAATGAATAGTATGATTAGGTAACTTACCTTCAACTGATGCTAGACAACTTTCATCCACCTGAATTCATTTAGGATTTCTTTGCCGCACTGCTCAATCTAGGTAGGGATGATGAACCCCGATTCTGTCACTCTTGACCTCCTTGACATGGAGTTAACAACATTGTAGTTTTTTCCCCTTCAATAATTGGTAGATCAATTTTGGGAGGAGAGTGGACATGCCCATGACTAGTTTTTGGAATGTCTAACTGTCCAACAAGAGGTTGCACCGCAAGAACTCATTCACGATAATGTTGTGCACCAATTGCCTCTCTAATTTCATCCATTGTATAATCAACTCCAAGAAAATCCTCCATCATTTGGTTATCCACAACAACTTGTCTTGATGAGACACTGATTGGATTGGTCTCTACTAAACTCTTTCACTTTGCTTGTGGTGATGGAGGAGAAACAACATTGGCCCCTATTATGCTAGAAATTAGATTACTCACTTCTGAAAGCCTACACTTTGACATACATAACTTTGCCTTTATCTTTCTTCTTCTACCTTTTCAAAGGGTATTTCTTTCCTCGAGGACTTTCTATCTCGATTCCGCCGGTTCCCCATGTTTAAAGAGAAAAATTGGCTTTCAAGCATCCCCACCACAAATTTGTCTTGGTATTACACAAGAATACACAACTAACAATTTCAATTCCAAGTGGACAAATTTGTCTTGGTATTACAAAAGAAGACACAACTGACAATTCCAATTCCAATTGGACAATTTTTTCTTGGTATTACACAAGAAGACACGACTAACAATTCCAATTGGATAAATTTGACTTGGTATTACTCAAGAAGACACAACTAACAATTCCAATTCCAATTGGACAAATTTGTCTTGGTATTACACAAGAAGACACAACTAACAATTCTAATTGGACAAATTTGTCTTGGTATTACACAAGAAGACACAACTAACAATTCCAATTGGACAAATTTGTCTTGCTATTACACAAGAAGACACAACTAACAATTCCAATTGGAC
Source organism: Picea engelmannii (assembly GCA_009831015.1). Lineage (NCBI taxonomy): Eukaryota > Viridiplantae > Streptophyta > Pinopsida > Pinales > Pinaceae > Picea > Picea engelmannii. The sequence continues at coordinate 38,727 of ML804852.1, read as the reverse complement.
AAATTTTTCTTTCTATTACATAAGAAGACACAACCAACAATTCCAATTCCACTTGGACAAATTTGTCTTCCAATTCTTCCCATAATTTTCTTGCAATAGCACAAAATTGTCTATGAATTAAACAACAAGACAAAAAGAACAAAAACTTGTCTGATCTTGCTATTTTTGTGTGCATATGTCGGTCTTGTTCGTGCTTTTGAGATAAATGAGGTTGAGGAGTGTTCTTGGCACATAAAACTTCCCAACAGGAATGCACATGTGTTCCTATAACACATGCACACTAAAGTGCGTGTGTGTTCTAGGAACACACACACATTCCTACTAGGCAGGGATGAGCACACAACAACAAGGATTTCAAGTCACAATATCACATGCACGGTCTTAATGCAATGGATATAGAATTTATTGTAGAACAAACATATTTATGGATAAATATGTATATGGTTTTGGGGACAAATAAGACCTAAGGTCTTAGGATTGAAAGTGTTTCGAAGCATAGATAAATGGTTAGAGCACCAAGATGTGGGTGCAAGGGTTGTGGGGGATCGAACAAGAGGTATATGCATAGTGCACTTTGGGCTCGAGTGTGGATGGGGTTAAGGGTCGAGTATAGGTTATTCATAGGCTTAGATGGAGCTAGGGGAGTCTAGGTCATGGTCTAGGTCAATATCTAGGTCATAGTCATGGTATAGGTCTTAGTCATGGTCTAAGTCTAGATCTATCTCTATGCCATGGTCTAGGTCTAGCTCTAGGTGTATGTCATGGTATACGTCATGGTCATCGTATAGGTCTAGTTCATGGTCTAGGTCATGGTCTAGGTCTTGCCATGTCTAGGTCTTGCTATGTCTAGGTCTAGGTCATGGTATAGGTCTTGCCATGTCTAGGTCTTGCTATGTCTAGGTCTAGGTCTAGGTCTAGGTCTTGACATGTATAGGTCAAGGCCATTTATTTCCTTGTGATGTAGAGAGGGGGGTGGAGAGATAGGAAGAAAGAGAGTGTGAGAGGGGGAGACGTGAAGACAAAGAGAGCATGTGAGAGTGAGGGAGACAAAGAGGGGGAGTAGAGAGAGAGATTGAGAGGAATGGGGGGAGAGAGGGAAGGGGGGTTAGATAAAATAAAAGAGAGAAAGGTGGGGAGAGTGGGGGAGAGAGAGGGAGGAGGATACAATGAGTGAGAGAGAAAGGGTTAGATGTAAGAGGTAAAGAGAGAATGGGATAGAGATGGATTTTTTGAGAGTGTGAGAGAGTGAGAGAGGAATACCAAGAGGTGGGGGTAGAGAGAGAGAGAGGTGGGAGAGAGATGATAGATGTAGGAGAGAGAGACGAGGATAGTCGGAGGGAGGGAGGAAGGGGGCTAGAGAGAGTGTGTGTGTGAGTATATATAGATAAGTGTTCCATCATACATAATCTAGGGAATTTCGAACACTGATTGTGAACAATACAAAATCAAAGAAATTTAACCTTTTACGCTTGTAACTAGGCTATAAATGATCAACGACAACAGTCTAATCTTAAAGAATGTACACATAGATAAGTTTTCTAGTAATACTTAATCTATGCCAATCTCATAATAAAAAATATCAATCATGGATTTTTGATAATATAAAATAAAACAATAGGAAATCCCATAGAGACATGAGAAAACCTAACAATGAAATGAAATCAAATCACCAAAAAGGTAAGAAGTGTGAAAGATAAAATTATTTAAATTTTTTTTTAATAAAAACATTCAAAGAAGGATAAATATTCCATATCAAGAATATCAAATCCACTAAAATATTATGCTTATATTAAAATAAAAAAATAGAATCAACGTACGATAATCATTATTAAACCATGTGAAGTCATTATTAAACTGTCTAGGTGAACGGTCATATCCATAAAATATCATTATTAAACTGTCTAGGTGAACGGTCATATCCATAAAATATCATTATTAAACAAGAGGTATAGGCATAGTGCACTTAGGGCTTGGGTGTGGAGGGGGTTAATGGTATATTATAGGTTATACCTAGGCTTATATGGAGCTAGGGGGTCTAGGTCATGGTCTAGGTCTAGTTCATGGTCTAGGTCAAGCTCTAGGTCATGGGCATGTTCATATAAGTACTCCATTGGAAGAAGAAGAAAAGATTAACTCTCACCTTACATGTGAGGCTACATTTCTCTGTTGCACATATCCTTTATTCGTTGTGAGCCCTGCCTCTCCTTTAAAATACATTTGGATTTCTTCGAAGTCTATGAATGAAATAATAAAACAAAACTCACTCATATTTCTTGTAAAATATTTTATCAAGAAATAAAACAAATTATGATACCTAACTACCTCGACCACCTTGTTCATCCTCCATGACTCCATCAAATATACATTTTTTTAACAATCTTTTTTTATACACACATATCTCCTTCCCTCGTGTTTTGACAAACCAAATCCTCCCCCTCAAACAAAAAAAAGAAGAAATAGTTAATGAAAAACATATCAACACAAATCAAAGCAACACAATCAACATTGACAACACATACAAGCATGGAAATTCTTAATATAAATGAAGAAAAAACACACTTCAAAATCAAGACTCCCCTCTCTTCTCCGAGCCCAGCGAACCAACACTCTATTCTCCTCTCTTCTTAGTTTTATTTCCCCTCTCTTTCTCCCATACCAGAGAACCAACGCTCTTATCTCCTCTCCACTCTGCCGTTTTCTTCTCTATGCCCTAGCCTATTTTCTTTTAATTCCTTTTGTCACCCACTCATCAGACTTCAAATTTATTTAATTTTGATTTTAGGAACAACATTTTCCGACCCATGCTCCAAGTCCCATCCCTACAGTTTTCCATTTTTAACAACTTCGTTGGTACACACCTTGATTTTCTTTCTTCAGCCTTACAACGCCATTGTTTTCAACAAACACATTCCCCAATGAATCATAATGAAAATGACACCATTGGCACATGACTTAGTTTTCGGTATTTAGTCTCCATTACTGTCATTTTCAGTGAACACCTTGCTATGCCTTGCCTTTCCTTTCCATGTATTGACTTTCCATGCCATGCCTTTCCTTTCCATGCCATTCCATGCCTTGCCATGCCTTGCCTTGCCTTTCATGTCATGCCATGCCAAGCATTGCCTTGCCATGCGTTTCCTTGCCTTGAATTTCCATGCCATGCCATGCCTTCCCTTTGAGATAGAAGAGGTTGAGGAGTGTGCTTGGCACATAAATTTCCCCAGAAGGAAGGTGTGCGCATTCCTATAACCCGTGCGAGCTAAAGTACATGCACATTATAGGAACACGTAGGCATTCCTACTGGGAAGGGATGAGGGCCCAACCTCAAGGATTTCAAGTCACAAGAGTGCGTGCGTTCTCTTAATGAAGTGGATATATCATTTATTGTAGACCGAACATATTTATGAATAAATATGTATAGGGGTTTGGGGACAACCAGGACCTAAGGGCTTAGTATTAAAAGTGTTTTAAAGCATAGAGAAGTGGTTAGAGCACCAAGACGTGGGTGCAAGGATTGTGGGGCCTTTAACAAGAGGTACATGCATAGTGCACTTAGGGCTCGAGTGTGGATGGGGTTAAGGGTCAAGTATAGGTTATTCCTAGGCTTAGATGGAGCTAAGGGGTTATAGGTCATGGTTATGGTATAGGTCTAGGTCATGGTGTAGGTATCGCTTTAGGTCTATGTCATGGTCTAGGTTTAAATCTAATTCTATATCATGGACTATGTCATGGTCATATTATAGGTCTAGGTCATGGTCTATGGTCTAGGTCTAGGTCAAGGTCTTTCCATGCCTTTCCATGTCTAGGTATAGGTGTAGGTATTGACATGTCTATTTCAAGGCCATTTATTTCCTTGCGATGTACCAAACTTGTTATAGTCTGTGAGAGTTTGAGAGGGAGAGAGAGAAACACATAGAGGGGGGGCAAAGAGAGTGTGTATGAGAGTGTGAGAGTCAAAGNAGACAAAGAGGGGGGTGGAGCGAGAGAGGGAGGGAGAGGGGGACCGATACGAGGGGTAGAGAGAGAGAGGTGGGAGAGAGATGGTAGATGCAGGAGAGAGAGAGAGAGAGAGAGAGAGAGAGAGAGAGGAGGGGGGAGAGGGAGTGAGGGAGGGAGGGAGAAGAAGGGAAACATAAGAGAGAGAGAGAGAGGGTGTGGGTGTGAGAGTGTGATGCATGGTGAGGTAAGTTCTAGTTCTAGGTCATGGTCTAAGTCTAGGTCTAGGTCTAGGTAGAGAGAGAGAAAAACAAAGAGCGTGTGCATGCTCTTAATAAAATATGCGTTCTCTTAGGAACACATGTATGTTCCTACAACGCGTGCGCACTCTTAGGAACACATGTATGTTCCTACAATGCGTGCACACTCTTAGAAACACATGTATGTTCCTACAACACATGCACACTCTTAGGAACGTGTGCATGCTCTTAAGAACACGTGCACATTCTTTTGAATTCATTTTTTTTGGGTGGGATTGACAACTTGTATGCTGACTTGGTTGCCTTTGATTTATGTTCGGGATGAAAAACCTAGTGGTTCGATCTACATTATTTTTGACTAAACTACAAACATAGATAGAGTCGACTATGCAAATTCCAAATATATAGTTTTTTTTTAAAATTAATATTGTTTACTATTTTTATTCTATTTTTGTCTTCACATATATTGAAATACTAGAATACATGCCTCTCTTATTTCTGAACTTTTTGTCGGTTCAACCATTTCTAGAATGACTTATATGATGCAGTAGAGGAGACCGATATCTATGATCTAAAAAAAATAAATTCTTCTCATCATGTTAAGACCCTCTTAGCTTGTACGAACAAAAGGAGTTGTAATTTCAAGGATATATTGACTTTGATAATTTAAAAAAATATAAATTAATATTATAAATTTCCAAAAAATAGACCGGAGGAGCATGTCACATAGATTCGAACCTGGGTGGGGAGGAGAAAAATCCCCACCCTAACCAATTGAGCTACAACCACTTGACTTTAATTTTGATATTAAAAATATGAAGTTAAGAATTTGATTGTAAAAATGAAGTTAAAAATTTGATTACAAATGTCAATGTGACTGCTCCGTCACAACCATCAACTGGTTTAGAATTGGGTAAGTCCTCCTCCTCGAGCCCTATAAATTACTTAGTCTCTCCCTATTTGTCATTAACCTAGGTCCCCAATGCAGAAGAATTGGCTCATGGGACCTCTCTTCTTGCTGCGAACCATATAGTTCGGGCTCCATCTCAAATCAAATGCCCCAGGGGTGGGGGGGAAAGTTTTCCCCATCCAAACGAAGAAAAAAATCATGTTTAAAGTCAGATGATCATGCTCTCAAATTGGTGTTGGGGAATGATGTTATGCTTCCTCGAGTGGTGGAGATGGCGGATATGATTGTGGTGGGCCATGAAAATGGGTGCCATTTTGGAATAAAAACCCTCACGTAATGGGTTGAAAGCTCCTGGTCTAGTTCTTTGGACCAACTACCCTTGGTTCAAACCCTAACAAAAGGTTGGTTTATGCTAAGTTTCAAGAAATTCGAGGATGCATATTTGGTTTTAAAATCCTCGTGGTGTATTGACTCTTCGTCGGTCCTGCTCAAAATTATTTAAAAAATGAATTAAGAAAAACATTCAAAGAAGGATAAATATTCCATATCAAGAATATCAAATCCACTAAAATATTATGCTTATATTAAAACAAAAAAAAAGAATCAATGTATGATAATCATCATTAAACCATGTGAAGTCATTATTAAACCGTCTAGGTGAATGATCATATCCATAAAATATCATTATTAAACAAGAGGTATAGGCATAGTGCACTTAGGGCTTGGGTGTGGAGGGGGTTAATGGTAGATTATAGGTTATACTTAGGCTTATATGGAGCTAGGATGTCTAGTTCATGGTCTAGGTCAAGATCTAGGTCATGGTCTAGGTCTAGTTCATGGTCTAGGTCAAGCTCTAGGTCATGGTCTAGGTCTAGTTCATGGTCTAGGTCATGGTCATGTTCATATAAGTACTCATATAAGTACTCCATTGGAAGAAGAAGAAAAAATTAACTCTCACCTTACAGGCGAGGCTACATTTCTTTATTGCACATATCCTTTATTCGTTGTGAGCCATGCCTCTTCTTTAGAAGACGTTTGGATTTCTTCGAAGTCTATGAATGAAATAATAAAAAAAACTCACTCATATTTTTGGTAAAATATTTTATCAAGAAATAAAACAAATTATGATACCTAACTACCTCAACCACCTTGGTCATCCTCTGTGACTCAATCAACTATACAATCTTTTAACAATCTTTTGTTATACACAAATATCTCCTTCTCTCTCATTCCGATAAACCAAATCACTACCCCAGAAAAAAAATATAATGAAAAACATATCAACACAAATCAAAGCGACACAAGCAACATTGACAACCCATTCAACCATGGCAATTCTTAATACAAATTAAGAAAATACACACTTCAAAATCAAGACTCCCCTCTCTTCTCCTAGCCTAGCGAACCAACGCTCTATTCTCCTCTCTTCTCAGTTTTCTTTCTCCTCTCTTTCTCCCATACCAGAGAACCAACGCTCTTATCTACTCTCTGCTCTATCGTTTTCTTCTCTATGCCCTACCCTATTTTATTTTAAGTCCTTTTGTCACCCACTCATCGAACTTCAAATTAATTTAATTTTGATTTTATGAACAAAATTTTCCGACCCATGCTCCAAGTCCCATCCCTATCGTTTTTCATTTTTAACAATATCGTTGGTACACACCTCAATTTTATTTCTTCAGCCTTACACCGTCGTTGTGTCCAAGAAACACATTCCTCGATGAATCATAATGAAAATGACACCATTGTCACTTAACTCAGTTTTTGATCTTCAGTCTCCATTACTGTCATTTTCAGTGAACACCTTGCCATGCCTTGCCTTGCCTTGCCATGCCTTGCCTTTCTTTTCCATGCCTTGACTTTCCATGCCATGCCTTTCCTTGCCATGCCATGCCATGCCATGCCATGCCATGCCATGCCTTTCCATGCCTTTCCTTTCCTTGACTTTCCATGCCATGCCATGCCTTTCTTTTCCTTTACTTTCCATGCCATGCCATGCCTTCCCTTTGAGATAGAAGAGGTTGAGGAGTGTGCTTGGCACATAAATTTTCCCAGAAGGAACGTGTGCGCATTCCTATAAAGCGTGCGTGCTAAAGTGCATGCACGTTATAGGAACACGTAGGCATTCCTACCAAGCAGGATGAACACCCAACCTCGAGGATTTCAAGTCACAAGAGCGTGTGCGTACTCTTAATGCAATGGATATAACATTTATTGTAGATCGAACATATTTATGAATATGTATGTATAGGGTTTTGGGGACAACTAGGACCTAAGGGCTTATGATTGAAAGTGTTTTAAAGCATAAAGAAATGGTTAGAGCACCAAGATGTGGGGCAAGGATTGTGCGGCCTTTAACAAGAGGTATATGCATAGTGCACTTAGGGCTCGAGTGTGGAGGGGGTTAAGGGTCGAGTATAGGTTATGCCTAGGCTTAGATGGAGCTAGGAGGGTATAGGTCATGGTCATGGTATGGGTCTAGGTCATGGTCTAGGTATAGCTATAGGTCTATGTCGTGGTCTAGGTCATAGTCTAGGTTTAACTCTAGTTCTATATCATGGACTATGTCATGGTCATATTATAGGTCTAGGTCATGGTCTATGGTCTAGGTATTGCCATGCCTTTCCATGTCTAGGTATTTCTATGTCTAGGTCAAGGCCATTTCTTTCCTTGCGATGTACCAAACTTGTTATAGTGTGTGAGAGTTTGAGAGGGAGAGAGAGAAATAAATAGAGGGGGGCAGAGAGAGTGTGTATGAGAGTGTGAGAGTAAAAGAGATGAAGACAGAGAGGGGGGGTGGAGCGAGAGAGGGAGGGAGAGGGAGACCAAGACGAGGGGTAGAGAGAGACAGGTGGGAGAGAGATGGTAGATGCAGGAGAGAGAGAGAGAGAGAGAGAGAGAGAGAGAGAGAGAGAGAGGGTGGGGGAGAGGGAGGGAGGGAGGGAGGGAGAAGAAGGGAAAATGGAGAGAGAGAGAGAGGCATGGCGAGGAAAGTTCTAGTTCTAGGTCATGGTCTAAGTCTAGTTCTAGGTCTAGGTCTAGGTAGAGAGAGAAAAACAAAGAGCGCGTGCACGCTCTTGATAACACATGCGTTCTCTTAGGAACACATGTATGTTCCTACAACGTGTGTGCACTCTTAGGAACACATGTATGTTCCTACAACGCGTGCACACTCTTAGGAACGTGTGCACGCTCTTAAGAACACATGCACATTCTTTTGAGTTCAATTTTTTTGGGGCGGTATTGACAACGTGTATGCTGACTTGGTTGCCTCTGATTTATGTTCGGGATGAAAAACCTAGTGGTTAAGTCTACAAATTGATAAAAAAACTCCATTTTTGTGAATACCTCTCTATATCTTTGTTTTTGACATTATTTTTCTATAGGCTACAAAATTCAGTTGTTGAGTAAACTACAAACATAGATAGAAACCGATATGCACTAGAACAACACGTATTCATATTTTCTATGAAGAGCATAGGAGAGGTCAAGAATATTGGCTCATAGAGAGGAGCATGTCGCATAGACTCGAACGTGGGTGGGGATGAGAAAACTCCCCACCCCAACCAATTGAGCTACAACCACTTGACTTTAATTTTGATATTAAAAATATGAAGTTAAAAATTTGATTGTAAAAATGAACATGTCATTCATTGAATTGAGGATTATGTACTTGGAGGATAATACATGGAGTAGGGTAATGAGATGGGGGTACAAGTGGGGAGGGTGGTAATGAAGTGGGGAATATTTAAGTGAAGGAGGGAGGTAATGGTTAATATAAGAAGCTTTTAATTTAATATTGTTTTTAAAGTTTTGATCTTTGGTTTATAATTTATTTTTTAAATATGAATTAAGTGTTTATTTATTTGGTGACAATATTGTTTTCAATGAAAAAAGATATTAGCAAAAGAAAGCTTGTTTGACTCTTCTTAAACATGAATGTAATGTTTTTTTTTTTATATTTTAAGTATTCATAAAAATTATTTACTTTGGTTTATTTAAAAAACAAATTAATCATTCTTATAATTTAAGAAATTTTAAAATTTAATTTTTTTTTCCACGTTTATTTTTTATTTTACAAAATTTTAATGCATTTTTCAAAATAATAATATTTTAGTATAAATTATTTATTTATTTATAATACTTATTTGCAAAATATTTATTTTTTTATATTTTATTTTTTAGAAAAATGAACATGTTTGTTT
>ML804852.1:17202-27260 GCA_009831015.1 Picea engelmannii | reverse complement strand
AGAGCGACTAGGTTATTGAAAACAGCAATAGCTGGTTATCAACGCAAATTGGAAGAGGGGAAGGCAGATGAATCGAGGAATGATAAGCTTCTTTTCCACTACGCTTACGATGTTATGCGAGGCCGATGGCAAAGACTGGAAAATATCTTCAGCGGCTCCGACCGTTTCTCGCTTCAGAATTTGACTTCTAACTATTGCAGTTTTTTCCGGACGATCACGGGGCCTTCGCCAGGTTGGGATTTGTTTGTTCTTGTGATGTACATATGTTGTTCTACTTCTGAAATCCCGAGGACGCTGTTGTAATTTCTGTGATATTTTATGTTTGTTTGTTCAGCGTACGCGTGGGTGAAGTGCGAGAGAGAAGAAGATGAGGACTGCACAGCGGTGATGAAGATTGGAGGGATAATCGGGCGAGGAGGGCAAGAGTTTGGAGCAGAGAAACGGTATGTCCGATTGAGCTTGATCAAACGAGAGGACAACTTCGCATTGTTAGAACGTCGCCTACAGGCGCTCGTTTCATATCAAAATTTTACTGTCACGTCCACCACTTGAGCCGAGCGGAGCGAAAATTGTGTGTTGTTTTTGGTTTGTTCATGGTGTTGCTGTAGTTGACTCTGCCCTCTGCTTTTTTTTTAAACTCTGCCCTTGGTAGAATTATAAAACAGCATTCGGTCTAATAAAATTCATAATTGTTTGTAGGTTTTTTAATTAATTCTCTAAACTTTCCTGCCGGCCAGTAAGGTTGAGTGCGCCAAGAAAGATAAAGGAAATGAAATAATACAATTCATAATTGTTTGTAGGTTTTTTAATTAATTCTCTAAACTTTCATGCCGGCCAGTAATGTTGAGTGTGCCAAGAAAGATAAAGGAAATGAAATGAGTGGGGTCCTCTGTACAATCTCATACCAACCAATGGGCCGGTGATGACTGTACCAGGCAAAATAAAGAAAATGAAATGGCTGGTCCTGTTTGTGTGGATCCAGTGCTCAAATGGTTGGTTGGTTGGTCCCATGTACGTCACTTTTATTGTTTGTGCGGAATCCAGTGCTGGAAATATTTATATTTTGATGTACAGTTTTGATGTTTTTTATTTGAATGTGTAAATGCGAATATATTTTTAGCAAGAATATTTTTGAACTCTTTCAACTTTTTTCAAGAGAGGCCTCGAGCTAAATAGGACAATCCTCCTTAATTTCTCATTTCAAAGTTAAATTTGTCTACATTTATTTTATATAGGATATAATGGAGGCACTTCATACCTCCTCTTATTTGTTTTTCAATAGAATAATTCCAAATATATATATATATATATATATATATATATATATATATATATAAACAATTATGTGAATGTACAAAATAACAAAATATAATATTATGATTCATTTTAAAAATTAATTTATCAACGAGCACACCAGTTAAATAGCTGTTGGTGAACGCTGAAAGGTTGATAAGATGAAACAAATCCTTAAAAAAATATATTAAATTTTATTATTGATTAACAAATAAATGGTTAAGTTTTATTTATCTGGTGTTAATATTTTAATTTCTGTTAATCACTTACGTGGCAATCAATTAGCTATCAAAGTAATTTTTAAATATGATTAGGTAAATGTAAAAAAATAAACACATAAACGGATGTCTTTATAATAGCTAGGAAGTTAATGATTGAAATCACAACCATTTATTTTGTGTGACTATTAAGAATATTCCAGCCATATTTAATCCTGTCCATAGAAAACTTATTAAGCACTAAACCCGTATTAAATCTGCCCATTATCAATAGGTGTGTGCCTTTCGGCTTAATAATTAGTAAACAAAAAGTTTATAACTTATTTTTCTTACCAACACTGAACTCTTTGCAAATTTTAATTAATTTATGCTATTTGTCTCATCATCAATAAACTCTTTTGCAAATTTTAATTAATTTCTGTTAACTCGAAAGATTCGAAGAGCGAATTCAAGTCTACCACATGAAGAGGAAGTCGTCTACCCAAAAGTCGACACGAAAAAATGAGTAGGGAGAAAAGCAAGTGAGTCGAAGGCTTGGTCAGAAGTCAATTCTGACCAAAAGAAAACCCGTAGCAAAGTCGAGAATGTTCTCACGAAGGAGGGTCGTCGATTTCCAACTTCATAATCAATGTAAGTGTATGGTTAAAGAATTGTTATTTTGGTTTACTGACTCATGGGATCATGTTAATGTAAAACAAGATCAAACAATAAATGGCACTAAGTTTTCTTTGCTAAACATTACGCAGACAACCATTGAATTACAATGCACACTATTTATCATTAATAAGCAATGCAACCACAAACAATCATCACACATAAATTTATAATTTACCTTGAAACCCAAACATGAAAGTTAACATTTTTATTTTTTTATTTTTATTTTTATTTTTTTGCTTTCACCATGCTCTTTATTATTCAATAATGGACAAGTGTTCATTTCTATGCTCCTTAGTGACATCTAATTATTTTTTCATTCCCAATCAAAGAATTATTTTCTCATTGTGGAAAACATAATATAGAATATCGAGTCAACCAAGAGGATAGTTGGAAGGTCACGCGTTCCCACTGCTTCGATTTCTCTCCAGTCTGTTTCTCATTATTTTCTGTGTTTATTTGTCTTTTCTCCCACGTGAAAAATGTCTAAAGAAAGTTTCATTGTTTCTTGATGTACAACAATATACTTCCTGATTTTACATACAATATATACAAAAATAGACATCAATTATGATGACATGGGGCCCTTCATGCCAACAAATTGATTTCCTTCTTCGTCCATAGTTTTAAACTTTGTTTGTGTTGATCATCATAGAAAATGTATTACTAGTCAATTGTTTTTGTCCGATGATTCAGATCAATCAAGGATCAACAAAGATCAAATAAGTGGAATCGAAAATCTTTTCTCAAACTTTTACATTCTAAAAAAGTTTACACTTCAAGGAATCTATTAAACTTACAAAGATACTAAATTGATGAAAGTGTAAATCTTTCCCTAAATTTTTGCACACTAAAAATGTTTACACTTTAATAAATTCTATCATAAATGTGTTTTTTAAATAAATCTAAATTATTATTATTATTATTAAAGAAAAATCTCTTTATATAAGAGATAAATAATATGTATGTATTATATAAATATAACAACATTTTTTATTTTATTGAAGTAAATGCTGCAATAAAATTTAGATATGTTTGGCCTATCTAATAAGTAAGTATGCTTTAGCTTTAACTTGAAACAGTTTTAACATTGTATGAAGAGTAAAAATAATAAAATTTTCACCTTCAAAACAATTATATTGTAATTTTCATAAATAACACTTATATTGTAATTTTCATAAATAGAACAAAGTAATCACTCGAATATAGTGCTAGAAGCCAACACAAACTCTTAACAAGACAACCCTCCAAAAAAAGGTTGTCAAATTTGATGGTTTGACAATTGTATTATTCCTTTTGATATTTTAATAAAAATTGGTCCGTGATAAACAATTTACAAATGAAATTCTATTATAGTTTCAATGAATTGCTCATTATAATATGAACTTTTATTGTAGGTCTTTTTTTAGAAAAAAAAGACTTGTAATTAGTGAATCACTATTTTTTAATCCAATCAATCTTAATACATAATTTTTAATAGAGAATCACTAAATTTAAACTTTTATTCTATGTTTTTTTTAGAAAAAAAGACTTGTCATTAGTGAATCATTATTTTTTAATCCAATCTTAATACCCGACCTTTAATAGAGAATCACTAAAAATAAACTTGTCATTACTAAATCACTATTTTTTAACCCAATCTTAATACATGACCCTTAATAGAGAATCACTCTTTTCTAGTACAATCTTAATATGTGATCCTGGATAGATAACCATCCATGTAATACTTGCAATTTATTAAAATTTTTTTCTAATACAATCTTAATAAGTGATCCTTGATAGATAACTATGCATGTAATACTTGCAATTTATAAAAAAATTAGAAATTTAGGATAACTATACATGTAATATTTGCAATTTATAAAAAAATTAAAATTTTTATACTTTATTCAATATAAAATTTCATTAATAATTAATATAAAATTTCATCAATCAATAATTAAATAATTAAATTAGAAATTCTATATTTTATTCAATATAAAATTCCATTAATAATCAATATAAGATTCCGTCAATCAATCATTTATCTATATAGAAACCCATTATAGACTTTATGTGAGGTCCATTAACTTTCCATATTTGTAGAAATATTGTGGATTTAGTTTGGATCTATTAACCTTCCATATTTGTAGAAACATCGTAGATGTAATGTGAAGTCCATTAAACTTTCATATTTGTAAAATTCATTATATTTAATGTTTATTTGTAAAACTTATTATATTTAATGTTAAAATTAGGGAAAGCTATTTTGGATGAAGCCAATATAACTTTTTATTATCATATTTGTAAATAAATTTACATATACTTACCACCACTACTTTCAATGTGGCAAAAAAACTTTTCATTTTTAGGAGGTTCACAATTTGCAAAAGGTTTTGAATTTCAATAATGACGATCCCATCTAAACTTAAGTAAGGATTTAACGATGCAAAACAATATTCCATTCTATCCATTATTGTTTTTAGAGTCTCATAAATCCTTTTTTGACTTAATTTCTTTTTCAAGGTTAACCCTACACCCTAACATAGAACAAAAAGAAATTGCTAATTATTTTTTTGGCTTAATTTCTTTTTCAAAGCTAACTCTACACCCCTAAAATAGAACAAAAAGAAATTACTAAGTTTGCATAGTTCTGTAACAACCATTTAAAAACGTGCTTATAACAATTTAGACCCATGTTTCCATGTCTTCTAAATATTTGAATGTTCCAAGTAGGGAGGTGTATAGGGAGGTGTATTGTGATTTAGTATCTGAGATATGTTGTCATTTAATGTATGTTATATTAAGTGTTAACAAAAAAAATCTATCAAATATTAAGAAAGATCAAATACTTAATAAAACTAAATTTAAAATAGATTTATATATATATTTTTTGTTTGTTAATTTGTGCGGGACTTGTTGGCTACAACCTGTGGCTTGAGAAACCGCAACTCAGGGGCATCTAAGCCGTTAAAATCACCCGAGGATCGCACTCGGCCTGAGCCACACCAACCCTTAACATGGTTGGATTTTTTGTCCCCATAGATTTCGAACCGGTGACTTTAACATCACGGAGTGGCTTAACAACACACTCCGTCACCGACTGTCCTACACCTCGGGGACTAAAATAGATTTATATTAATTATAATAAAATAATTACATTTAAAAATAAATACATATATTATATAACTTAATGTAAAAGAAAAAATGTATAACATGATATGATATAACTTAATAAAATAATATTAAAAAATATTTATAATAATAAAATAAAACAAACTAAATAATATTTAACTTAATTTAATATTTTAATTGCAAAGGAAAGTACACTTTGTTTTACCCTATGTATCTATGTATGTACTCTCATATTGTATAAAATGAAATAAACTAAATAATATTTAAGTTAATTTAATATTTTAATTGTAAAGGAAAGTACACTTTATTTTGCCCTATGTATGTGCTCTCATATTGTATATAACTTTTGACATGAACACTTAAAACATTTATTTTAATTGCAAAGGAAAGTACACTTTATTTTGACCTATTTATGTGCTCTCATATTGTATATAAATTATGACATGAGCACTTAAAACATTTAGAAATTCCTCATTCCATTTATTTTTTTATCCTATGTATTGTTATCATATTGTATATAACTTATGATAATGTATATAACTTATGACATGACCACTTTTTTTTTTTTTTTTCCACGGAAAGGTTTACTCCTTATATTCAATCAGAATATAAAAATATACACAGCAGTATCAGATAACAAGAACAGAGGCCTGATCACTCAACGACCAGTTCAAGAACAGAAGGTAACGCCCAAATGTACATGACTGAGGAAGTTACAGAGCCAACAAATGCAGTCAGATTGTATTCCGATCCTGTGTAGACGTCGATTAGATTATGTCAGATGCAGAACAATGAAATCTGTTGTCACTGGGTCTGGTAGACAGAGAGGCAAACAACAAAAGGTCGAAACTGGGATATATCATTGACAGAAAACCGATCAGATAGTATTCCATCCCAGTGTCACCGACTGGTCAAAGCCTGATGTTGATGGTAGGCCCAGCGTGACCATCCACCCATTTGGTGAAGCTAAAAAGTCCCGGGGGCATATGCAGAGCCAACTTGGAAAGTGAATCTGCCTCCCTATTGTCCTCCCTATAGATGTGAGAGACAGTGAGGTTCCTGATACAGTTAGCTGTCTCCTTTGTTCTATCTTTCCAATTCTCGAGAGCCGCCACCTTGAGGTCCACTAGTCCCTTCAGCCAGTCAACAATAACCTTGGAATCGCCCAGGAGAAGAAGATCATCAAAATGCAGTCGACTTGCTAGGTTGAGGGATGCCCAAGCCCCCACCAGTTCAGCCTTCATATTTGTTCCATCTCCACAATTTAAAGTCCAGCGATAGCATGTGTGAGAGTTTTGTATAATTTTCCCTCCCGCACCACAGAGAGATCCCTGTTGTTGAGAGGCTCCATCAAAACAGGCGACCACCCTGTCTGCAGGAAAAACAAAACGGTGCTGGCGCTTTGTAAAGTTTGCTGGTTGAGATTGCTGTATATCTACCTTTAGTAGGATAGAATTCGGCAAAAGAGACGCAGATGGAGGCTTCCCATCAAAGAGCGCAGCATTCCTGCATTTCCAGACCTGCCAAAGAAGGTGGATTGGTAACAGGGAGAGCGAATTGTAGACTCTGGACCATCGCTGGAGACAATCTAGGATGCATGAGCTCGACCATGTTGTGTAGAAAAGGTGCGAAGGGTCAAGTAAAAGCCAAACTGCTCGAACGAAGGGGCAAGTGATGAATAGATGAGGAATGGATTCACTCTGTTTTTGACAAAGGTAGCAGCGGCTTGGCCCCTCCCATCCACAAGCCTGAAGATTTGGCCAGACCAGTATTCTGTTCTCAACAAGAAGCCAAATAAATAATTTTATTTTGACAGGGCAGTCTGCCTTCCATGACATGACCACTTACGACACTTACGATATTTGGACAAATATTTATGATATTGTGCAAGTAAACGTTTATTAATCATAATGGCTTTACATTTTAATTTTTTTATAAACAACATAAGTGTAGAGGGATAAAACATAAATTTAGATCTCTACAAACATAAATTTAGATGTAATGATGTAATTGTGTAGGTGCTTAGTAATTTGGAATTAAATGGAATTAAATGAGTTTGTATTAATTTTTTTTTTTTTATGTAGTATATTTATTAACGTTATATATATATATATATATATATATATATATATAACTTTAATAAATTAAATAGTAAAAAAATAATAAAAAATAAAAATAAAAATTTATAATTATAAAAATTAAAAAAATCATCATAATAATTATAAAATTTACAATAAAATAAATTTATATAGATAATTTTAATCTCAATTTAAAAAAAAATTAAGATAATTAAATATCTATTTTTTATTCATTTCAATATTTATTATATCTATTTTGGGATCTTACTCGCACCAACCTTATCTTGGTAGCTTTCGAACTAATGACTTTAACATCACTGAAGGCCTTAATGACACTAAATTGGTGTATGAGAATTTAAGGAGATATACATACTCTACCCCCTCTGGATGTGAACATGTAACCTTTTAAGAGGAAACACATATTCTTATCACCTTAAAAACTAACTTAGCTCCACTTGATAACTCATTCCCATCTCTTAAAAACTTATATATATAAATAAATAAATTCCATTCACATTTCTATTGAATTACTCATCTCATCATTATTTTAATGAATAATTTTATTCCACCCTAACATAATTTAGTAAAGAATGGGGTGTTGGTCTAATTTAATAAATAAAACAAACAAATACATGTTAAAAAAAGGCCTAAGAGTTTTTTAAGATACTTAAAAGTGGTTAAGTATTATATAATTGCACGAGGGAAAATATACTTGTGTTTTATTATTATGGATAAAAAAATAATATAAATATAAAATATAAGTCTATATATTTATCTTAAATATTTAATATTAAGAGTTTTTTTAAGATTATTAAAAATGATTAAGTATTATATAATTGCATGAGGGAAAATATACTTGTGTTTTATTATTATGGATAAAAAAATAATATAAATATAAAATATAAGTTTATATATTTATCTTAAATATTTAATATTAATGTAAATTTGTTTTTACTTAAAATTTATCAAAGATCTAAAACATATAGCATAATAAAGTATTTAACATAATCATAATAATAGTTTTAAAAGGAATTAGAATAATCATAATATTAATATTTAGTACTATAAAGTTAAAAACTAAAACTAAAATCTTAATTATAATAATAATAATAATTTTTTTATTTAATAGTATATGTATATATGTTAATTTTTTAAATATATATATAAAATTAATAATTAAAAATAATATTTTAATTATTATAAAAATAATATTTTTTTAGTTAATAATATATATATATATATATATATATATATATATATATATATATATTTTATAATGTTATTATAAAATTTAATATGTAATAAATTTAATTATGTATCTATAATATAGATAAATTTAAAATATTATATGTTGCATTTATATTAATATTATTATAAAATTTAAATATAATAAATTTAATTGTATTTATGTAATAATATGGATAAATTTAAAATATTCTTTTATTTTTTATTTCTTACACCTAAACGAAATAAAACATTGCCTTTACAATAACTCTTAGCCCTTTATAAAATATACCATCAAATTTAAGTCACCGTCCAACACTTCACTTGGGTTGAACCATTTAGCGTATTAAATAATTAAAACCAGGAAACATGACTTTGCACAAAGCTATGCTATTGGATCATTAAGAGGAAGATTGGCACTTGAGACTTCTCTCTAAATTTAGAGAAGAAGGGTTTTTTCCTTCTTTTCTAAATTTTAGAATAGAAAGTTGATTGACTACCGACTATATATGTACTTGGTAACCCAAAAAGAAGAAGGGTTTTTTCCCTTCCTCTCTAAATTTTAGAATAGAAAATTGATTGACTATTAATTATGTATACACTCTTAGAATAGAAAATTGATTGACTACTAACTATGTATACACTTGGTAACCCAAAAGGATGCATCAAAGTTTTCTTCCTTCTCTAAATTTTAGAATAGAAGGTTGATCGACTACTAACTATGTATGCACTTGGTAACCCAAAAGAACCCATTAAGATTTGATCTTACAACCTCTATGAACTTAAGATAATCTACTTATCAAACTAATCCACAGGGCTATGTGCAGATGGCCTACATTGCTAAAATCTATGATATGTATCAAGAGATGATTAAATATAATTTAGGTATACAATTAGCGTATGACTTGATATGCAACCAAAGAACGACTATGTTATTGAGAAGCGTTGTAAAGGAAAGTTATAAGAGGGGAAGGGAGATGAATTTACGCATGACATTATTCTCCACCATGCTTACGTTGTTATGGGAGGTTGATGTCAAAACTTGACTTCTAACTATTGTAGTTTTCTTTTTAAGGATAGTCACTAAGCCTTTCCTATATATATATATATATATCTCATAGTCTGAAAAAGGGATTTGAAATAATTGTTGTTTGTGTAATTTATGGTTGCTTGTTCAATGTATGCATTAGTGAAATGTGTGAGGGAATATTAGGATTAAAAAAAAAAAAGGTTTGAAGGGACCATTGATATCTTGGATTGAGTTTGATAAAGTGTTTGGAGGGACCATTGATATCTTGGATTGAGTTTGATAGTATTAGAATGTCATCTCTTGAGAAAATAATGTTTAAAGAAAAAGTTACATAACATGTAGAAGTCTTTTGAGTAGATTAGAAGTGGAATAAAGCATGAAATATTGTGTGATTACTAGATTTTGGTATTACTTCAATTTTTGTATTTTGTGGATTTAAAGTATTCA
>ML804851.1:127144-151592 GCA_009831015.1 Picea engelmannii | reverse complement strand
TCAAGGGAAGTTTTGAAAAAGAAAGATGAAGAGATATGTATATTACGAAGCCATAATAAAAAACTATTGGATGAGGTTAAGAGATTGAAAGAAGAAAAGAATAATTGTCAAAATAAAGAAGAAAGAAGGATCTTGGATGAAGAATCTACCAAAACACTGGAAGAGGAAATTTGCAAAAAGGTTGAGGAATCCTTAAATACAGATGAGGTGAATTCAAAAATGCAAGCCAGAATTGAAGAAGGACGCCAACATTTGATAGATGGGCTCACCTTGTAGCTTCAGAAGGAGAAAGAAGACAAGTTTTAAGAAGGTCAACATAAGATACTTGAAGAAGTTGAACTCCATCTAGAGGATGTACATGTCAAATATGATGGTTTTATCTCCAAGGCTAGAGTAATCAAGGACCAAGAAAATTTGATCGAGGATGCCATTGTCTTTGAAAAAAAGATAGATGAAATGCATGTGAAGAGTGAAGAAAAACCATGAAATGTGAAACCGTATCGACACCCTCATTTCCAAGAAACATTTCAAGGAAGACAAGAAGGATGATATCAACATTATTAAGGAATAAGATGGAATACTTGTCAATATTCATGGAAAAAGGCATCACCAAACTACTCTTCAATAATATATTATCAGAGACCAACAACCACTACAAATTGGAGAAGCTTCAACAAAAATACATGGAAGCAAAGGAAAGAAAATTATGCAACAGCTAGACACCAAGGATTAAGACCGAAAATAATTGATTTTGGATGGATAGATCATCAACAGTGGAGTGAAGAAAGCAGGAACATAAGAAAATTATATTACTTGGTTTCATCACACGTGAAGCCTTTAAATGCAAAGCTTCGAGGACAAAGCTTTTTGTAGGAGGGTACTATGTTATGACCCAAGGGAGGGAATATATGGGCCTAAATGTACATGTAATGTGTAAATACATATGTAATAGGGTTGGCCTAGTTATAAAGGGGCCTCATGTGCAAGTGTGAATAGCTATATATAAGAGATCATGTATTCATTATTGGTGGGAGGTGAATTGTGAAGTATGAATGATGTTTGGTTATTTGGAGGGGGTTCCCCTATTCTTTATGGAGTTATTGTGTAACTTACTATATTGGAGTTGTGCTCCATGCTCACATTCAGTACATGGTGTGTACTTGTGTTATTTTATGATATTTTGAGCATTTGGTTCATTACAACTTTTGGTTCTTCCATGGGTGGGTCTAGGTCAGGTGGATCTTCTTTTCTAATTTATTGATGTTCTTCCTTATATCCAACCCACTAGGTTGATTTACACTGGTTCTTCCAGACTTGTCTTATCCCTTTTGGGTAGTGCTCTACTAAATGCCCCATTTTAAAAGAAACTCTACAACAAAAAGATACATGTTGATAATCCAAATTTTGTGTCTAGGAGTAATTTTCACTTGTCAAATTTGTTTTTGCTAGAAACCCTTTGTTGAAATCCATTTCCACACATTTTTGAGCATATGATGCGGTGTTGTGATTCTTTGTTTCATTAATTTTGTAATAGAATTTTCCAAGTTCTTTGTTAATGACTCGATGAGAGGCTAAACCCCAAAAATGAAAATGTGGGTTTGGAAGTCTAACCCACACAAGAGCCGAGGATAAAGTGTTTACCATTGGATTGAAATATAGGGTTCAAAGTTTCATACATAATCCATAATTTCCATAGAACTAGGGTCCTAAGTTTAAGATCAAATCCCTATCTGTTGCAAGATCAAACTCAACAATTAAGAACCCATTTTCATAGGGGTAAATAAAAGCCTCCTCTTTTATCTTGGGTTTTTGGGAGCTTAAAATTGATTTGCGTAGATAAAATAAATGAGGCCAAAGACCGTTGAAGTGGCACACAAAATTATTGTTGCTGTAAAAGGCTTCCTATACTACAACATCTTTCACTATGAGAATAGTTAAGACCAAAGCCTCTTGTACCAAGAATCGATTGAAGGGAGGAGAACATGAGACATTCTGCACAATATCACTAAATGAAGCCTCACCTAGATTACCATTAGAGGGGAGAGGGTTAGATATGCACCCATTATCCATATTGGCTCCTGCATATTACCTAAGCTTAGTCTCCACATGAATACCGATAGCACTAGGGGAGGAAAAACTAACCAGAGTTGAAGATGTTGTCACCATACGAATGCCAATAACTCCAAGATAGAAAGAACCAACCAGGGTTGAGGATGTCATCACCATCGCTGTAGATCGATTCCTAGAGTATGCTATTAGGGACAAATGGTTGACCATGTGAGGATGGGTTTCCAAGAAGATCTAGGGTTCATTGTGCACCAGCCGTTAGGCCAAAACCCTATCCATTGTCGCCTCACTTAGCCTTGTGTAGGTGTTGTGTGCTACAATATCAAGTCAAAAGCCAAGATAATCCCCCACACGAAGAAGCCTAAAATGGTGCACTACGCCATGCCATTTTATGATGGTTATCTATAAGTGGCCAATTATATATTTTTATTCATTTTATGGTGTTGGATATGAAAAGTTAACAACAATTTATAACCATCATGTTGAAATAAATTAAATTGTTTTGAAATATTCTAATAATAAAATAATGATGATGAGGATCATCCTTCCATTTTTATAACCTTATGATATGGACATAATGTCACATTTTAAGATTTGGGGATTTTGATAGTTCATAATTCCATGTCCTTTGCCAAAGTGTTTGTTTTTAATTAATATTGTCAGTAAACTTTATTAAAAATATTAATTTAATTTAATATTAATATTTATGAGAGACGAAATTTGATAAATATATAGGAATCGAAAAAATATATATAAAGGAATAAAAAGAAAAAATAGTACTTAAAGATATTTTAAGAGGATAGTGAATACATTATGATTTGACTTATAAAATGTTAGAGGAAAATGACTAGAGAAGATAAATGTATATATAAGTTTAAATCAATTAGGAAGAGTGATTTAATAGAAGATTTAATGAAGGCCCATGCAACTGTGGTAGTCAAGGTAATGCACAATGAGGCTATGGATGCCAATCCAGAGGTAGGGTTTCTCTAGTGTTGTTCTCTAGGCGGGTGTTAGGACTTGCAACGTGTCCTATCTTGTTTTGTGGTTGAGGGTGTCGTACTAGGATTTAAAATGGAGATGTAGTGCTTCGACTTGAGCGTCCACATGGTTCATGATCTAGGTGGATATCGGTGGCCACCCACCTATTCCATTGGCTTGAAAAACAATTTTCCACCTTGGCAGTTTTTCGGGTTCCAAACTTTCGGGGCCGTTTTGAGGCCCTAAACGACGTTTTTTGCCGATTTGGGGCCCATATGACTGTCAAATGCACTGACCTGGGCTAGTCAAAAAATGTTTTTCTCTGTTAGACCTTCCCAACGGCCTATTGTGTGCCTAAAATGAAGATCGTATACAAAAGTTACGACCCCGAGATTTTGATGTACTAACTTACCCAAACGGGGCCCACATGACTTTTGGCTCTTCATCTCCTAGGGTTAGGTTTTTGGATGTCTAGGGTTTTTGAAATTCATATTTATTGTAAAATTCCTTGAGATCCTCATTGTAACCATCTTCTTGTGAATTAGCACAACTATCACATCTCTTCTAAGAGATAAGTCACCACCATTCCATCAAGCTTGTTTTCCGCTGCATTTTACAGTTTCATCTTATTTCCTTATTGAATAGAAAACCACTTTTACTGTATCTTTGTTATTTTGTGTTAAGCATATTTTAATAATCTGTATTCATTTAGTTCTGCTCATAAAATCTGGATCAGTGGTATCAGAGCGGTCTTCTCCTTGTCGTCTTAATGCATGTCCGCAACGAGGTCAGGGTACAAAGAATTGGGTCTCAAGATTTTTTCTCTCGAGGACAAAAGATCTCACATGCCAAAGCGACCTCTCATGGCAGGAGAAAAGAAAGATGACGTGACATGATATCCTTTCAAAATGTTGCTTGAGGAAGCCCTCACGCAACAGAGGAACGAGATGATGGATAGTTTCGTGCAAATCCTTCGACGACTACCAACAGGCGATGCATCTTCCTCGAGCGGAGGCACCACTCTCTTCAAGGTACAAATCAAATTTGATATTCCTATATTTGAAGGTCAAATAGACGCAGATGCTGTAGACAAGTGGTTGAATCTACTAGAAGTGTATTTTTCTGTCCATAACTTTTCGAATAGAGAAAATATTACTTTTGCGCTCCTCAAATCCGTTCCCCATGTCAAAGATTGGTGGGAAATTTTCTGTGAGAAAAATGAAACAAAGGAACCCTCATTATTTAAAGTCACGACCACCAAGGAATCCTTCAGGGATTCTATTAAGGAACAATACTACCCCGTTGGAAGTTATGACGACTTGTATACCAAATGGACCACACCGTGGCAAGAAAGAGACCAAGCACTGCCAGAGTTCACAAATATCTTCCATACCTTGCGCACCAAGTTGGGTATCAAATATTCAGAGCGACATCTGGTTCTCAAGTATCGCGGTGCTCTACATAGATACATCTAGACCGAAATGGAATTTCTGGACATCTCGTCCTTGAGCGGGACCTACCAATATGCCATCAAAATTGAGCAGAAGCTCAAACACAAGACGCAACAATTTGGGCATGGGAACCCCTCACAGCAAAAGCCAGGAAAGGGCGGCCCCAACCCACATAATAAAGGACAGAGAAAATATGGACAATATCAAGACAACCAATCCAAGCCACAAGCAAAGGACAACAAAAAGACAAAGAAAGATACCGGGAAGTGGTGCGACTTCCATAAGAGCCCTTGGCATAACACTACTGACTGTCATTCAAAGCAGATGCTGGTGGCCGAAGTGAAAGCCTTTGAATCATATGTAGGTTCTGACTCTGAGTCAGAACCAGAAAGGGAAAGACAAATCATTGATGTGGGACCCAATGCCACCATTGCTACCACCAAGCTCCAGCCTGGTGAACCAGACGAGCCAGAAGAAGGAGAGCACCTCTTCCATTCACAAATGTGGGTAAAAGGCACCCCGCTGCACTTCATCATTGATAGTGGTAGCCAGAAGAAACTCATCTCAGCAGAGGTTGTCAAGCATCTGGCCCTGTCGACAATGTCACACCCACAACCCTACACCATTGGATGGCTCCGCCAATGAAGCAATCTCCGCGTCAACCAACAATGTCGACTGTCGTATGACATAAATCCATTAAAAAATGAGGTATTGTGTGATGTTGCTCCTCTTGAAGTTTGTAATGTACTTTTGGGCCAACCTTATTTATGAAAAAGTGATGATGTATATGAGTCTAAGCCTCGTAGTGTTATTGTTGCTTTGAACAGGAAATTGCACAGGATACCTGAGGCAATCCCTTCTAATGTTATTTCCTTGATCTCTGCCAAGCAATGCAGGAAGGTCATCTCTTAGATTGAGAAACTTGTCTTCTTCGTGATTCACTCTCAGAGTGAGCGAAAGATCGCAGCCACATCTAGGGCCTCCACGACTGATATCTCCACACAACAAAAGCAAGTGGATAAGGTCGTGGAAGAATACTTAGATATTTTCTCCTCTCCTACCATGGTACCTCTGTATTGCCAGGTCAAGCGTCCCATCAATATGACCCCAGGTGCACCGCTACCCAATGGGCCAGTCTATCACCGCTACCTATTAGAAAATGAGGATATCAAGAGGCAGATCCAAGAACTTCTCCACAAGGGGCACATCCATCCCATCTCATCGCCTTGTGGGAGACCAATCATGCTGGTGCAGAAGAAAGACAAGGCCTAGCGAATTTGCATTGATTACCAGGCCCTGAATAAAATCACAGTCTGAAGCCGGTACTCGATTCCCCGAATTGACGACCTCCTTGATCAACTCTCGGGGGCCAAATACTTTAGTAAAATTGATTTGAAGTCTGGCTGCCACAAGGTACCAATAGAACAAACAGATGTATGGAAGACTGCCTTCAAGTCAAAAGAAGGTCTTTTTGAATGGCTGGTCATGCCCTTTGGTTTGACAAATGCTCGAACAAATTTTATGAGGATGATGGATGATATCCTATGACCTTTCACAACCACTTTTGTAGTGGTGTATCTGGATGACATCCTCATCTACAACAAGACTTGGGCAGAACACTTGCAGCATATTCAACAAGTTCTGCACACCCTACATCAACACAAACTATATGCAAACTTGAAAAAATGCTCCTTCGACATGGAGGGTCCACTACTTAGGATACATCATTGATCAACATGGTGTGCATGTGGATCCAACAAAGATCTAGGTCATCCGTGACTGGCCAGCCCCAACTACACTCACTAAAATTCGGAGCTTCTTGGGCCTCGCCAATTTCTATCGAAGGTTCATGTTGGTATTCTCTCATATCGCATGGGTCCTTAGCCAAGTAACCATGGGTGGTGGTAAGGAAAAATTTGTGTGGGGCCTGTCCCAACAACAAGCCTTCGATGAATTGAAGAAGTGTTTGTGCTCATCCCTAGTACATTCATTACCAAACCTGCAACATCCCTTTGAGATCGAGACAGATGCTTCAAACTATGTTGTGGGCATCGTTCTCACTCGACACGGCCACCCTGTGGCATATCATAATGAGACACTATCAGATGTTGTCCGTAAGTAACCTACTTATGACAAATAAATGTACTCCATTGTGAAAGCTTGCCGCAAGTGGAGATATTACATTCTTGGGAAGGAGACAATCATCCACACTGATCACAAGCCACTACAGTTCATACAGATCCAAGGCAAATTGCAGAATGACCGCCATTAGAAGTGGTCAACATACTTACAACAGTTCCACCTCAACATCAAGTATAAGACAAGAAGTACCAACTGAGTTGTTGACTGCCTCAGTCGACCTCCAGTCACGACACTCACCATGGTGCTAGAATCTTTTGGCCACGAGACCTCCAGATGGCCCCACCTCTACGAGATAGACCTTGACTTCTCCACCACCTACCAAATGTTTGGCGCCAACTCAGTGGTTTCTAATTTCCATCTTCATGACGTGTTGTTGTGCCGTTTGAGCCATCTCTGCGTTCCATCAAGTGAGCACACGAAGCTGATTTGGGAAGCTGACTATAGTCAGGTGGAAGGACACTTTGGCATCGAAAAGACAATGAAAATGCTGCATAAACATTTATACTGGCTAAAACTTTGACAGGATGTCGGCAAGTATACCAGGTCCTGCACCACCTGCGCTATTGACAAACATACCACTAAGAAATAGGGCCTGTACACCCTTTGCCTACTCCTAACAAGTCGTGGGAATCCATCTCAATGGACTACATGTCGGGCCTCCCATCCACCAAGAGTGGAAATGACTGTGTTTTTGTGGTTGTTGATTGCTTTTCCAAGATGGTGATTCTAGCTGCTTGGAAGAAGAACATCACAACAAAATCCACTGGCAAGCTCTTCTTTGAATGAGTATGGGTACATTTTGGGATCCCACAAACCATTATTTCAGATTGTGACAGTCAGTTCTTCATCTCATTTTGGTTGAGCCTTTGGTCGCTACTGGATACCAAGCTCACCAAATCCACTGCCTTCCACCCACAGACAGATGGCTAAACTGAGGTTGTCAACCGGATGGTCGTACATATCCTGCTCATGTACAATTCAAAATAGCCCCGTACATGGGATGAGAGTCTACCCTATGTCCAACATAGCTACAACCGAGCCCTGCATAGCTGGCCATATCCCCTTTCAGGTGGGGTTGGGATTCCAACCATTGGGCCCCATGGATGTTGCACTACCCCTAGCGACCACCTCGACTGAGTCGTCCTATGATCCACCAGAAGCTGACAAAGCCACCCAGTTCATTGAGAGGATCCAGCACATCTGCCAACAGGTTCAGAATATTCTACAGAAGTCTAATTCCAAGTACAAGCAACGCCATGATCAACATCGGGTGCCATATAAGTTTCAGGTGGGTAACAAAGTTTGGTTGCATTTGCAGAAAAAACACCTTACAGGTCCCCATCGGAAGCTTCAACCACTCCGTTATGGGCCCTACACCATGACCAAGGCTGTGGGTGACAATGATTTTAAGCTCAACATTCCCCCCTTCCTTGGTCTGCATCCAGTCTTCAACGTGGCTCTCCTTCGACCATATTTACCACCATTATTGGACACCTCAGATATAGGAGAGTAGTTGACACCAATAAATCTCAACCCTAACTGCATGCAACAGACATCCAATGATCATATTATGGACACACAGATCAAGGGCACTCAACAACAAAGGATCCAACTTTATCGAGTCCTCAAAGCAAGGCAACTCCTGCACCAAGGCAAGTGGCTTACCCGAGGCCAAATTCAACATAAATTTTCTCATATGATGGGGGAACTCAACGCAATGGATACCATTGCTTCCTAATGAGGGAGGATTGATCCAGATGGATATCGGTGGCCACCCACCTATTCCACTGGCTCGAAAAACAATTTTCCACCGTGACAATTTTTCAGGTTCCAAACTTCCGGGGCCGTTTTGAGGCCCTAAATGACATTTTTTGGGGATTAGGGGCTCAAGTGAGTGTAGAAGGTGCTAACCTAGGCTAGTTGAAAATTGTTCATCTCGGTTAGACCTTTCCAACGGGCTATCGTGCGCCTAAAACAAAGATCGTATGCAAAAGTTACGACCCCTGGAAGTTGATGTACTAACTTACCCAAACGGGGCCCACATGACTTTTGGCGCTTCATCTCCTAGGGTTAGGTTTTTGGATGTCTAAGGTTTTTGAAATTCCTGTTTATTGTAAAATTCCTTGATAGCCTCATTGTAACCATCTTCTTTTGAATGAGCACAGCCGTTAGATCTCTTCTCAAAGATAAGCCACCACCATTCCAAGAAGCTTGTTTTCCAGTGCATTTTACAATTTCATCTTATTTCCTTATTGAATAGAAAACCCGTTTTAATGCATCTCTGTTATTTTGTGTTAAGCATATTTTAATAATCTCTATTCATTTCGTTGTGCTCATAAAATCCGGATCAGTTCATGTCCTTGGATTGTAGGGCTTCTTTGAGGTGTGAGTGAAGCTTCTTCAACTTCTGAATCCACTGGTGATACCATAATATTTGAATGTTCTTAGGAAAACACAATGCCTCTGTGAGTGGGATCTAGAAAGCCCAAATATTTATTCAAGGTTACTCAAACTTATTTCTAGTTGGTAAGTGGAGTGTGGCCTAGGAATTTCATCAATCGGTCCATGCCCAAGCATATTTTCAACAAACGTTGAATGATCCTTTAGATTGCTTACAATGAATCTTGTTCAAGTTGTCGAGATAATCCTCCTTGCTAGCTATTCACAAGAGATAATTCATATCTCATCTTAGGGTGGGTGGGAATTTATTTAGATAGATTATAAATCATGAGATAAATAACCATTGAGCGACGTCCCAAGGAGCCAACTTATAAATCATGAGCTAGGTAAGCATTGAGCGATTTCCAAGGTAGCCATATTTTTTAGGACATCCAAAGATTCCGCTTGCCTTATTTTGTTGACCAGCCATCTCAGAGAGTCCCCCAAAAAATTAAGAACGAGGTAGTTATAGGCTATGGAGAAATAGGTATGTAGATGCAGGACATTTGTGAGGAGAATTTCTTCATTTGCTTGGAGTTATGAACCTAATCCTATGGATCCATCAACCTTGAATGCATGGTTAGAGGAGGATGGTGGTTTATTGCTCTCCAGGTATAAATTTGAAAACACATTGAATGAGGCATTTCAAGAGATTGATTTCCTTTGCAATTCTGCTATCAATTAGAAGGATTATGTTTCCATCTCTAGTTTTGTGGGCACTATTTTGGATATGAAGCTAATGAGTGGTGCCCCGTGCTCAAATTTGGAGGTGGTAAGGATTTAGACTCAGGAGGGAACAAGAAATCCAAAGAGATGTAAATGTATAAAAAAAACACAGGAGGCCATAAGCTTGAACCTGGGTAGCAAAACTAAACTCAACGACATTATGAAAATGGGGGATCGAGGACTGGTAGGATGTTTTCTTGGGAAGATAATGAGTAGTGAAGAACAAAAGAATTTGACCGAGCTCAATTATTTAATATCTATGGACCATAATCAAGCATCATTAGAAGTAAAGTGTGGGAAATAACTATCCTTAATTAGGGCTCTTAGAGCAACTTCCCCTTTCAAGGGTTTCAAATGATTTTTTTGACCCGTAATTGTAGAGGGATGGCCAACTTGATTGTAAAGAGACTAGTTGTAAATATCAAACCTTCTATTATTCTATTGCAAGATATAATGACTAATGGGGATACAATCACTTAGGAACTCTCCAAACTGCTTAGGAATTGGAACTTCTATTTTATTGATGCCACTAGAAGATCAGGTGGGAATGTGACTAGATAGAGTAAATGCTGCTTCACTCTCACAAATTCTTGGGACCTCCTTTTTCTCTTTGGACCTGAGGAAATATATCACAATGTTGAATGTTTATGGTCCTTATTTGGACATGATGAAATACTAGGATCATTTTTTCAAAATGGACTAGTTGTGATATGGGGGTACTTGAATTTCACCTTAGGAGCATTAGAGGTATGGGGCTCAATTGCTCAACTAAAATGTCTCTTTGCATATTTTATTAGAAAATTGGAAGAACTAGTATTTTGGATATTGAATCATACAAGCTATCTCCCACTTGGAGTAACAAGAGAGTCGGGGAAGCTAGAATTTCTAAGAGACTCAATAGTTTTTTAATTTCTAAAGCCTTCCTAGTTGAAGTCAATAGGATCAAACTAGGTCATCACTGGAGGGGAGTCTTATCAGAATATATTGTGTTATAAGTGGCTCCTATAATAAATAAAATTTCTAGTCCCTGTAAATTAAATCCATAGTGGATGAATATGGAAGATTTTGCAGGGAAAACCAAAGAAGTTTGGAAACCTTTTAATGGTAATTTAAGAGAATCTACTCCACATCAGTTCTAACAAAATTTAATAGAGGCAAAAAATGTAGCTACTAATTGGGAAAGGGACACAAAACTAAAAAATGACAGGGTTCTTAGAGAAGTAGAGGAATCCCTAGAGGTTCTCTACAACAAGGAAGGTTTTGGATTTATGACTGAGGAACATAAAATTAAAGTAAATGTACTAGAAGATAAAAGTAGGCACATTATTTTTGAAAAAGAAATATAATGGAGACTTAAGAGCCGAGCATTATGGTTACATGCTAGGGATGAGATTACACAATTATTTCATAGGTATGCCAACTGTAGAAACAATATAAACTTTATTTGGAAAATTGATAAGAGAGATGGTGTCTGGGATACAAATTTCAAGGACATGTCTTTTGAAGGAGAAAAACATTTTCCCTGCATTTTCAAGGAATACACATGTTCTACAATATTATAGGTGATTAGGCTATTAAAATTCTTCCCTAGTTTTGTCAATGAGGAGGATAACCAGACCCTGATAAAGGAGGTTTACAAAGAAGAATTATATTAAACTTTGTAGATATTTCAAAAGGATAAAAGTCCTGGGCTTGATGGAATACCTATTGAATTCTTCTCGGGTTGTTATGATTTTATGGAGGAAGATTTACAAAGAATGGTGGAGAAAAGAATAACTCAAAGGAAAAATGTCGGGAGCCTTCAATACAACATTCCTAGCATTGATTCACAAAGAAGATAATATTATAACTTTTGAGAAGTTTAGACCCATGTCATTATGCAATTGCATATACAAAATTATCTCAAAGGTGTTTGCTAGGATATTGAAAAGTTTTCTTCCAAATCTAATCTCCGAAAAACAATTTGGGTTCTTAGAGGGAAGACAAATTCATGAGGTAGTGGGGATTGCCAAAGAATCCATACATTCAATCAAATTCAGAAACCAAAGGTTGATGGTGATGAAATTGGACCTATTTAAAGCTTATGACAAGGTATGTTGGCTTTACATTAGACCGATTCTAATTCATTTAAGATTTTTCCCATCAGTTTGTTGTTTGGATAGCGAGTTGCATTCCTTTAGTATTTGTTGTTGTATTATTAAATGGAGTAACAACCCCTTTGTTTAGGGAAGGGAGGGGCCTCATACAAGGATGTCCCCTACCATCCCTTCTCTTTCTTTTAATAGCTAAAGGATTAAGCAGGCTACGTAAAGAAGCATAAGGAAATTGTAGTATAAAATGGGTACCTATTGGAGCATCATGAAATATCACACATCTACTATTTCTAGACGATATATTGATTACTCAACTTTTTCCCTATATGACAACTGATCTAGAACAAGCTCTAAAGTATTTGGGTTTCTTTTCGAAGAAAAATAAATATAAAAAAATTTGATTGGTAGTGGTTGATAGATAAAGTAGAGAAGAAAATAAACACGTGGTCCAATAGATGGTTGTCCAAGGGAGGTCATTTGGTTATGGTAAATGTAGTTCTATAAGTGATTCCTATATACTAGATATCACTTGCATGGGTACCAAAAGGTGTTTTGGGAATCATTATGAAAATTTTGTACAAGTTTATCTAATCTGGAGACCAAAAAAAGAAAGGAGTGGTGATAACCTCTTTGAAAAAGATAGCTTTACCAAAAGCCATTAGACAATGGGGCCTCAAAACTCTATTTCTCTTTTCAAAGGATCTTGCTAAAAAAAATGAATGAGGTTAGTTCAAGGAAAAACATTGTGGGTTCAGGTAGTAATAGATAAGTCTATACCACCTAATACAGTGAAGGATTATGTTATCACATAGAATTGTAAGGGTCAAGAATCACTTTGGTTTTGTTTTTGAGTCACACCTTCTATCCTTACATCATTACTTCAACATGTCACACCTCCATGTTGTACACAATATTCTCTTTTTCATCATCTATTCGTTTAAGTGTCAAGTCAGAGTCGGGTGTATGCGCTGCCAACTCACTAGGAGAGTTCGCAACGTACTCTAAGTACATCATGCTTTCATGTGTCATAATTGCAAATTAAAGAACCATGACAGAGGATATTTCAGTGTTTTCAACACCATCTTTAACCAATTTTCAGGGATCATGTCATTGGATATCCTAATAGTCTCCTCAAAGTATGCAATTATGTTTGAGCTAGGAGTTGTGAACTCGTTGAAGGAGAGTGTTGGAGGTCGAATAGTTTGCAGACACGTGTGTTCAAATCCCCAATTATCTGCATCAAGATCAGGTCTACCAGGTACTTCATGAGGGTTATCATGTTATTTGAAGGTTGAGAGGAGGTCCTCTACTGATATATTTGTTGGCGTTGCAAACTATCACTGCATTGCTATTAGTTTGCAAAATTAACTTAAAATATGCTCTGAATTGTTCCTACTAAACCATACCAAATTATGACCTCATTCAGTTTTCCTCATGCTCAAAATTTACTTTCTCCCATCATTTTCACCTAGCACTGTGAACAGGCTCACAAAGCGTCGCGAACCCTATGTTCCAGCATTGTTAAAACTGCGTCCTCTGCATCTTTCTAAAATTTCAAACTTAACAAAGTTATTATAACTCTATCCATTCTGTAGTGTGCAATTGATCATATGTGGGAGAAGACTTAAAGTTGCAAGTATGGTGATGTTGTTAACAAATTTCTGATGATGATAAAAACCTATTTTGCAAAGACTTACCTTTGTCTCCCTCCATTATAATTTTCAGTGGTTTTTCCTTAGCCTTTCTATTCGAAGAATGCATTGTCTCATTCATGAGTGTGTATAAAATGAGGAGTATATAAGCTCTATACAATATTAGCCTATTGGAAAAGTCTTGTAATCAAAACCCAAATCTTCTATATTCCCTATTTCACATCTAGCAGTCATTAAATATTACAGTAAGGTTTTCTTCAAGCGACAGTTATGCACAATCAACAACATAAGAAGAGTTGGCCAAGAGAAATCTGGATATGTTTGGCTAAGGTTGCTACCAGGAGAAGCTCCAGAGTTAAAAAATGAAGATTTTGAACCTCCTTAACCATATCAGTTTTTGACAAGTTTCCTGTTTTATGCATTTTGCATTTTTTGAGGATCGTTATGCTTTATAAACCATGTTTAGCTACTCAGATATTCTCTTCTAGTCATGTGCCAATATTATAAGTTGTTACAACATTTTGGGGCACTGGAGACAGTTTTTTAAATGTTAAAAAATTTGGCAAAGTGAAACATGCTGCTATAGGAAAGTTCACAGTGCCAACATTGCGAATTGGTAATTTATGAAAATTTGTAAGTAATTAACACACAACAAAGGATTGTTTTTCTTGTAACTTTTGAATTCCCATATGGGTTCCTCTGAATGTGGAAAAAAAAAATGGTGTTTTTGAATTACTGAAAAAACATAAGCCCAACCCAGTTTGTATTTTTGGAGAAAAGACAAAATCATCACCTACATGATAGTTCGTAGTGCACGCTGTCACAAGCACTACGAACTCTAATAGTATAACAAATTTGATCTATGGGAGGGCTGCCAACTGTCAGGGAAGGTTTGAATGGCCTCCTAGGAGTTATTTGGACATGAGGGACATCTGTTCAATGTCCATATCAAGCAACATGACCTGTTTCGAAAGGCATTTATCACAATACGCAAGATCCCGAAAAATAGGAATTTGTTAGGTTTTTGTTGGAATATTTTGTAACAAGACTCCTAACTGGAGGGGGATCCTATGTATCTCTTTGGTTTCGACCTCCTTAGGGTATATAGAGACCATTCACTATATATGAAAGTGGATTTTGAGAAGGAAAAGGTTAGATTCATGATCCAAGAGAGGAGAGAGCTAGAGGAGCAGTTGAGTGTGCTCATTTGTAAGCCTGAGGGCATGTGTTATATGGATTTTTTCCATTAGATATTCATGAGAGTTGTGATACTAGAATG
The DNA here is from genome assembly GCA_009831015.1 of Picea engelmannii. Taxonomy (NCBI): domain Eukaryota; kingdom Viridiplantae; phylum Streptophyta; class Pinopsida; order Pinales; family Pinaceae; genus Picea; species Picea engelmannii. The sequence continues at coordinate 136,762 of ML804851.1, read as the reverse complement.
TTTTTCTCTTTTTTCCATTCTTTCTTATCATCTTGCTTGAGTAATATTTACATATTTTGAAGATCAAAAGATGCCTTTGGGTAATGGATTCATGAGCTCCAAAGGATTTGTGGTAATTTCCTATTAATCATTGATTATTGTTCAAGCACTCTTTAATCTATCTTACAGAAAGGATTTATGTACAATGGATGTTCTTCCTTTTGTCATATTCACCATGCTTCTACTCATCATTATATATCCCTTTGTTTGATATACAATTTGATTGCCTTTGATCTGTAGGATGTGATGACTCCTTGCCCAATGGAATGCCTCTGCAGACAAGTTGTTGCCCTCTCCCTTTCTTTCCCAGTCTTGCTGATTGTTGAGTTGAGGAAAAGGTACAAATATCCTCCTTATCACCATGGTTTATGATATAATCTTGATTGAATTTTCTATTAATTAGAAATAATTAGGACAAAAATGATTAAAAAGTCTTCTAGAAATATTATTGAGTGATATTAGGTAATTTCTGAATTTTGTTTGAATTGTTTGATTTTATTGCAGGAATAGACAAATATTGTTAAACTCAAGATAGCTAGGAAGATTTTGAAGATGCGTAGACTATTGGAGGTTGAAGAAATCAGGCGCAAAGTAGTTTTGAGGAAGATTGATTCTCTGTTTTGTAATCTTTATAAATAGTAAAAGCAATCCCGAGGATCTCTCGATCCTCAGGATAACTTAATTTACCCATATCATTGTAATATATAGAGGGCAATGAACCATAGAGAAACATCAAATAAATTTGTCCAAGCATTCAGATCTCTGAATTGATCTGTATAAGCAGTCTATTGTAAATGTTGTACCAGTTATGGAATTAATAGAAGCTTTGAGTGTTTTTACCATCTTTGCATACTGAGTTTCTAGCAGCAGTACTTCCGAAGACTGTGGGCCCAGTCGGAAGGAGTTACTATCTCAATATGTAATCGTATCAATTTGATTTCAGTTCTATGCTTTAATTCTCTTTGCAACAATTAATATAAATGCGCGAGTGTGTTGATGTTTTTATAAATTGGTGATGCTATTTAATTGCAAAGGATATATGTTTCATGTGAATGTTATCGATTGCTGTTCCATTTCCCATTGTTGTAGTTTATTGCTTGAAAATTTCCTCTCATTTTCACACGCGCTGCCCTTTTATTAAATTTACAGTTGATGTTCCTTTCGCTTAATTCTTCATTTGATGTTCCTTCTCAATTTACAGTACTTAGTTGTTCCTTTCCAACAGATTAAATAATCATTGACAGATCGGTTTATTGAGTATTCTCATAGATTAAATTCCTATTTCTTAGCTAGATGAATTCAACAAATTAGTTAATTCCTTTAATTCACAACATGCTATTGATTAGATTATAATTATGTTGAGTAAAATTCTAGTTTCAGAAGTCTTATGAATGTGTGAGGAACTTGATGATTGATAAACTCAGATTTGCTTTGACTACATGATTTTAACCTCTACAACTATCTGCATAGACTTTGTTGATATTATTGAAAGAAAAGACGAATCCATGGTTGATAAATTAATGTTAAACTAAGGTTGTTTTAGGACATCTTTAGAGACCAACATTTTGGTGTCGTTGCTGGGGAGAATAACAAAGATAACATAGGTGGGTTCTCTGGAGGATGAGGTATTGAAAACGAAAGGTAAGAACCTATGTAGGCAACAAGTAAAAAGCTTGTGCCAACGCATACCTTTAGCTGATGCATAGAGGTCATATAGGTACTTAGAATTTTGTGTGAAGTGTGTCTGACTAAGAAGAAAGAACCTGAAAAACCAAAACCCCCACCAAAAACTATAAAATCCCAAGGCCTGGTGCCCCCTAGAAGAAGCACTTTCATAGACGACATCATCTGAAAAGCTGAATCTCAAGCTTCGGTTGGACCCATAAAAGGTTCTACCCGAATCCCTCAAGCAACAAATTCACCCACTGCAACTTATGCTGAGGTTCATAGCAGAACTGAAGAGACTAAACAAAGTTTTCAAAATATAGATACTCCACCTCTTAGCCCTTTAGACGAGGGAAATTCTTGGAATTTGGAAGAAGGAGAAGGGGAGACCAGTGGAGTTGCTAAAGCAAACCCATCACCACCACCTGATCCTAGATCTCCTGTGATTCTGATAGGAGAAGGTACACCTGAAATTCCAGATAGAGGTAGCGCAATTAAATCCCCTTGGGGACCAAGTAATCAATCACCCCAAATAGAATGCCCAGACCAGGAAATCCCTGAAGGATATTGGAATATCTTCAACCAAATGACACAACAAAATCCACCGCGACCCCAGACTTTCACCTTGGAATATCCTATAGTCGATCCAGTTGCTAATTCCCCAATGAAATCCATTCCATTACATAATCTTCCAACTTTTCATGGATTAATCTCAGAGCACCCTGGCACATTCTTATTCGAATTTGATGTGCTGTGTAGAGGTTATGACTACACCTATGAACCCTAGAAACCAAAGCTATTCCCTTCCACTTTGAAAGGAGCAGCTTTGCGCTGGTTTATGGGATTATGAGGAGGAACTATAAATTCATGGGATGAAATGAAACAAGCCTTCCTCACGAAATACCAGGATTACTGTAGAACCAGGGATCTAAAAGACAAAATCTTTCAAATCACTGCAAAAGAAAATGAGACATTAGAAGAATATGTTGAAAGGTTTTAGTATAACTTGCAAAGATCACCTTACGGTACACTACTAGGTGAGGTACTTAAAGCCACTTTGATAAAAGGTATGCAAGATGAATGGGTAGAAACATTGAATTTAATGGGGAAAGGTGTTATTTATCAAGAAAATTATGATAACATTATCCAATTGTGCATCAAGTGCTCACGTGGAAGTACACGAACCAGATCGGGAATGTGGGCTCCCCTCACCAGAAATAGCAACGTTACTAGCGAGGGTGTCACCCGAGTAGAAGTTGGTAATCTTTTAGAAAATTTCAAAACTGACATTTTGAGTACTTTGACTACACAATTGGATGTTCTGCAGGCTAAATGGAAACAAGCAGAAGTAGAACAGTCCTTGGCCATATTTTTCCATCGATGCAGAAAGAAACATGGTCTGAGGGAATTTCCTTTTGAGGTGGTTCGAGTTTGCGCCATCTGTGCCAAATACCATGCAACAGAGAAATGTCCATCATTCCCAGGACTAAAAGATGTCTTTAAAGAAGCATAAGAGGAAACAAAACCAATATATCTGATGGCTTAGCATCGCCAATGGAAGGCTCGTCACCTAGGTACGCTACAAGATCCTTCCTCTTTATTTTCTGGGAAGTATAATCAACAACAAAATTTTGAAACACATGGCAGGGCCAACCATTTTCTAACCCTACCCGATAGTCCCAACAATATCCTAGTGCACCCTGGCCAAATCACTTAGCTACAAATCCCACCTAGGCAAGTCAATCAACTGGAAATCCCACTTGGCCAAATCAATCAGCTGCAAATCCTACCTGGCCTAACTCGCAATACCCTACTCCATCTTGGCAGAATTCAAATAATAACCTCTATCCTTCACAGTGGACTAACACAACTACCCAATGCCCTAATTGGAATCAAATTTGGCAGCGCCTCATGGGGATGACCAATCAACCCATGGGGATGGATCCTCAAGATCATCCCACTATACAAGCTCCACTCCAATTACCCCAAAACCCTCAACCTCAAATGCACCCTCAATTACCAGCTCAACCCAACCTAAATCCTAATAATAGACTAGCCCAGCTTGTGCAAATTATTGAGAATTTGGATGGGTAAATAAACCCTGTAGGGTGCAACGAATTCCAGTTGAGGTCAGGGCGCATAATTTATCCTAAAGAAAGTAACATTCACCAAGAGCAGGATAATGAAAATAATATACAACCAACAATAACACCCTTGATTGTGGTCATAAAAGAAGAAGTAGAGCAGGGGGGAAACACAGTCGAGCAACAAAATCCTGATGAGGACGTGATTCGTCCTCCCCTGTTTCCCAAGAGGCTAATGATAGCCAAACCAGATATATATCCTAACTTCGATATTGTAGGGGAACTAAATAATCTCTTTGTTAATATCCCACTCCTACAGGCTTTGCAAGACATCCCAATTTATGCAAAGACAATTAAGGAATTATGTGGGAAGAAGCCTGCCAGGAAAGCTAAAAATCCATCAACTGTTCGCGTGGTAGGAGCCTTGCCCGATCTTATTCTAGGCAAGCAGGAGCCGGTCAAGTATATGGACCCAGGGAATCCCATGGTAACAGTGCAGATACATGGTTGTTTTTTTCCCAATACACTAGTGGATTTGGAGGCAACCATTAATATCCTGACCATCGAGACCTGTAACATCCTGGGTTTCATCTCCTTCAAACCTACTTCAATTATGTTACAATTGGCTGATAGATCAGTGGTTAAACCAGTCGAAACATTACAAAATATAGCAATTTCGGTCGACTCTTGGGAATACCTAGCTGATTTCCTCATTATCAACCTAGGAAGTGGACTCGATGGAAACCCATTGATACTGGGAAGACCATGGCTCGCAACAACATATGCATACATAGTATGTCGCACATGAAGCATGACAATTGCTAGAGGAAGTGCTACAAAGAACCTCATCCTATATCCTCCAGCTAAACCAAGTCTTCCTATCATACATCAACAGTCGCCACCACCTAGATATCCATAAAAGAATCTCTGATCTCCTCTCACATTGGAAGAAGCTCTCAGACTCAAGAACCAACTAGAAGATGATGTGATCAATAACTTCATTAAAAGTCCAACCATTATAAGCAACCCAACATGTCAAATGCTAAAAGTTGTTTTAGATAATGAAGCACAGGGAGATCCTTTGGAAGAATTGATGGAGCAATAGATTCCCACTACTGCTGTCCATAAAAGCATATTAGTTGAAATTGCACTAGGGAGGTTTTAAAATATTAATGCTAATTTGAAAGAGCAACAACAACAAAAATTGATTTAGATCCTTTCTAAATATCAACAGGCTTTTGATTGGGAGTATCCTGACATGAAGGGCATCGATCCCCAACTCTGTACACATCATATCTATGTTGAGAAAGATGCCCAACCCATCCAACAACCCTAACGAAGATTGAACCCTCATCTCAGGGATGTTTTTAAAGAAGAGTTACACAAACCGTTGGATGCAAACTTCATATATCTTATTTCAGTCAGTCGGTGGGTCTCTCCACTAGTAATCGTCCCCAAGAAGAATGGGAAATGGTGGATCTGTGTAGACTACAAAGAACTCAATAAAGCTACCCAAAAAGACCACTCCTCCCTACCTTTTATTGACCAAGTCCTTGATACTTTAGCAGGGAAGCAATTCTTTTCCTTCCTAGATGGTTTTAGTGGTTATAATCAGATCCATATTGCTTCAGAAGACCAAGATAAAACTACATTTACATGTCCCTGGGGTACCTTTGCATATAGAGTATTTCCCTTTGGATTATGTAATGCTCCAACCACATTCCAGAGAGCCATTTTGAGCATATTTTCTGATTTGATTAATGAAGGACTTGAAGTTTACATGGACGACTTCACCCCTTATGGCATTGATTTTGATCAAGCTTTAATCAATCTGGAAAATGTACTGGAATGATGCATTGCTACCAAGCTATGTTTGAGTCATGAAAAATGTCATATGATGATGACCGAAGGTGTGGTACTAGGACACTATGTTTCTACAGATGGAATTAAGGTAGATCCAACAAAAATAGAGGTAATTCTTAATATTCCTACACCTCGGACACAAATTGAGGTATGTAGTTTCCTTGGCTGTGTAGGATATTATCGTAGATTCATAGAAAATTTTTCAAGAACAATTGCACCTTTACATGCTTTAACTGGTAAGGCAAAATTTTAGTTGTCTGATAAGTGTGATGTTGCGTTTGCAGAACTCAAAAGGCTGGTCTCAACAACACCGGTGCTGAGAGGACCAAATTGGAAATTTCCATTTCATATTTCTACTGATGCATAAGATATCGCCATAGGCGCTGTCCTTGGACAAGAAGAAGACATGAAACCTTATTCTATTTATTTTATTATAAAAAATATTAGTCCTGCTGAATTAAATTATACAGTAACAGAAAAAGAATTTTTAGCCGTTATACATGCTATTAATAAATTCCGCCACTATATAACAGGCTATCGAGTAATTCCGTATACTGTTCATTCTGCTATTACATATTTATCTAACAAACCGATCACTAATGGATGGGTTACTCGGTGGTTATTACTATTGTAGGAATTCAACATCACCATCAAGAATCGACCTAGAAGAGAGAATCTCATTGCAAATTTCTTGTCTTGCATACCCAAAACAAATGATTCTATGAAAGTGGAAGACCAATTTCCAGATGAACACCTATTCGCTGTCAATATTAAAACACCATGGTACGCCGATGTGGCTAATTATCTGGAAGCTGGGAAACTACCAACACACCTATCCCCAAGAGAAAGGAAACTAATCGTCCAGCGCAGTGCATGATTCACCTGGATTAGTGGATATCGTTTCCACACAGGGGATGAACTCCAGATCCGAAGATGCATAAGTGATGCAGGAGCATCTACGCTTCATCAAGCGAGCCAACGCGTGGAGTAAAGAACATACAGCTGGACAGCGCCAACACATACATTTTTGAATTGCTTTGAATATTGTTGCGCCGCCATTTGAATGAAATCATTCATAAGAAGCGCACTTGTATTGTAATGTAGATAGGAAGGCATTTAATGGTTTTAATGCTGTTAGATAGGAGTTAACTGTAGATTAGACAGTTTTTCTTTCGAGAGGGAAAACGGAATATAGGCACCCTCCTTTGTAACATTGTATTATTATTATTCAGCATTAGCATTGAGAGAAGAGGAGCAGATCAGAGAACTTGTGATGAACACCCATGTACAGATTGAATTAATAGGAGAAAGACTTTGATTCAATTCTATGGCTGTGTTTGTTTTCTGTGTGTTGTTGATATTATGCTATTNTATGCTGCATATGTGATTGCATGGCAGGTTCGAAACCTGAGAGAATGAGGAAATAAGTTCCAATTGTTTCTCTGTTTGAGCCAGGAGATTCCTGCATAGAGTGCAGTTGAATTCCTCCGCATAGAGTGCGTTGAGGGGGCTCTAAAGTTAACTCTTATTCCCTCTGTCAGAATTGTGTTGAGTTATTCGAACCGTGCAGGTGAAGTGCAGGACAGATTGAAAATCTCAGAGACGAGTCTGAGAGAAGGAGGACTGGACTGCTGTTGGCAGGATTGCACATGGTCTAGACGACTTCAACTCTTTGAGAGATGTTGGAAGTTGAGCACAGGAAGTGCGTGAGAGGTCTCTGAAGGAGTCAGAGGAACAAAGCTCAGGAGGGATAGTTCCTTGCAAGTATCGTGGGAACAGACCCAGGAGGAGCGTGAACATAATCGAGCCTTGGGAGCAGGAAGAGTTCTCAAGAGGAAGAGAATCGACGACTTGTAATCCTAGTGAAGTTTTGTGAAATCCCGAGGATCGTCAGATCAAGGAGGAGTTACGTGGGAGTTAACCCGTAAGCGTAGGCGAGGAGGATTAAAGTCCATCGGCGTTCGGGGATTGGCGAGGTAAGAGTTTTACACCTCGTGAAATCACGAGTTGCGATTTCCCGATTTTGACGGGAGCCGTCGATCATCAGAGAGACACGTGACCTCAGATCCCGGGAGATCGGGATTCGGCGTTCGGTGTTCGACGAGGGGAGTGGCATGCCCGTTGAAATCGCGAATAGCGATTTCCCGAGTCAATAGGGATCGTTGATTTTAACAAGGCCAGGTGGCACAAATCCGGCGAATCGGGGTTTCGGCATTCGGGGTTTTCAAATGCAAAGGACTTGCGACAGTTGAAATTGCGATCCCGCGATCCCCGATCGCACGAGTGGAGGAGCGACGTGGCAGTGTGGGACCCCAGGTATTAGTGGAAGACAGGTGGCGTCAATTCGAAGTTCGGAGTTTGGGGATTGAAAGGGGCAGTGAAACATAACATCGACATTCCCGATTTCCCGATAGGGAAATCCCCGATGCGCGAAAGCGTTGACTATTGACTATCGGGGTTCGAGGTTTGGAGCTGTAGGTGAACTGTGTTCGCGTGAACCGTGAATTCCCGAGTCGCGATATCCCAATTTCCGAAGGAGGGGGAATCTCCGAAGGAGTTACTGTGGGTGAATCGTGACTCCCGAGGGGAGTTGGAAGAGCTTAGACTCTTCGGGGCCGTGGTTGAAGGAGATCCTGGTGGGAGCGGCTTGCTCGTTGAGGGGCAGGTTGCGTCAAGTGGTATCAGAGCGGGAGTATCTTTTCTTTTTGAAGCAGAGACAGAGAGGATATAATGCCGCCTTGAAGAGAAAGGCAGTCACCTGATCGTGAGGACAGGGATGCCCGAAGGAGAGGAAGGCCGACAGGTAATGCAGAGATGGAACGCCAGATGCGAGATCTCCGAGCGAGGATGGAGGAGATGGAAACTGCGTAGAGACGCGGAGCTGGCACTGGAGAGTTCAGCGATTCCGAGGTGGAAGAGGAAGCTGGACATGACCAAGAAGAGGTCACAGCCGAAGATGCTTCAACAGAGAGATTGATCAGAGCCATTTCGAGGATGAGCTCAAAGAAAAAGATGGACATTCCCATCTATGAGGGAAGTCTAAATGCTGAGGAGTTGCTGGATTGGATCCGAGCACTTGATACCTACTTCGATTACGAAGATATCGAAGAGGACAAGAAGGTGAGGCATGCAGTCACGAAGCTGAAAGGACATGCAGCCTTATGGTGGGACGAGCTGCAGGCGGACAAACGTTCCAAAGGAAAACAGAAGATCAAGAGCTGGGATCGGATGATCGCCAAGATGAAAGCGAAGTTCATTCCGAGGGATTACCAGATCACTCTGTTCAGGCGCATGCAGAACCTGAGGCAGAAGATGATGACGGTGAAGGAGTACACCTAGGATTTCTACGTGCTCAACATTCGAGCTGGTCATCGGGAGAGTGATGACGAAAAGGTGGCGAGATACCTGAATGGTCTCAGGTATGACATTCAGGATGAATTGAGCATGGTCACCATATGAACAGTTGAGGATGCGTACCAGATGGCTCTGAAAGCCGAGGAAAAGCTGAGCCGCAAGCAGGGACAACGAGGGCGAGGCAGAAGCCAGCCCAGAGGCAAAGCAGTTGCCCAAGAGAGAACTCAAAAGCCTAAGGAGGATTGGAAGAGGCCTCAGGGAAAAGCTGAAAGGGGTGGAACCTCACAGCAGAGGCAACAATATGCTGAGTCGAGGAGACAACAAGATGACCAGCAAGGAGGATATGCTGATGCCAACACTTTTCCTCGTACCCGAGGTAGTGGAAGAGGTCGAGGAGGAATTATCACATGTTTTATGTGTGGTAAAGACGGTCACAAAGCCGTGGACTGTCCAGACAGGAAAATGGACAGAGGAAAAACTCATGTCGCTGAGGCGCAGAGGCGTGACGTGGAGGATGAAGACACTGGAAGTGGAAAGTCACTAACGGTGCACAAGGCTCTCTTGAAACCTGAGAAAGAGATGGACAACTCAACGCAAAGATGCAGACTGTTCC
>ML804851.1:102502-124168 GCA_009831015.1 Picea engelmannii | reverse complement strand
GAGAATGCATATGAGCTTGAGTTGCCAGAGGGCATCGGGATATCTCCGATTTTCAACATTTCGGATTTATACCCCTACAGGGCTGAAGAAGCAGGCACTGGAGCTGAGGAACCAGTGGTCTAGTGGCAGAAGCAGTTGCCAATTGCACAGAAGCCTCAGATGGAGTGCATACTGGATAAAAGAGTTGGAATGAAGACCAAGAGAAAGCAATACTTTGAGTACCTGGTGAAATGGAAAGATCACCCAGTGGAGGATGCCAGCTGGGAAGATGAAGCAGTGATTCTGAAACATGGGCAGACTGTGTAGGAGCTCATGGACAGGAGCCCATGAAATCTTTTGAGCCGAGGAGTATGATGCAGGAGCATCTACGCTTCATCAAGCGAGCCAACGCATGGAGTAAAGAACATACAGCTGGACAGCGCCAACACATACATTTTTGAATTGCTTTGAAGATTGTTGCGCCGCCATTTGAATGAAAACATTCATAAGAAGCACACTTGTATTGTAATGTAGATAGGAAGGCATTTAATGGTTTTAATGCTGTTAGATAGGAATTAACTGTAGATTAGACAGTTTTGCTTTCGAGAGGGAAAACGGAATATAGGCACCCTCGTTTGTAACATTGTATTATTATTATTCAACATTAGCATTGAGAGAAGAGGAGCAGATCAAAGAACTTGTGATGAACACCCATGTACAGATTGAATTAATAGGAGAAAGACTTTGATTCAATTCTATGGCTGTGTTTGTTTTCTGTGTGTTGTTGATATTATGCTGTTGCATACTTGCTTCTTTTTATGCCTTTCTTCTATATGCTGCATATGTGATTACATGGCAGGTTCGAAACCTGAGAGAATGAGGAAATAAGTTCCAATTGTTTCTCTGTTTGAGCCAGGATATTCCTGCATAGAGTGCAGTTGAATTCCTCCGCATAGAGTGCGTTGAGGGGGATCTACAATTAACTCTTATTCCCTCTGTCAGAATTGTGTTGAGTTATTCGAACCGTGCAGGTGAAGTGCAGGACGGATTGAAAATCTCAGAGACGAGTCTGAGAGAAGGAGGACTGGACTGCTGTTGGCAGGATTGCACAGGGTCTAGACGACTTCAACTCTTTGAGAGCTGTTGGAAGTCGAGCACAGGAAGTGCGTGAGAGGTCTCTGAAGGAGTCAGAGGAACAAAGATCAGGAGGGATAGTTCCTTGCAAGTATCGTGGGAACAGACCCAGGAGGAGCGTGAACAGAATCGAGCCTTGGGAGTAGGAAGAGTTCTCAAGAGGAAGAGAATCGACGACTTGTAATCCTAGTGAAGTTTTGCAAAATCCCGAGGATCGTCAGATCAAGGAGGAGTTATGCGGGAGTTAACCCGTAAGCGTAGGCGAGGAGGATTAAAGTCCATCGACATTCGGGGATTGGCGAGGTAAGAGTTTTACACCTCATGAAATCACGAGTTGCGATTTCCCGATTTTGATGGGAGCCATCGATCGTCAGAGAGACACGTGGCCTCAGATCCCGGGAGATCGGGATTCGACGTTCGGTGTTCGACGAGGGGAGTGGCATGCCCGTCGAAATCGCGAATAGCGATTTCCCGAGTCAATAGGGACCGTTGATTTTAACAAGGCCAGGTGGCACAAATCCGGCGAATCGGGGTTTCGACATTCGGGGTTTTCAAATGCAAAGGACTTGCGACAGTTGAAATTGCGATCCCGCGATCCCTGATCGCACGAGTGGAGGAGTGACGTGGCAGTGTGGGACCCCAGGTATTAGTGGAAGACAGGTGGCGTCAATTCGAAGTTTGGAGTTCGGGGATTGAAAGGGGCAGTGAAACATAACATCGACATTCCTGATTTCCCGATAGGGAAATCCCCGATGCGCGAAAGCGTTGACTGTTGACTATCGGGGTTCGAGGTTTGGAGCTGTAGGTGAACTGTGTTCGCGTGAACCACGAATTCCCGAGTCGCGATATCCCGATTTCCGAAGGAGGGGGAATCGCCGAAGGAGTTACTGTGGGTGACTCGTGACTCCCGAGGGGAGTTGGAAGAGCTTAGACTCTTCGGGGCCGTGGTTGAAGGAGATCCTGGTGGGAGCGGCTTGCTCGTTGAGGGGCAGGTTACGTCAATAAGGGATGATGAAATTTACAATGTCTTGAAGGAGGGTCATGATGAGCCATGTGGCAGACATTTTGTAGAACTCAGAACTGGGAATAATATTTTAGAGATGGGCTACTATTGGCCCTCGGTATTTATAGATGCGAAGAAGTATGTCCAAGCCTGCGATAGCTTCCAAAGGATGGGTCGACCCGACCAAGCTGATGAAATGCCCCTGCAAGCACAAGTAGTCGTAGAACCTTTCGAGAGATGGGCACTAGATTTTGTTGGCCCCTTTAACCCAAAATCAAATTAGAAGGCTTACATCCTAGTTGCAACAGACTATACGACCAAATGGGTAGAGGCAATAGCCTTGTCAAATGCAATGGAGGAAGCAGTCATTAAGTTTCTCTTCGAATTATTTGTACACTATGGATTACCGAGGGAAGTAATCACTGATGGAGGGTCACAATTTACAGCCCATAAAATCACGGCCACCCTACGCAATTATCATATTAAACACAAAGTTACTACCCCATACCACCCACAGGAAAACAGACAAGTAGAAAGTAACAATAAAGTCTTGGAGGCAATTTTTGTAAATTCTAACCTTGTACAATACATACTGCAAACTGATATTCAGAAAAGAACAGAAAAGATACAATGATAAATACAAACTTTACACAGAGATTTTTCACCTGGAAACCCAAACCGGGAAAACCAACATATATTATATTCATACATTGTGTTACATTGTTTACAATACAATATACATGTAGGAGCCAGTGGCATCCAAAACCCTAACCCAATGACCTGGATTAGTCCAAAACCCTAATTCCTTAACCGAAAATAGAAAACCAACGGCAAAAAACCATGTGCCGAAAAACCACCTAATATCATGTGGTCCTGGAAATATGTCGTCTCACCAAGACAAAACCGCTTTCACCACACCATGGGGCACTTTCATGTATGTGAAAATGCCTTTTGGTCTGATGAACGCAGGGGCCACTTTCCAGAGGGCTATGGATATCGCCTTCGTGGAAGAATCAGGCAAGTTTATTGTCATCTATTTAGATGACGTGACTGTGTTTTCCCAATCTGATGACGAACACCTAAGACACCTCAGACGAGTTTTCGAGAAATGTAGGAGGTTTGGGATTTATTTAAATCCTAAGAAGTGTCTTTTCTGGTTAGAAGAAGGTAAACTGTTGGGACACATCATCTCCAAAGAGGGAATCAAAATAGACCCTAGCAGAATCGAGGCCATACAAAATTTAGAACATCCAAGAAACCTCAAAGAACTACAGTCTTTTATCGGAAGAATTAATTTTCTGCGAAGGTTCATTCCCAATCTGGCAGATCTCCTCAGGAACATTACAAACATGCTTAAAAAGGATGTAAAAATAAAATGGGATTCTGAGTCCAGACAATCTTTCGAACAAGTCAAATGAGCACTCACAGAAGCCCCTGTTTTGATTAGTCCGGATTTTACTAAGGATTTCTATCTCTTTTCTTTCGCTTCTGAACATACTATAGCAACGGTGTTACTGCAGAAGAATAGTGAAGGGTATGAACAACCCATAGCTTTCTTTAGAAAAGTGTTAAGGGATCCTGCTCTGAATTACAAGATAATGGAGGAGCAAGCTTTTGCCTTGGTAAAAGCCATAAAAGACTTTAGGGTCTACATTCTCCATTCCCACACCATAGCTTATGTTCCGAACGCGGTAGTAAAGGACATCTTGACACAAGACAATCCGGATGGAAGAAGGGGAAAATGGATTTCTGTCATTCTAGAATACGACATAGAGATTAAGCCCACTAAACTAATCAAAGGTCAAGGCCTTGCTAAATTAATGGCTGAATCTAACTTTCATGCTCTTGACATTAATTTTCTAGATGCGGCAGATGAATAGGGTGAGATGGCGACTCCAAACGTGAGAGAGGTATTTCTAAATTCTCCATGGTATGCAAAACTTATATTCATTTTACAAAATTTACAAGCTCCCCCTGGTTTGACTAAGACTAAAGCTAGATTTTTAAAGTTGAAAGCTTTGAAATTCTGTATTCTAGAAGGAAATTTGTATTGGAAAGATCCTGCAGGCATTTTGTTAAATTGTTTATTGAAAGATGAAGCTGATAAAGTGTTGCAAGAGTTTCATGTAGGAGAATGTGGTGGCCATTTGAACTGGAAGGTCACAGCCAACAAAATACTCAGAGCTGGATTCTATTGGCCCACCCTGTTCGCCGATGTGCATTAGAAGGTAACAACATGTCACCAGTGTCAACTATTTGAAGGCAAAAGGAAACTCCTTCCTCTACCTCTGAAACCAATCTCAGTTGAGGCCCCTTTCCAGCAATGGGGGCTTGACTTCATTGGAGAAATACACCCACCTTCTTCAGGCCAACACAGGTGGATTCTTACTGCCACCGATTATTTTACCGAATGGATCAAGGCAGTACCAAGCAGGCAAGCCACTGACTCTATTATTATCAAATTCCTTGAAAATAATATTTTATCTCGGTTTGGTTGTCCTAGAAAGATTATAACCGACAATGCAGATGCCTTTCGGTCGAAGAAACTCATAGATTTCTGCAACCAGTATCACATTGGTTTGGGGCATTCCACAGCCTACTACCCTCAGGGGAATGGATTGGCGGAATCCTCAAACAAAACTTTGGTAAATATCATCAAGAAAACATTGCAGGAAAACAAGAAATCATGGCACAACAAGTTAGTGTTTGCATTGTGGGCTGATAGACTAACAACCAAAAGGTCAATTGGTATGTCACCATACCAGCTGGTCTATGGTACAGAAGCAATTTTCCCCACTTCTTTAGGAGTCCCTGTCATGAAGTTGCTTCAAGAGGTACAAGCTGAGCCAAATGATTCACAGAGAAGGATCAACCAGATGATCCATTTGCAGCAGACTAGGGAAGAGGTTTTCAACAAGACTCAAGTAGTTCAAGGAAACATCAAGAAGATCTTTGACAAACGAACCAAGGAAGATGATTTCAAATTAGGAGATTTGGTGCTGAAATGGGACGCCAGAAATGAAGACAAGGGAAAACATGGAAAATTTGACAATCTGTGGACAAGACCATACATGATCCAAGCTTTCAGGGGAAACAATGCCTTCTTGCTAAACAATGCTGATGGGTCAGATCTGCCAGGAGCACCTGTGAATGGCAGAATGCTGAAACATTATGTACCACCTCAGTAAGAGATTCAAGTTTCCATTCTCCATTGTATATACCAGTTTAAGTTTGATTTTTCAGTTGCATTTTCTGAGTGGAGAACATCAGACAGTTGGTTGAAGCCCGAAGAGAAGGCCCTAAGCCGTTGACCATTGTTTTTCCAATTTTTGAAGAATAAAACCAACGAAAGCTACTAGGCATAAATTTTCAGGACTACAGGAACCAGGATTCTTGGCACTTCACAGGGAAAGTACCATCCCCAGGTGGAACCGCTGTTATCAACCCATAAGTTATGGGAATCAATTGGTGACTGGGATATTATCTGTCTCTAGTATTTTTGTTGACAAATGATTTTTCATTCTGCAAATAATTTGAAAAAGAAAAAGAGAAAAAGAAAAGAAAAAAGAAAAAAAGAGGAAAGAAAAAAGAAAAAGAAAAAGAAAAAGAAAAAAAAAAGAAGGAAAAAGAGGGCATAAAAGAATTGAAATAAAAGCCCCGTGCAATAATAGTAACTTGGTCATACTTTTCAAGCATGGCCAAGTTCTTTTAAATTTGATGTTGATAGGGTAGTGAATGATTTTCCTAAACAGTTTAATCTTAGCCAAAATGTCTAGGTTAGATTAGTGAATAAATCTGGCCAGACTGTCTAATCCTGGTAAGATAGCCCCAGGGTAGAGTAATTTCTTAACCCAACAGTTTAATCTGGGTTAACTGTCATAGGAAGATAGGTTAGCATGTAGGTTAGTTGTTTCATTGTTTCACTCCAAGAGAACCAACTCGATGTAAAATGTCACACCATGTCTCAGAAGCCTAGAGGATAGTTTGGTCGAAGCCCCATGGTGGTTTCTTTTTGAAAATTTGGGGAAAAAACCCATAAAATGCATTTATCCTAAGTTTTCCCCTCGGCACATGTGCTTTTCCGCTCCCCATTTATGCCCCCTGCACATTTTGACGGTCTAGATTGCAACGCTTAGATCTACGACGCACAGAGCATTCTGGACCCCCCCAACCGTTCTGCTTTTAACCAGGGGGGGGGGTCTGGAATCGACGATAAGAGTTACGCAGATCTGGACGGCCCAGGAACAGGCGCTTAAATCCATGATCTAGATTGGATTCCAGACCCCCCCATCCGTTCTGCCTTTAACGGAAGGGGGGGGGTCCGGAATGAGTGTTAAATGGCGCGCTAAGATCTGCGGCCAGGAAGAGAGCGCGTAGATCAACGACCCTAATTGGATTTCAGACCCCCCCTGATGATCTGCTTTTAACCGAGGGGGGGGGGTCCGGAATGGTTTTTCCCTCTGGCGGGCCCCTTTGTCATACGTGGCGTCAGGCTATTTGCCCCAAAGTCCCATCACCATCTACTAGTTGACAGCCACCGTCACTTATGGACGTCATATTCCACTTGTTCCACTTGCTCCCAAGTTGTGTCCCGTCTCATAACTACTGTCAGCCCCCTACCCCCTTTCACTCATGACCAGCCCCTTATTGCGACTTTCACCTCAAATCCCTAGTAGCCACGCCACCCATTTGTATGTTTTGGCCACCATCACCTGCCATCTCACCCCCAAGTGGCCCGTTGTCCATTTATTACTGGATAACATACCCGTTATCCTGCTGACCTATCTCCCGCGCCCAACCGACCCCAGTTTTAAATAAAACTACCGTTATTCCCCCTTCATTCACTATTCACCCATCGCACCAGAAAATTTACCTCTTACTCCTCCATTGCATTTTCGTCGCATCCATCCATAGTCAGTCTACCCCACTAACTTCGTGTTTATTACAGGTACTGTTGCAGAGATGGCGCCAAAGCCAAGACAAGCGGAAGGAGAGGAGAATCCTTTTCTCCCGCCTCTTGTCGACCTGGACAAAATCCCATTGGTCGAAAAAGAAAGATTGATCACTGATACCAAGTGTGATTTCGATTTTTCAGACCTCTAGTCATGGCTCCGGGAGGTTTTCCTGGATCAGAGTGATGAAATTGGGCTCTGGGAGTCCAATTTACCTCTTTACCTTTTTCCCCAGATTCACCATTTCCCTGAGTTCGCACTTAAATGCCAAGCTCACTACATCCATGAACAGAGAGCCATCATATCCTCATTCAGAGACACCCTGTTCTTCATCACTCTCGAAGACATTGACCAGATGATGCAAATTTCCCATGCCGAATCTGCATCCCCTTTCAACCTAGAAATCCTTACTGAGTTATACCAGAAGATGACTTTTCCGCAGAGAGCTCAAATTTTCGAGCTTTTCCTTCCCACCTCCGCTCAATTCCCTTCCACAAATCCCCCTTACCCGTCATCCATGTTTTCCACCAAGGGAAACCAAGTCATTTCCTCCCTTTGTGCCCTGCTAGGTTACTATTCCGACCAGTGGGTAGATGAGCCCATTTTGGGTTTTCCATCCATTTTCTCCAATGATGAAAAACCCACAACACAGTTTGACTACAACACTTTCTTGGCCAACAATATCCACGAGCAGTTCGTAAATTTTGGCACGGAAGGCATGTTCAGATATTCGTCTATACTGACATACATGTTTGTCTACTTTCAAGTGGATAAATTTAGTTTTTCCATGCAGAAAATGGATGCAGATGGGAGGCCTCAGCCAGTCACAACATGGACCTCTTTGTTGAAGCATAATTCCACAGAATACAGCTTCAAAGCATTCATCGACCTGTTCTACCACCCTGTGGTATGCATGTTGAGCGGCAGGCCTGAGCCTCGAATAAACGACGAAGTCCAGAGAATTCTGCATCTCTCGGACAACACCAAGACCGGAGATTGGTACCTGTATCAGAACCACACCGAGATCAGATTATTCGGGTGCGAGTTGGCACCTTACAAGCTGCCTAAATATGTGTCGGTAAGAATCTTTTCTCTAGAATACATAAGACAAATCATGAAATCAGATGATATCCATTTCGTGTCTTTGAAGTAAAAGCAACAACTTCAGATCAAGGGGCAGATTGGCTCCTTCATATGCAACAGTCGAGGCACCGGGGAAGAAGCTGACCGGATGCTGTTAGAGATGAAGTTTTTCTTAAGTTTCCCATGGCACTACGACCCATGCAGAATCATCTTAGAAATGCGGGTGAAGAACAAAAACATCCCGTACGTTCATGAGTCCAAGCCCGAGATTGAAAAGTTCGCTAACCAGACTGTGTGGGTGCCTGACACCTTGATTGAAGTAGAGCAGTAGATTCCTCTGACTTCTGTGCCACCAACGTCCACGCCACAGGTCCCCAAGAAAAAAAGGCCTCGACAAGATTCGTCTCCGCCTGTCAAGGAAGTGTCGTCTGAGGAGTTCCAGCTACACACGAAGAGGCCCAAGACAGTTTCAGTTCCCGGCCAGACATAAGAAAAAGAAACTCCACCTACCACAGTGACCAAGTCTGTGATTCCATCCTTCGGTTCGAGCATCTTTAAGGACATCACCGCATCATTACCGAAGAAATCCACAGATTCTCCAGTGGACACTCAGTAAGGCAAGACTGGGCCCAAGTTGAGCATTTTTGAGAAGTACGAGATGATTAAGAAAAAGAATCAGACCCTTACAAGCAGTACTTATGCTCAATTTCAGAAGCATACGTCGACTGCGCAGCATAGGGTGTTGTCTACATTTGACACAGAGAAAGGAAGGATGCACATGGCCTTCCTCCAGGCGCAAGTACCAGACCCCAAAGTAATCACAGACTACAAAAGGGCCACCTTCGAGTTCTAGACGAAGGACGTGCACCCAACAGATCAGATGGATATGCACAAACAGACAGGAGAAATGGTATTTCACACATTGGCGCATGCTTCTGCTTCAGCGACAAAATTGCAGGTGTCACTCAACAACGCTCAAACGCAGCTCAAGCTGGAGAAGATTTCATCCTTCGCAAAAGATAATAGAATTAAGACTTTGGAGGAGCTGGTTCTCAAGATCATCTATGATCCTTCAAATGTTAAAGCTACAGAAGAGATGATAAAGAAAAAGAATGCAGACATCGCCTCCTTGAGAAAATAGTTGAAGCTCCCGCCTACAGAGGACTCACAGGCGAAGGAGATAGCAGAGAAAGAAGGCGAGAAGGACGAGATGCTAAAGCTGCTCATGGAGCAGAATGCTCAGCTCAAAGAAATGGAAGCTGAGATGGAGAGATTATTGAAAAAAAAAGAGCAACTGAAGCCAATGGAAGGCATTCCATTGAGTGCTATCCCAATTGCAGGATTGAGCACTGTAGCAGTAACAACAATTCCATCAACAACACCAGTGACATCACAAGAGGGAACAACCGACCTCGCCAAATCCCTAGAAAAGATGAACCTGCAAGAGACTGAAATCAGCAGGCTTAAGAAGGAAGTTGAGAACCTCCAGGAACTCAAAACTTCTTTCTAGACCAGTCTCTCCAAAGAGAAGCAGGTAAATGAGCAGCTCAAGAAGGAACTACAACAGCTCCAAAAGCAAACAATGGCAGGGAAGACTTTGGCTGAGGTCAAAGAGAATGTATGGACATACATCACAAAGTCCATAAATGAAATCTAGCCCATGATCCAAATTATGTTTGAGCAGAACGAGTTGGTCCAGAGGAGTAAACAGGCTATTGAAAAGATCAGAGTAGAATTGGGAGACAGACCAACTCAGGCAAATGATATCATCAAATTTCTCAATTCTAAGACTAGAGAAGAGCTAGAAGAGCTGAAGATAGAAGACAGAACAGAGACCATCCTCGAGGTCAAGAGAGTTTTGACCAAGAGAGGATTAATGCTTCAATTGGAAGAAAAGGTTCAGATCATGGAACAGGGAGTACAAAGGTTTTTCAGCAAAATCGAGGCTCTCTAGAAGAAAGGTCTCCCCGGTCTGAAGGTTATTAATGATAAACCGATGACACTCCCAGATTACAAAAAGAGACTGTCTGAAGTGTCTAAAGATAGTTCAAAGTTTGCGGGCATACAAGGGAGCATCACCGACAAAGCATTCTTGGAGGCTCTCTAGTTGGACATCAGTATCCAACACAAGATTCGATACATATTCCTCACTAAGCCCACGTTCGCCAAGTATACAGAAATGGATGAAGTGTATCAGAGATTGCTCAAAGTCACTATGCCTAGTCATCTCAGATGGGAGGAACTCTGCGATCTGCTCGATTAGCAGATGAGCTGTCCAGGTCCAGTTACCTATCTAGTCAGAAGAGGTTGTGCAGAAACCTCGCCAATGGCCTACCCCAGAAATCAGCAAGCAGTTACACCAAGTCATCAATCAGTTTGATTAGTTAAATTAGTTAGGCTAAAAATAGAATGAGCATGTCCTGATCAGTTATGACAGGAACATTTGTAATTTAAGTTATAAATACTTCACCTTTGGAAGTATTGAGGGTTGTTGATCTTTACACCCTGACGCTATCAGACTGTATCATTTTTGAAGAGATCTTCCATTAATAAAAGGAGGCACTTTTACAGGATTCTTGCGTGTATTCACTGGTGATGTTTATTCTCTAAGTTAAATGTTATTCTTGCTTTGTGGTCATATTGTTTTCTATAACTAATCTTTAAGAGTAACGAATGTTGCAGGATTTATCTCAGATACCCTGTTTCCGACTCGAAAGGATTTTAATGTTTATCTTCTGATGTTTTCAAATAAGAAATTCTTAAATGCTTCTTAGTTGAATTTATCTTTCTCATCTTTTCTTCTGTCCATCATTTAAGCTATTAAAGATCTAGTGAGTGTATTATCTCGCCCTGTGAAAGTCTTCTTTATCATTTCTGGTTGTATCTCATATTTATTTAAATATAGACCCCATAGCCCAATGGATGTGTAGACTGTCTCAACCAATTTAAAAAACACTTTGACAACAAACCCTACCTATATCTTTACCTAGCCTAACATCTAAATTTATAAACAAAGCTAAATCATATAGAGAGATCCCTCTCTGAAGCTGGAAGGGATAGATCCCAGTTTTAAAAGTGGTTGGATAAAGTTACCTTTGTAGATTTCTTCTTTTTCAACCTCTGGGAAATTTACCAAGTGCTAACAGGTATGTAAATTTAAATTTCCCACACAAGAGTGACTATTGTTCATGATTACTGTTAAAGTGATTTTGAAGGTTATTTATGATTGTTCTCCCAGCGGCGGCGTCGGCGTAGTACTTACCCCTCACTTGAACTACCTGCCATGATTACACTCGTACATGTAGACAGTCGAGGTCGACCTTTCCATTTATGAGGGGGCGGATATTCTGCAAATTTACCGATAGATCATAATGATTGCAATAAATGGGAAAACTCACATTTTTTTTATATACATTTGTTGTTCTATGATATTTGCTATTTTTGGTGATATTGTCTCAAAAGCTGGTCAAACTAAGATGGACCAAGGAACGATAGCTGTCCTCAGATGTTCACAGAAGACATGGGTGGCCGAAGTGTACACCGAGAGCCCACATTGATGTAGGTAACCAACCAGGCAAAGGAAATTTTACATCGTCTGGAGTGGACATAGTATTTCAACAAATTGCAAGGATATGACACAAATATCACGCTAGCATTTTTTCAGAACTTGCAGAGAGGAGTCTCCATGGTATGAGACATACAAATTTTGCTCACTGAGGAAATTATAGAGGAGGTTGCAGGCCTCACCAACGAAGGTATATAGTGGACTAGGAAGTATACAACTCTCAGGGGCTGTAGAATCTTTTGTAGAACCTGGGGAAGAACTCGATAAAAAGGGGAAGGGACTCAACCCCACCACTCTCAACGAGCCATGGAGGGAGCTGGTAGGAGTAATACAAAGGTATATCACATGTGATGGGAGGTACGATGTGGTGAGGCCATGCCACCTCAAATTTTTAGCATCACTAAAACAAAGGTTAGTAATAAATTTGCCATTTTTTCTAAATGCTATGTTACATGAAGTTGCTGCAAGAACTTAGAAGGTTAAAGATACTGTCACTATAATTAGTCACCGTGGACTAGTAAAGCTAATAGTAAACAGGGCCCTGAGCCAAAATCAAATAACTTGGGGTGATCTAATCGAGGCCGATAGGCACCTACAAATCGAACAACCCGAAATTAACCAAGAAACCCCCTCACATAGAATTAAGACAACTCAGGAAGAAGGAGGCGGTGCCCAAATTGAAACTCCACTACCCCAGCCTGAAATTGAAGCATACCCCATCCAACTGGCAGAAACCTAGACCAAACAGGAAGAAACATCAAGGAAGAGGAGAAAATGAACAATTGTTGTTCCTGAAACCTCTACTGTGAAAATAAGAAGGGGAAAAAATAAAATTCAACCTGAAAACATTCAGGAAGCTATGTAGACAGAACAACCCTCACAAGACACTTAAGAAAATGTACAGACAGAACAACCATCACTCGAAAACCTTACAGAACAATTCTTCAAAAGTTATGAGGTAGAGATGGCTCAAGTACTGGGAAATTTAGGGACATCATACATAGGCAGGTCTGAAGAGCACCAAACACCAACTTCTTCTTCAAACCCTGCCTTGGACCTCCCTGACATAGAGATGCCATTCCCTGAAGATACAGAACAACCATAACCTCACACTGAGGTAAACCACCTTATAGAACAGACAAAACACACAGAAGAAACATGGGAACAATCACTAGCTGATCAAGGTGGGGAAGACCTTGACATTCCCCATAAAAAAAAAACAAAAGGCAAAGGCCACAAAAAAATCAGAAAATTGAAAAAGGAAATCAGGATATTAAGAAAAAGGGTTAAAAAAATCAAAGTATTGAAACAAAAAGTTGGTAGGCTCAAAGAAATAATTAGAGAATTAAGGAAACAATTGGAGTAAGTTGACAAGGCCTATGAGAGGAAGAAATCCAAAAGGCCTAGAACATAGGGAAGAAAACCACTTCCCAGGAGGACAATCCATACCAATTCTATTGAAACACAAACATAATTGCCTGCCTTTGTGGAAAAAACAGAGATAGAAACACAAACATAGATTCCAGCAGTAGAAGAAATAGATGTCCAAACTAAGGGAGTGCTTCCTACAGATTTCCCTGCTCCTTTGGAGAAAATTGATGAAGAGACCCAGACAGATGCCCCAACAACAAAAGAGATAACTATTCATACTAAGGAAGCATTTCAGTCTCCTGAATATGGTACCATTATTAACAGGTTGGAGGCAGAGCTGGTGCAAACCCAACAGACCTTGACTCAATGCAGGAGTGAGATGGTAACCATGGCAGAGCATCATAAAGTTGTTAAACAACTTCAAGCCATGTCAACAAAAAGAATGAGAATTTTGTTGAGCTCAACAGAGCTCAAGGGAAGGTAAAGAAAATATAGGGCCAATTAGATAAAGCTTTGGAGCAAATCAAAGAATTTTTCTCTATTTATTCTGATATAGTAGCTTGTAGGGCTCCTGCTACTAATTACACCTTATTTTTATTGGAATGTTATTTGTTGATAAGGATAAAATATATTAGAGCAGGCAAACCTTTTGAGTTCACCACTGTTTCTGAGTTTGTTTCATGTTTTAGATAACAAGAAGAAGGAGTACAATACTTTCTGTGTGAGCTATACCTTCACAATTTCATCATGGGAGAAAACATAAATGAGAACCCTAATCGTTTCATTGGGGACATACAGTTTCAAGAATTCTTGTCTTTAACCAAGATCCAAACCATGTGGGCTAAATCACACAAGACCTTCATGAAAAGGGAGACTGGGCTAGACCTCTGGATCAGAGGGGAACCTCCCAAATCCTTTATAGCCGTTATGCAACACAAAACATTCATGAAAAGGGAGAAGCTTGGAGAATCCTTAGCTCCTATCCACCGATAGGTTGTACGTTCAGGTCTACCATATTTTAAGGAGATTAAATAAGAATCTATTGTTGCTTCCAAACTAAGATGGGATGCCTCCCCAAATGCAGTCAAGAATAGGGAACCCTTTGGTTTAAAAAAATTTCATGTAACTACCTTCAGGTTGGAGATATATACCAGAATGATCCTGGATGAAGGACCTGCCTGTATTGGGTGCATATACAATCCTCCTATTATTTTGTATCCTCCAGAGGGTTACCAAAGTAATTATGAAATTCGTAAGAAGGAGGAAGAAGCTGCTTTTGAATATCTCAGAAGTAAGAACGGGTTCAGAAGACCTGGAGAAAATACCTCTCCTCCCTTCAACATCACTGCTTTACATGTAAAATATTTGCTTGCATGAGGAAATGCAAGAAGGTAAGCTGGGGGGTATGTTGAGTTGAGGACAAGGTACAAATATCCTCCTTATCACCATGGTTTATGATATAATCTTGATTGACTTTTCTATTAATTAGAAATAATTAGGACAAAAAATGATTAAAAAGTCTTATAGAAATATTAGGTAATTTCTGAATTTAGTTTGAATTGTTTGATTTTATTGCAGGAATAAACAAATATTGTTAAACTCAAGATAGCTAAGAAGATTTTGAATATGCGTAGAGTATTGGAGGTTGAAGAAATTAGGCGCAAAGCAATTTTGAGGAAGATTGATTTTCTGTTTTGTAATATTTATAAATAGTAAAAGCAATACTGATGATCTCTCGATCCTCAGGATAGCTTAATTTACCCATATCATTGTAATATATAGAGGGCAATGAACGATAGAAAAAAATCGAAGAAATTTATCCAAGTATTCAGATCTCTGAATTGCTCTATACAAGCACTCTATTGTAAATGTTGTACCAGTTATGGAATTAATAGAAGCGTTGAGCTTTTTACCATGTTTGCATACTGAGTTTCTAGCAACAATACTTCTGAATACCGTGGGCCCAGTCGGAAGGAGTTACCATCTTAATCTGTAATCGTATCAATTTGATTTCAGTTTTGTGATTTAATTCTCTTTGCAACAGTTAATATAAATGCGTGAGTGTGTTGATGTTTTTATAAATTGGTGATGCTATTTAATTGCAGAGGATAGATGTTTCATGTGAATATTATCGATTATTTTTCCAATTCCCATTGCTGTAGTTTATTGCTTGAAAATTTCCTCTCATTTTCACACGCGCTGTCCTTTTATTAAATTTACAGTTGCTGTTCCTTTCGCTTAATTCTGCATTTGCTGTTCATTCTCAATTTACAGTACGTAACTGTTCCTTTCCAGCAGATTAAATAATCATTGACAGATCGATTTATTGAGTATTCTCATAGATTAAATTCCTGTTTCTTATCTAGATGAATTCAACAAATTAGTTAATGCCTTTAATTCACAACATGTTATTTATTAGATTATAATTTTGTTAAGTAAAATCCCAGTTTCAAAATTCTTATGAATGTGTGAGGAACTTGATGATTGATAAACTCAGATTTTCTTTGACTACACAATTTTAACCTATACAACTATCTGCATAGACTTTGCTAATATTCTTGAAAGAAAAGATGAATCGATGGTTGATAAATTAATGTTAAACTAAGGTTTTTTTAGGACATCTTTAGAGCCCAACACTGATCCACCTACCCAAACCAATTTAATCCATTTATATTATGATGGGAACTAGGCTTACACTTACAACAGTCTAAGTGTGACTCTCAGTGCTAACATTTTTGGCACCGTTACTGGGGACGGGAGTGAAGAAATCATCCTTGGGTGAATGACAACGATCAAATCCAACTCTTGATGGTAGACATGGGAAGGACACAAGATTGACTGCAATCCTCTACCTGGCGACTCCAACTTCATCATAGATGAATCTATGGGCAACTCCAATGGTTTGAAATGGACAAGATTCTTACTCATCGGTATGCATTTTGTGATTTCTCAAATATATTTGGTTTTCCAAACTCCGTGCCTGATAGAAGTGAATGGGAAGGCTGCCTTCCTAGGTTTAGAGGGGAAAATTGGGAAATGCGAGTTGAGTTTTTACTAGATTTTCACGCATGCATACTTAAGCTGAAAGTTATACATGAACATGTCCTCATCAAATTGTTTACATATTATTTAGATGGAGCAACTTGTGATTGGTGTAGATCACTCCCGGTTTCTTGTATTACTTCACTAAGACATTTTCATGTTGCATTTCGTTTGTTTTGTAAAGAGAAATTTGCAGCTGATTTCTTTTATCAAGAATACTGTTATGAATTTGATTTGTTGAGTAAAGGATCAAATAGTCATAAAGAGTATGATGCAGTAGAATACACTTTTCATAATGATCAAGAGGATGATTATCTTCAAAGTGATAGTCAGGATGTAGATACTTTTGATAATGTATCAAATGTATCTACGGTTTTAAGTTGTCATGAAAATCAAATTGTTTCCATTGAGTATTCAAATGATAATGAGTAGATCAATATATCAACATGTGACAGTTTTGAATCTAAGGAACAAGAATATATTAAAGAAGATAAGGAAGAATTGCAACAACAATTGGAATTCTGTTTATCACCTATTGATGAGCAGAAAACTCCAAGGATCAACGAGGAAATGTCTATCATTTATGTACCTGTACTTGCAAAAGACATCAAACAACATATGCGTATCTGTGAAGTATATGAGGATCATCATTTTATTGATGAATAATCCTTCACAGAGGAGCAAGATGGTTTTCTTAACCAACTAGAAATGTCTTGTCAAACGTTTCATGATCCTGTGGATTTTTACATAGAGTTATATCTTTCAAAGGTTTCTAATGATCTAGTTGTTGGTCTGATTTTAGATCATAGTTGTAAGTATCCATATCTTATTAACCTCTTGCTGCAAGATTCATATCACTTGAAAATTCTTTCAAACAATTGCATGGAAGGAGTTATTTTCATCAGTTCGATACAATCAGGAGTTTCACATCTAGCAGTCATTAAATATTACAGTAAGGTTTTCTTCATGTAACAGTTATGGAAAATCAATAGCATAAGAAGAGTTGGCCAAGAGAAATATGGACATGTTTGGATAAGGTTGCTACCAAGAGAAGCTCCAGAGTTAAAAAATGAAGATGTTAAACCTCCTTAACCATATTAGTTTTTGACAAGTTTCATGTTTTATGCATTTTGTAGTTTTTGAGGATGTTTCTACTTTATAAACCATGTTTAGCTACTGGGATGTTCTCTTCTAGTTATGTACCAAGATTATAATTTGTTACAAAATTTTGGGGCACTGGAGACAATGTTTTAGATGTTAAAATTTTTGGCAAAGTGAAACAAACTGCTACATGAAAGTTCGCAGTGCTGACGTTGCGAACTGGTAATTTATGACAGTTTGTAAGCAATTAGAACACAACATAGGATTGTTTTGATTGTAACTTTTGAATTTCCATTTGAGTTCCTCTGAAATTTTGTGTGGAGGACAAAAATGGTGTTTTTGACTTACTGACAAAAATATAAGCTCGCCCAGTTTCTATTTTTGGAGAAATGACAAAATCATCACATACAAGAAAGTTTGTAGCAGATGCTGTCACATGCGCTGCAAACTCTAATAGTCTGACAAATTCGAGCTATGAGAGGGATTCCAATTGTCTGGGAAGGTTCGAATGGTCTCCTAGGAGTTAGTTGGACATGAGGGACATCTGTTCCATCTCTAGATCAAGCAGAACGATGTGTTTCAAAAGGCATTTATCTTAATAGGCAAGATCTCGAAAAATAGGAATTTTTTAGGTTTTTGTTTGAATCTTTTGTAACAAGACTCCTAAATGGAGGAGGATCCTATGTATATCCTTGGTTTCGACCTTATTAGGGTAGATATATATCATTCAATGTATACGAAAGTGGATTTTGAGAAGGAAAAGGTGGGATTCATGATCCAAGAGAGGAGAGAGCTAGAGGAGCAGTTGAATGTGCTCATTTGTAAGCCTGAGGGCATGTGTTGTAGGAATTTTTTCCATTAGAGATTCATGAGAGTTGTGATACCAGACTGTTTTTATCTTGTTTCCATTCTTATTTATCATCTTTCTTGAGTAATATTTACAGATTTTTAAAATCAAAAGCTGCCTTTGGTTAATGGATTCATGAGCTGGAAAGGATTTGTGATAATTGCCTGTTAATAATTGATTATTGTTCTAGCACTCTTTAATCTATATTAGATAAAGGATTTATGTACAATGGATGTTATCCCTTTTGTTATATTCACCATGCTTCTACTCATCATTATATATCCCTTTGTATGATATACAGTTTGATTGCCTTTGATCTGTAGGTTGTTATGACTCCTTTCCCAATGGAATGCCTTTGCAGACAAGTTGTTTCCATCTCCCTTTCTTTCCCAGTCTTGCTTATCCACCTACCCAAACCAATTTAATCCATTTATATTCTGATGTGTACAGGGATTTCACTTACAATAGTCTAAGTGTGACTCTCAGTGCTAACATTTTTGGCACCATTACTAGGGACAAAAGTGAAGAAATCTTCCCTGGGAGAATGACAACGATCAGAGCCAACTCTTGATGGTAGACATGAGAAAGACACAAGCTTGACTGCAATATTCTACTTGGAGACTCCAACTTCATCATAGATAAATTTATGGGCAACTCCACAGGTTTGAAATGGACAAGATTCTTTCTCAGAGGTATGCATTTTGTGATTTCTCAAATATATCTAGTTTTCCAAACCTCGTGCCTGATAGAAGTGAATGGGAAGGCTTCCTTCCTAGGTTTAGAGGGGAAAATTGGGAAATGCCAGCTGAGTTTTTACTATATTTTCACAAGTGCATACTTAATATGAAAGTTATACATGAAAATGTCCTCATCAATTGTTTACATACTCTTTAGATGGAGCAACTTGTGATTGGTGTAGATCACTCTCGATTGCTTGTATTACTTCACTAAGACATTTTCATGTTGCATTTCGTTTGTTTTGCAAAGAGAAATTTGCAGCTGATTTCCTTTATCAAGAATGTTGTTATGAATTCAATTTATTGAATAAAGGATCAAATAGTCATAAAGAGTATGTTGCAGTAGAATACGCTTTTCATAATGATCAAAATGATGATGATCTTCAAAGTGATAACCACGATGTAGATAATTTTGACATTGTATCAAATGTATCCACTGTTTTAAGTTTTCAGGAAAATCAAATTGTTTCCTTTGAGAATTCAAATGATAATGAGTAGATTGATATATCAACATGTGATAGTTTTGAACCTAAGCCACAAGAATATAGTGAAGAAGATAAGGAAGAATTGTAGCAGCGGTTGGAATACTCTTTATCACCTATTGATGAGCAGAAAACTCCAAGGATCAATGAGGAAATGTCTATCATTTATGTACCTGTACTTGCAAAAGACATCAAACAAAATATGAGTAGTTGTGAAGTATACGAGGACCATCATTTTCTTGATGAATCAACCTTCAAAGAGGATCAAGATGGTTTTCTTAACCAACTAGAAATGTCTTGTCATAAGTTTCATGATCTTGTGGATTTTTACATAGAGTTATATTTTTCAAAGGTTTATAATGATAAAGTTGTTGGTATGATTTCAAATAATAGTTGTAAGTATCCATTACTTATTAACCTCTTGCTGCAAGGTTCATATCACTTGAAAATTCTTTCGAACAATTGCATGGAAGGAGTTATTTTCATCAGTTTGATACTAACCTGGTTGCATTGGAAGTATGACTACAATTAAGCAAAGAAGCTCAACTAGATAGATTAGTGTAGGAATGCATATAAATAAGCTATCTAGGAAAGCATTTAGTTTGCAGTGAGTGTTTTTCAAATTTCAATAAATGATCATAGGTTCTCTCAAGGCATAGGAATAGTACAGATTGAAGAGATGGAATGGATAAGGCATTAGAACTGCATGTTCTTGGAAACTCATGGGAGCATGCCATCCCCTGTGGAGCTAAATGTTATCACATAGAATTGTAAGGGTCAAGAACCACTTTGGTTTTATTTTTGAGTCACACCTTTGATCCTTACATCATTACTTTGACATGTCACACTTCCATGTTGTACACAAGATTCTCCGTGTCATCATCTATCCGTTTATGTGTCAAGTCGGAGTCGGGTGTATGCACTGCCAACTCATTAGGAGAGTTCACAACGTACTCTAAGTACATCATGCTTTCATGTGACATCATTTCAAATTAAAGAACCACGACAGAGGAGATTTCATTGTTTTCAGCACCATCTTTAACCAATTTTCAAGGATCATGTCATTGGATCTCCTAACAGTCTCCTCGAAGTATGCAATTGTGTTTGAGCCAGGTGCGACGAACTGGCATTGCGAACTGGTTGAACAAGAGTTTTGGAGGTTGAATAGTTTGTAGACATGTGTGTTCAAATCCCTAATTATCTTCATCAAGCTCAGGTCTACCAGGTACTTCATGAGGGTTATCATTCTATTTGAAGGTTGAGAGGAGGTCCTTTACTGATATATTTGTTGGCGCTATGAACTATCACTGCCTTGCTATCAATTTCCAAATTCACTTAAAAGATGCTTTGAACTGTGCCAACTAAAACATACCACCTTCTGGCCTCATTCAATTTTCCTCCTGCCCAAAATTTGCTTGCTCTCATCATTTTCACCTAGCATTGCGAATTGGCTCACAGAGGGCTACGAACAAGGCACTATGAACCCTTTGTTCCAACATTTTTAAAACCCCCTCCTCTACATCTTTCTAAAAATACAAACTTAACAGAGTTATTATACCCCTATCCATTCTACAATGTGCAATTGATCATCTGTGGGAGAAGACTTAATATTGCAGGTGTGGTGACGCTGTCAACAAATTTTTGATGCTGATAAAAACCTATTTTTCAAGTACATACCTTTGTCTCCCTTCATTATAATTTTTAGTGGTTTTTTCATAGCCTTTCTATTTGAAGAATGCCTTGTCTAATTCCTGGGTGTGTATAAACTAAGGAGTATAGAATCTCTATACAAGATTAGCCTATTGGAAAAGTCTTGTAATCAAAACCCATATCTTCTATATTCCCTATTTCACATTTAGCAACCATTAAATATTACAGTAAGGATTTCTTCAAGCCACAATTATGGACAATCAACAACATAAGAAGAGTTGGCCAAGAGAAATCTGGATATGTTTGGATAAGGTTTCTACCAGGAGAAGCTCTGGAGTTAAAAAATGAAGATGTTGAACCTCCTTAACCATATCAGTTTGTGACAAGTTTCTTGTTTTATGCATTTTGGATTTTTTGAGGATGGTTATGCTCTATAAACCATGCTTAGATACTGGGATGTTCCCTTCTAGCCATGTACCAAGATTATAAGTTGTTACAACATTTTAGGGCACTGAAGATAGTTTTTTGGATGTTAAAATTTTTGGCAAATTGAAACAGGCTGCTACAGGAAAGTTCACAGTGCTGGCGTTGCGAACTGGTAATTTATGACAGTTTGTAAGCAATTAGCACACAACAAAGGATTAGTTTGCTTGCAACTTTTGAATTCCCTTCTGAGTTCCTCTAAACTTTGGTGTGGAGGAAAACAATGGTGTTTTTGAC
>ML804851.1:68455-99371 GCA_009831015.1 Picea engelmannii | reverse complement strand
GGGGGGGGTCCGAGTTAGTGGCTTTCCTGGAACGGGCCCCGCATAACGTGTCAACTCCATATCTACTCGGACCCCCCTCACTCAATTCCGCTTACCACTTGCCCCCCCTCTGATAATCTGCCTAACCACTCATCAATACTGTTTTTCCTCATCCCGCCATCGTACCTCACTGCCTTGTCACCACATCACATCCTATCCACCCGTTGGCCATTCAATATCCTCCATGTCACATTCATCCATCCGTTGGCCAATCAATGCCACTCCCTGTGACCGTTACTCGTCCAACTCACCACCCGCTCCATAACGGACAACTCCCTACACCTTTTAACTCTATTCTTTCACCATTCCCGCATTGTTCACCGATCCAGACATAGTCGACACAACCGTTTCCCATTGGCAGGCTAACCACCACTAGATACACCATCGATAAGCACCATTAAACCTAGTAATCATAGACAACACCGTTTTTCCATTTTCAGATCTCCGTTTGATTATGGCGCCCAAATCTAAATCCACTGAACTCTATCATAAGCTTTCCTTTCCTCAAAGAGCCCATATTTTTGAAATATTCTTACCAGAAGATGCACAGTTGCCTAAAAATAATCCCCCATATCCTTCTTCCATTTTCTCAGTCAAAGGCAACCGAATCATTTCCTCCCTATGTTGCCTGCCAAGATATTATTCTGATGAATGGGTAGATGAACCCATTTTGGATTTTTCTTCCATTTTCTCCACAGAAGAAAAGGATACAACTGAATTTGATTAAAGTCAGTTTCTAGCTGACATTATACATGAACAACTTTTAAAGTTCTCCACAGAGGGAATGTTCATGTACTCCAAAATGCTGGTGTACATGTTCCTTTTCTTCCAGGCAGATAGATTCTCCTTCACCCTCTAGAAGCTGGATCAAAACAGAAATCCTCAAACAGTGACCTCTTGGACATCAATAGTGAGGAAGAACTCATCCAAATTCAGCTTCAAATAGTTCATCGATCAGTTTTACCATCCATTGGTGTGCATGCTCAACAACAGAATGGAACCAAGGATAAATGAGGAGGTCCAAATAATCCTTCACCTATCATACTTAGCCAAAAAAAGGGGACTGGTACCTTGACCATAACCATACTGAAATCAGAGTCTATGGATGTGAACTACCTCCTTACAAGCTGCCAAAGTACCTTCCTCTCAAGACTCAAAATATTTTCCTTGGAATACATCAGAAAAATGATCAACTCTGATGATATCCACTTTGTGTCATTGAAGAAGAAGCAACAACACAGGATCCAACAACTCAACAAGAAAATACACTACTAGAGACAAAAGAGAAGCCTTCACATGCCAATATTTCACATACTAGTACTCCACAGGTACAAGCAGGAAAGAGACCCAGGAAAGAAATCTCTTCTTCAATAAAAAAGGTTTCAACAAAAGACTTCTAAGTCTACAGGAAGAGGACTAAGACTAGTCACACAACGGACATGCTTAGGGAAGAGGAAACACAGTCCACCATAGTTATGGAGGAACCAAACTCATCAATTTTCTCAGTCAGCCAACACATAGCGTCCACTTCCTCATCCAAGAAGCAAGCAAATACTATACTATCAGCTGCGTCCTCACAGGAGCCCACAAGACTTAGTATCTTTGATAAGTATAAAATGATCAAACAGAGAAATGAACTTCTGACCAGTAGCACATATGCCCAGTTCTAGAAGTAGACATCCATACCTCAACACAGATTACTGTCTCCCTTCAACACAGAGAAGGGAAGAATGCACATGGAATTCTTACAGGCGCAGGTTGCTCATCCCAAGACCATTTCTGATTACAAGAAAGCATCATTTGAGTTTGATGTGAAAGAGGTCCATCCAACAGATCAATTGGATATGCATAGGCAAACTGAGGAGATGATCTTGTCCACCCTGACAAACACTTCACCGATTTCCTTGAAGTTGCAAGTATATTTGAACAATGTCTAGTCTCAGTTGAAGCTGGAAAAGATATCTTCTCTAGCCAAGGATAATAAGATCAAATCCCTAGAGGAGCTGATATTGAAACTTGGCTATGATCCATCCAATGTCAAAGCAACCGAGGAACTACTAAAGAAGAAAAATGATGACATAACATCTATGAGGAAACAACTGAAACTTCCAGCCACCGAAGATTCACAAGCTAAGGAAATGGCTGAGAGTGAAGGCCACAAGGAGGAGATGTTGAAACTGATAATGGAGTAGAATGCACAAATAAAGGAGATGGAGGCTAAGCTAGATAAGTTAGTTAAAGAGAAATAACAGAGCCTGCAAATGGCAGTTATCCCATTGGAAGCAGTTTCTCTCATAGGATTTAGTACAACAACAACCACACCAGTAGAAATTCCATCGACCATTCCAGTGAAAGTTCCAAATGCTTCTAAGAAATTGGTGAATTCAATGGAGGACACGACCCTGCAAGGAGAAGAAATTCAAAGATTGCAAGAAGAGGTTAAAAACCTCCAGAAGCTGAAATCCATGTTCTAGGCCAGCTACAACACAGAGATGCACAAATAAAAAATACTCACTCAAGAAATACAGAAGCTGTAGAAGGAGACTGTCATGGACAAGACACTATCTGAAGCCAAGGAAAACATCTGGATGGATATCAACAAGTCAATGGAAGAGATATGTCCAGTCATACAAATTGTCTTTGAACAACATGAACTGGTAGAGGGGGCCAAACAAGCAATTGAAAAGATAAGATAAGAATTGGGAGAGAGGCCTATAGAGGCCAGTGAAATCATCAGGTTCTTAAACTCCAAGACCAAAGAGGAGTTAGAGGCATTGGAAATTGAAGACAGGACAAAGACCATCCTTGAGATCAAGAAGATTTTGACCAAGAAAGGATTGATGCTGCAACTAGAGGATAAAGCTCAGATGATGGATATTGGAGTGCAAAGATTTTTCAGCAAGGTCTACACACTGCACAAGAAGGGACTTCTAGGACTACTAGTGATAAATGATAAGCTCATCACTCTGTTAGATTACAAGCAGAAGATCATCAAAATGGCAAAGGATGGTTCTAAATTTGCAGGCATACAAGGGAGCGTTAATGGCAAGGATTTCTTAGAAATGTTACAATGGGACCGGAGCATGCAACATGAGATAAAATACATTTTCATTAGAAACCCTACTTTTTCCAAGTACACTGAGATGGAAAAAACATACAAAAGGTTCTCAAGGTTTCTATCCCTAGTCAAAAGAGGTCAGAATACCTATGTTCTTTACTTGAGTAAAGGTGATGTGGATTTTCGAGTCAGCATGAAGAAGACAGTCAATTCAAAGTGATGAATCACCCACTACTTCCCCCAGAATCAACATCAAGGATTCGAAGAGATCATCAACATTCCTATTATTTTGTAATCTGTAATCTAGTTAGTTAGATTTTTTCTCCACAATATCCTAGTCATTAATAACAGGATCATATGTAACTGTTGTATAAATACTTATCACTTCGAAGTATTGAGGGTTGATTTTTGTGCCCAAGGATCTATTTGTGTAATCCTTCCAAAAAGGATCAACCAATAATAAAAAGGCTATTCATAGGATCCTTGCGTTTGAATGTTGGTGATGTTTATCTTTCTCAGTTAATGTTTATCTCTCTCTGTAATCATTTTGTTTTCGGTTTCTAATAATTAAAAGGAAGTTATTGAACATAATTTGTCTCTGGCACTCTGTTTTTGGTCTTTTGGTGATCTATATGTTTTCATCTGATATTAAGTAAAGAAATTCTTAACTGTGTCTTTGCTTGGTTGACTTTCTGACCTGTTCTATATTTTTCATCACATTTAATTCTAATAAATCTATCATTCTCACTATCTCGCCCCTGTGAAGAAGCCTTATAAGAACTGTATCTGATCTTAATCTTTACTATAGACCCCATAGCCCAATGGAATTTTAATGCAATTCTTTAGCCAATTTTTATAAACAAAACAAAAAACTCAGATTATTTGAACTAGCCTAATATCTTAAACCCAAACATATCCAAATCGAACAAAGAGATCCCTCTCTGAAACTGGCAGGGCTAGATCCTAGTTTCAAAAGTGGTTTTGGTAAGTTACCTCTGTCAATTTCTTCTGCCCCTGACAACCTCTGGGAATTACAGAGTGCTAACATAGTGGCGACCATACTGGGGAACTAAACAATTAATTTTCCATATTTACAATTTCTCTTCCGTAGATAAAGAAAACTTTATTTTTGAACAATCAAAGATCTAACTTTCGAGAGATAAATGTTCAGAGGTTGTTGAAAATTTGTACATATTAATTTAGATTTCTTAAAGTTTAAAGTTCTGGCTCCAAAAATAATTCACACTAGATCTCATCCTGATCCAGAACCTGTAACAATAGTAGATAATCCAGAAAAATTAATCAGAAAAAGAAACACAGCTGAAGGTCAAGGTAGTAACAATCCTCTTCATAGGGCCATTTCTCTCCCAAAGAAGATTATCACAATCCAGGACATCGAGTTTGACCTACCCTTTGAACATAGCCTTTTGAGAACCAAATCTGATAGCTTTGTGGATGAAATAGTACTAGATCAAACCATCCTCCAACCTAAAACCCCTGAAAGACTCTCTCCTAGAATATATTTTGATCAACAGATCCTTCAAGAGTTTGAAAAATTAGAAGATATAGCGTCAAATCTTGACCAAGCTTTGTATAAAGCCCATTTTCAACAGTCTGTCGAGCTTTTTTCCATTTCTATTGCTGCAACTTCTGTCAATCCTCAAGTAACTCAGTCTATACCTCCCAACCCTGTCTATTCCACATCTTCTATCACTTCCCCACCAATCATACAGGTTGTCATCCAACCTCCTCCACTAATCATGGCAGGAAGATATGGTCCCTTGGTACTGGATGCTCCTTTACATAACATGCCATAGGAATATCAAACCAGGATTCCTCATTTTGATGGTATTGGAGCCTTTAATGCACAACAACACATGGATAAAATGAATGATTTTTTCGATTTGCAGGAAGTTGACGAGGCAGATGTTCAAATGAGACTTTTTGCACAAAGTTTAACTGGCGAGGTCAAAAAATGGTTTAAATCACTACTTGCTGCTAACATTGCTGATATTGTTGGTTTTCATCAAACGTTTCTCAATAGATGGGAAGTAAAGAAAAACCCTCTCCAAATTTTATCTGAATATGAAAATATTAGGAGAAATCAAGGGGAAACAGTACAAGACTATTGCATTCATTTTAATAATATCTATAATGCAATTCCTGCTGATATCAAACCTCCTCAAGTCCCGACCTTAATCAAGTTCCCTGATGGATTTGATGTTGATATGTCCTACCAACTGAGAGAAAGAAATTCTGCCACTCTAGAAGATATGCAGAAAAGTGTTGTGAGTGTTGAAGCAAACCTATTAGCTAGGAGAGCTAGGCAAAGAACAAAAAGAAGAGTCACAATCAAGGAAGAGCCTTCCACTTCCACTGCAGATGCTAAAATAGATTCTTTGGTTAGAACTATGGGGAGATTGATGGAAAGACTAGAAATCAATGACAAAAACCCACCTAGAGAGAATCAGCCTGGCCCTTAGATTCAAAATCCCAATTTCAGAAGAAATCCTCCCCAGATCAGACAAAGAGAACCCAGAGACCAAAGGGAACATAGAGGTCATGATCAGCAAATTAGGCCTCGTTTGCAAGAAAAATATGATGATGAAGGGGAAGAGAGAGTTGAGGAATCATATGACATTCACATAAATCTTATGGGGGTTAATGACAACGATTCCATCTTTCTTACTCAAGAAGAACATGACCTTTTTCTCCTTTCATAGACCAAAGTAGATGAGGGGGAGTGAGAACAACAAGCCTTCGAAAATGAAATAATGGAAGTCCATAGACAATATAACTTGGGGAGTAAAAAGTCTAACGACAACCCATCTAAGAAAGCTTCTGAAGATAAAAAAACCTCATATACTACTCCTAAGAAAGTTCCCGAAAAGAAAAATTCAGAGACCCCTGCAAAAAGAACTCTTGAATTTTTACCAAGAACAGCTCAAACCGAGGTTGCATCCACAAGTCAACCTAGTACTACCGCACATAAAACTGTGGTTGATAAACCAAAATTCCAGAGTCAAAGAAGAACTTCTGCCACATTCAGCCTGGAAAGTGAATTGGCCAAACTGAAAATACCTATTCCTCTAACATAACTGATGAACAAAAATGCTTACATATAACAAGTGATTAAAGCACTAAACATAGAACTAGGAGTAGGCACAGACACTGTGAACGTTGTTGATGATCAAACTGAGATGTTGTTTGGTCTTGAGGTTGAGGGACAAAATGGCAATGGTTTTGTTCCTCCTTTTTACATCAGTTTGAATATTCATGATAAGACATTACACAATGCCATGCTGGATTCTGGTGCCTCTCACAATCTTATGCCCAAGGCCGCGATGAATAAATTGGGGCTTGATATCACGGGGCCTTACAAGGATTTATACTCCTTTGATTCAAGAAAATTTAAATGCATAGGTTTGATTAAAGACCTGTGTATTACCTTGGCACAAATCCCAACTAAAAGCATGGTAATGGATATTTTTGTTGCAGATATTCCTCCAAAGTATGACATGCTATTATCTCGATCATGGGGTGCCAAGTTAAAGGGTACTTTACAGCTAGACATGTCTTATGCCACCATTCCTATATTTGGTCAATAGAGAAGATTGTACAGGGAGACTCTGATGAAATACATGGTCAACAATCAAGAGAAACCACATAACTATCCTTTTTACTCTGTTCATTCTGATCTGGACTTCTTCATTTTATATAATAATGGTGACATGGATAGTCAAATTGCACAATTGGAAGATGATGTGTGTAACTTGGAGGAAAGTAAAACAATCCCTGAGGAAAGTAAGTCAGTGACAATAGAAACTGAGGAACCAGAAGAACCTCTCTGGAGTTTTGATTTCAATGGAGCTGTCAATAAAGAGGGTTCTGGAGCTAGAGTGTGGGTGCATAATCCAAGAGCAAGGTATTCATAAAACCACTCTTATAAATTAAATTTCCAATGCACCAACAATATAGCTGAGTATGAAGCATTGATTCTTGGCCTGAAATTGTTGAAGAAGCTTGGTGCCAAAAGAATTCCGGTAAGAGGTGATTATGAACTTATCATTAAACAGATCAAAGGTGAGTATTCTGCCAAACACCCTAGACTCAGAGCTTATAGAAATGTTGTTTTGGATTTTTTACAATGTTTTACTGAATACGACTTGCAGGTGATTCCTAGAGGCCAAAATATACTTGTTGATGGATTGGCTACTTCAACAACCACTTGTAAAATACTGTTTCACCCAAATCACCAATACACAGTGGAGGTGAAATGCATGCCTATTGTCCCATACAATATCAGGTATTGTCAAGTGTTTTGTAATGATGAACATATTGATGATTTCCTGCAGTAAAAAAATGAATTTGAGTGTGCAAATATTGATGTAGATAGTGATAATGATACTGTAAATAAATTAGATTCAGAAGAAATAAATGAAAATGAAGACAATTAAGATTTCTTGCATTTAAAAGATAACATCCTCCCTAGAGGATTAGTCCCTTTGGAAGAACTGTTTGACTTCAATGATGTAGCAAAAAAGCTAAAAATTGAACCTACTGGTAAAAATGTTGAGGAATGTAACATAGGAACAAATAAGGAACCTAAAATGATTAAACTGTCCAAATCTTTACCTCCTAAGCAAAAACAAAAATATATTGAACTGTTCAAAGAATTTGTAGATGTTTTTGCTTGGAGCTATGAAGATTTTAAATCTTATGACACTAGTATCATACAACATAAAATCCCTATAAAAGAAGATCATAGTCCTTTCAAGTAGAAACTTAGGAGAATTAACCCTAAATTGATGCCCCTGATTGAAAAGGAAATGAAGAAAATGTATGATGCAAAAATCATTGTCCCTCTAAGATTCTCAAAATGGGTTTCTAATCTAGTTCCTACTAGAATGAAGACTGGAGAAATCAAGCTCTGCATTGATTTCATGAACCTCAACAAAGTCTCCCTTAAAGACAACTATCCTCTACCCAAAATGGATCATATATTACAGAAGGTAGTTGGAGCTAGTAGGATCTCTTTGCTAGATGGTTTTTCTAGCTATAACCAAGTCCTTGTCCACCCTGATGACCAAGAGAAAACAATGTTCACTGCACCCTAGGGAACTTTCATGTATGTGAAAATGCCCTTCAATTTAATGAATGCTGGTGCCACATTCTAGAGAGCAATGGACATTGCCTTTGTAGATGAACTTGGGAGATTTATCGTCATGCAATTGGATGATGTAATTGTCTATTCAAAAACAGATGAAGAACACCTACGACACCTTAGAAGAGTTTTTGAAAAGTGAAGAAAGTTTGGAATCTCATTAAATCCCAAGAAAAATCTATTTGGTTTAGAAGAGGGAAAACTGCTAGGACACATCATATCTAAAGATGGGATCAAGATACACCCTAGAATAATTGAAGCCATCCAGAAGTTAGACCATCACATTAAGGAGTTGCAGTCCTTCATAGGAAAAATAAATTTTCTGAGAAGATTCATACCTAATTTGGCAGAGCTCCTCAGAAACTTAACAAATATGCTTAAAAAAGATACAAAAATAAAATGGAACACAGAAGCTAAGCAATCCTTTGATCAAGTAAAACATGCATTGACACAATCCCCGATATTAATCAGTCCTGATTATACTAAAGATTTCTACTTATTCTCTTTTGCTTCTGAACACACCATTGCAGTGGTTCTTTTGCAGAAAAACACTGAAGCCCATGAACAACCTATTGCATTTTTCAGCAAATCATTAAGAGATGCTGCATTGAACTACAACATCATGGAGAAACAAGATTTTTCCCTAGTAAAAGAAATTAAGGATTTCAGAGTATATATTCTCCATTCACATGTCATTGCTTATGTCCCTAATGCAGTGGTGAAAGATATTCTGACTCAAGATAACCCAGATGGCAGAAGAGGTAAATGGATTGTTGTGATCCTTGAGTATGATATAGATATAAAACCAACCAAGCTGATCAAGGGCCAAGGGTTAGCCAAAATGATGGTTGAATCAAATTTTCATGCTTTAGATATAAACTTTATAGCTGCAGTTGATGAACAAGGAGAGCATGCGACTCCACATGTCAAAGAGGTATTCTCAAATTCTCCATGGTACGCAAACCTTATCTTTGTCTTGCATCATTTACAAGCTCCTCCTGGTTTGACAAAAACTAAAGCTAGATTTTTAAAACTTAAAGATTTGAAATATTGTATTCTGAATGGAAATCTTTACTGGAAAGATGCTGGAGGCATGTTACTGAATTTTTTATTGAAATATGAAGCTGACAAAGCCTTGCAGGAGTTCGATGAAGGAGATTGTGGCGGACATTTAAATTGGAAGGCTACTGCTATCAAAATTATTAGAGATGGTTTTTACTAGCTCAACTTGTTTGCAGATGTCCATAAAAAGGTAACCTTCTGTCACAAGTGCCAGATCTTTGAAGGTAAATGGAAACTTTTGGCTTTTCCCTTGAAACCTATTTCGGTTGAAGCTTCATTGGTTTAGATTTTATTGGGGAGATTCACCCACCTTCTTCAGGCTAGCATAAGTGGATCCTCACAACAACAAACCACTTCACTAAGTGGATTGAAGCTATACTTTACAGGCAATCCACTGACGCTGTGATTATAAAATTCTTGGAAACTAACATTCTCTCTCGTTTTGGATGCCCCAGGAAGATTATCACCGATAATGAAACAACTTTTAGATAAAAAAAGATGATAGAATTTTGCAGTAAGTATCAGATCACTTTAGGGAACTCAACAACATATTACCCTCAAGGCAATGGATTGGCAGAGTCCTCTAATAAAAGTTTGGTAAATATCATCAAGAAGATGTTGTAGGAAAATAAGAAATCTTGGCACAACAAGTTGGTTCATGCACTTTGGGCAGACAGGCTGACTACAAAAAGATCAATTGTTATGTCCCCGTATCAGTTGGTATATGGAACTGATGTTGTTTTTCCCACCTCTTTGGGTGTTCCTGTTATGAAGCTATTAAAAGAGGTACAGGTAGAGCCTAATGACATCCAAAGGAGGATCAATCAGACGATACAACTCCAACAGTCTAGAGAGGAGGTTTATAGCCAAACTTAGGTAATCAAAGAGAGCATCAATAAAATCTATGACAGGAGAGTCAAGGATGATGATTTCAAATTGGGTGATATGGTACTGAAGTGGGATTCGAGAAATGAAGACAAGGGAAAGCATGGAAAGTTTGACAATTTATGGAAAGGTCCTTTCATAATCTAGGCTTACAGAGGAAACAATGCATTTCTAATCAAAGACATGGATGGAGAAGATCTGCCAGGAGGACCTATCAATGGCAGAATTCTCAAACATTATGTTCCACCAGAATGAAGATCTTTTTCACTCATCCCATTGTACAAATCATTTTTAATTTTATGTCAGGTGTGGGTGTTTTTGATCAAGTGGTTGAAGCCCGAAGAGAAGGCCCTAAGCCACTGATCAAGACCACCAGATTTACAATCAAAATAAAGCAAATCAGGATGCAGAAAAAGAACCGGAGAAGAAGATTCAAGGCAACAGGTAGTTGTTTCTTGGAACCTCACAAGGATAGAACCATCCCCAAGTGGAGCCACTGTTATAACCCTATATTTAATAGGATCACCTGGTGATTAGAATCTTTTTCTCTAGTTGTGTTGTATTGTAAATAATATTTTATTCTGCAAATGATTTACAGAAAGAAAAAGAAAAAGAAAAAGAAAAAGAAAGAAAAAGAAAAAGAAAAAGAAAAAGAAAAAGAAAGAAAAGAAAAGAAAAAGAAAAAGAAAAAGAAAAAGAAAAAGAAAAAGAAAGAAAAGAAAAAGAAAAAGAAAAAGAAAAAGAAAAAGAAAAAGAAAAAGAAAGAAAAGAAAAGAAAAAGAACAAGAAAAAGAAAAGAATAAAAATCAAAAGAGGGTATAAAAATAAAAGACAAAAAGATAAAATCCCATGGAATAAATTTGGTTTGATTGATACTGTCTAACCATGGTCAAACCCTTGAAATTTATGTTGATAGGATAGTGAATAAATTTGGCCAAATAGTTTAATCTTGGCCAAATTAGATAAGTTAGTGAATAAGTTTGACCAAACAATCTAAGCTTGGACAAATATTTAGGTTAGAGTAATTATTGACCCAACAGTTTAAACTGGGTTAATGTGTTAGGTAATTAGATTAGGAACTAGGTTAGCATGTTTTATTTCAATAAAAGTTTGCAAAAGGTTGCTTAAATGCCTTTATTTTGGGTTAAATTAGTGTGTTTTTAACCCCTTGGAGAAATAAATAAAGAAAGGGGAGATAGAAAAGACCCACAATATGTTTTTATCCTAAGTCTATCAATATTTGACAGCTTTGGCGCTTTGTGGCTAAAGAGCGCACAGTTCCCAACGATTGATCTAGGTGCGCTCAAATCAGTGGTCAACATTAAATATCGGACCCCCCCCCCCGACCATTTTGCCTTTAACGGTGGGGGGGGTCTGAGTTAATGGTTTTCCTGGCACGGACCTCGCATAACGTGTTAACTCCATATCTACTCGGACCCCCCTCACTCAATTCCTCTTACCATTTCCCCCCCCCTCCGATAATCCACCTAACCACTCATTAATACTAATTTTCCTCATCCGACCATCGTACCTCATCGCCCTGTCACCATGTCACATCCTATCTACCCGTTGGCCATTCAATATCCTCCACGTCACATTCATCCATCCATTGGCCAATCAATGTCACTCCCCGTGACCGTTACCGGTCCAACTCACCACCCGCTCCATAACGAACACCTCCCTACACATTTTAACTCTGTTCGTTTTCCATTCCCGTACTGTTCACCGATCTAGACATAGTCGACACAACCATTTCCCATTGGTAGCCTAACCGTCACCAGATACACCGTCGACAAGCACCATTAAATCTGGTAAACATAGACAACACCGTTTTCCATTTTCAAATCTCTGTTTGATTATGGCGCCAAAATATAAATCCACTGAAACATAAGAAAATCCTTTTCTCCCTCCTCTCGTCAACCTGGATCACATCCCCTTGGCCGATAAATATTACCGAATTGCAGAGCCAAAGTGTGAATTCGATTTCTTTGAATTACACT
Source organism: Picea engelmannii (assembly GCA_009831015.1). Lineage (NCBI taxonomy): Eukaryota > Viridiplantae > Streptophyta > Pinopsida > Pinales > Pinaceae > Picea > Picea engelmannii. The sequence goes on along the minus strand of ML804851.1, from coordinate 87,163 downwards.
TCTGGCTCAAAGATATATTCCTAGACCAGAGTGACGAGATCAGACTCTGGGAGTCCAATCTCCCACTGTACATGTTTTTCTATACTTATCATTTCCCCGAGTTTGCCCTGAACTGTCAAGCTCACTACCTTCCCAACCAAAGGGCCATTGTGTCTTCGTCTAGTGAAAATTTGTTCACCATCACCCCTAAAACAATAAGCCAAATGCTGCAGATACCCAAAACTGATTCTGCCACCCCCTTCTCCATTGAAATTCTGACTGACCTCTATCAGAATCTTTCCTTTCCTCAAAGATCCCAGATTTTCGAAATGTTCTTACCAGAAGACACACAGTTTCCTAAAAAGAATCCTCCATATCCTTCTTCCATATTCGCAGTCAAAGGAAACCAAATCATTTCCTCCCTATGTTGCATGCTAGGATATTATTCTGATGAATGGGTAGATGAACCCATTTTGAGTTTTCTGTCCATTTTCTCCACAGAAGAAAAGGCTACAACTGAATTTGATTATAGTCAGTTTCTAGCTGACATTATACATGAACAACTTTTCAAGTTCTCCACAAAGGGAGTGTTCATGTACTCTTCAATGCTGGTGTACCGGTTCGTCTTCTTCCAGGTAGATAGATTCTCCTTCGCCCTCCAGAAGCTGGATTAAAACGAAAATCCTCAATCAGTGACCTCTTGGACATCAATAGCGAGGAAGAACTTATCCGAAGTCAGCTTCAAATAGTTCATCGATCAGTTTTACCATCCAGTGGTGTGCATGCTCATCAACAGAATGGAACCAAGGATAAATGAGGAGGTCCAAAGAATCCTTCACCTATCAAACTTATCCAAAATAGGGGATTAGTACCTTTACCAGAACCATACTGAAATCAGAGTCTATGGATGTGAACTACCTCCTTACAAGCTACCAAAGTACCTGCCTGTCATAATATTTGCCTTGGAACACATCAAACAGATGATCAACTCTGATGATATCCACTTTGTGTCATTCAAGAAGAAGCATCAGCTAAGGATCAAGAGCCAAATTTGTTCTTTCATATGTAAAAAAAGAGATGCAGGGGAAGAAGCCAACAATTTCTTAAAGGAAATGAATTTCGGCCTAAGCTTCCCATGGAATTATGACCCATGTGGCATTATAGTAGAAACTAGGCTTAAAAATAAGATCTCTCCTTATGCTCATGTACCCAAGCCTGAGATTGAAAAGTTCATGAATCAGACAGAATGTCAAGAAAATACATTGCTGGAGACAGAAGAGTAGCCTTCACCTGCCAATATTTCACATACTAACACTCCATAGGTACAAGCAGAAAAGAGATCCAGGAAAGAAATCTCTCCTTCGATCACAGAGGTGTCAACAAAAGACTTCCAAGTCTACAGGAAGAGGACTAAGACTAGTCACACACTGAACATGCTTAAATAAGAGGAAACACAGTCCACCATAGTTATGGAGGGACCACACTCATCAGTTTTCTCAGGCAACCAACACATAGTGTCCACTTTCTCATCCAAGAAGTAAGAAGATACTATACTGTCAACTGAGTCCTCACAAGAGCCCACAAGACTTAGTATCTTTGATAAGTATAAAATGATCAAACATAGAAATGAACTTCTGACCAGTAACACATATTCCCAGTTCTGGAAGCAGACATCCACAACTCAACACAGATTAGTGTCTTCCTTCAACACATAGAAGGAAAGAATGCACATGGAATTCTTACAGGCGTAGGTCCCTCATCCCAAGACCATTTCTGATTACAAGAAAACATCATTTGAGTTTGATGTGAAAGAGGTCCATCCAACAGATCAAATCGATATGTATAGGCAAACTGGGGAGATGATATTCTCCACCATGACAAACACTTCACTGACTTCCTCGAAGTTGCAGGTATCTTTGAACAATGTCCAGTCTCAATTGAAGCTAGAAAATATATCTTCTCTAGCCAAGGATAATAAGATCAAATCCCTAGAGGAGTTGATACTGAAAATTGGCTATGATCCATCCAATGTCAAAGCATCTGAGGAACTACTGAAGAAGAAAAATGATGACATAACATCTCTGAGGAAACAACTGAAACTTCCAGCCACCGAAGATTCACAAGCTAAGGAAATGGCTGAGAGTGAAGGCCACAAGGAGGAGATGCTGAAACTGATAATGGAATAGAATGCACAAATAAAGGAGATGGAGGCTGAGCTAGATAAGTTAGTTAAAGAGAAAGAACAGATCATGCAGATGGATGTCATCCCATTGGAAGCAGTTCCTCTCACAGGAGTTAGTATAGTAGCAACCACAACAACATAAATTCCATTGGCCATTAAAGTGAAAGTTCCAGATGCTTCTAAGAAATTGGTGAAGTCAATGGAGGACATGAACCTGCAAGAGAAGAAATTAAAATATTGCAAGAAGAGGTTAAAAACCTCCAGAAGCCAAAATCCATGTTCCAGGCTAGCTACAACACAGAAATGCACAAATCACAAAGACTCACTCAAGAAATACAAAAGCTGCAGAAGGAGACTGCCATGGCCAAGACACTGTCCGAAGCCAAGGAAAACATCTGGATGGATATGGCCACTCATACAAATTGTGTTTGAACAACATGAACTAGTACATAGGGCCAGACAAGCAATTGATAAGATACGAGAAGAATTGGGAGAGAGGCCTATAGAGGCCACTGAAATCATCAGGTTCTTAAACTCCAAGACCAAAGAGGAGTTAGAGGCATTGGAAATTGAAGATAGGACATAGACCATCCTTGAGGTCAAGAAGGTTTTGACCAAGAAAGGATTCATGCTGCAACTAGAGGAGAAAGCTCAAACGATGGATATTGGAGTGCAAAGATTTTTCAGCAAGGTCGACACACTGCACAAGAAGGGACTTCCAGGACTACTAGTGATAAATGATAAGCTCATCACTCTATTAGACTAGAAGCAAAATATCATCACAGTGGAAAATGACGGTTCTAAATTTGCAGGCATACAAGGGAGCATTACTGGCAAGGATTTCTTAGAAACATTACAGTTGGACCAGAGCATGCAACATGAGATAAAATACATTTTCATCAAAAAACCTACTTTTTCCAAGTACATTGAGATGGACAAAACATACAGAAGGTTACTCAAGGTTTCTATCCCTAGTGAAAAGAGGTGGGAATACCTATGTGCTTTACTTGAGTAAAGGTGATGTGGATTTCCGAGTCAGCATGAGGAAGATAGTCAAGTCAAAGTGATGAATCACCAACTGCTTCCCCCAAAATCAACACCAAGGATTCGAACAGATCATCAACATTCATATTATTTTATAATCTATAATCTAGTTAGTTAGATTTTTCCTCCACAATATCCTAGTCATTAATGATAGGATCATATGTAACTGTTGGAATCTTTTGTAACAAGACTCCTAAATGGAGGAGGATCCTATATATCTCCTTGGTTTCGACCTCCTTAGGGTAGATAGAGATCATTCACTATATATGAAAGTGGATTTCGAGAAGGAAAAGGTTGGATTCATGATCCAAGAGAGGAGAGAGCTAGAGGAGCAGTTGAGTGTGCTCATTTGTAAGCCCGAGGGCATGTGTTGTAGGCATTTTTTCTATTAGAGATTCATGAGAGTTGTGATACCAACCTATTTTTCTCTTGTTTCCATTATTTCTTATCATCTTGCTTGAGTAATATTTACATATTTTGAAGATTAAAAGTTTCCTTTGGTTAATGGATCGATGAGCTACAAAGGATTTGTGGTAATTGTCTATTAATCATTGATTATTGTTCAAGCACTCTTTAATCTATCTTACAAGAGGATTTCTGTACAATGGTTGTTCTTCCTTTTGTCATATTCACCATGCTTCTACTCATCATTATATATCTCTTTGTATGATATACAATTTGATTACCTTTGATCTGTAGGATGTTATTAATCCTTGCCCAATGTAATGCCTTTGTAGACAAGTTGTTTCCCTCTCCCTTTCTTTCCCAGTCTTGCTGATCCACCTACCGAAACCAATTTAATCCATTTATATTCAGATGGGTACTGGGAATTTCAATTACAACAGTCTAAGGGTGACTCTCAGTGCTAAGATGTTTGGTGCCTTTATCGGGGATGGAAGTGAAGAAATCTTCCTTGGGAGAACGACAACAATCAGAGCCAACTCTTGATGGTAGATAGGAGCATGACACAATCTTGACTGCAATCTTCTACTCAACGACTTCAATTTCATGATAGATGAATCTATGGGTGACTCCATTGGTTTGAAATGGACAAGGTTCTTTCTCAGAGTTATGCATTTTGTGATTTCTCAAATATATTTGGTTTTCCAAACCCCGTGCCTAATATAAGTGAATGGGAAGGCTACCTTCCTAGGTTAAGAGGGGAAAATTGGGAAATGCCAGCTGATTTTTTACTATATTTTCGCAAGTCCATACTTAAGCTGAAAGTTTTACATGAAAATGTCCTCATCAAATTGTTTACATACTCTTTAGATGGAGAAACTCGTGTTTGGTGTAGATCACTCCTGGTTTCTTGTATCACTTCACTAAGAAATTTTCATGCTGCATTTCATTTGTTTTGCAAAGAGAAATTTGCAACTGATTTCCTTTATCAAGAATGTTGCTATGAATTCGATTTGCTGAGTAAAGGATAAAATAGTCATAAAGAGTATGATGCAGTAGAAGACACTTTTCATAATGATCAAGTGGATGATGATCTTCAAAGTGATAGCCAAGATGTAGATACTTTTGACATTGTATCAAATGTATCCACTGTTTTAAGTTGTCATGAAAATCAAATTGTTTCCTTTGAGTATTCAAATGATAATGAGCAGATCAACATATCAACATGTGATGTTTTTGAATCTAAGCCACGAGAATATAGTGAAGAAGATAAGGAAGAATTGCAGGAGCAGTTGGAATTCTCTTTGTCACCTATTGATGAGCAAAAAACTCCAAGGATATTGGCCCTTGACCAAGTTTTGAGAATCCTTGGTCATGTTTGACCTAATTTTGGGACTTTGACAAGCTATCGAAGGCCGAGCGCAAGACGAAGCGGAGATCATGGGATCTCGACCCCTTTTAGGGCCCTTTTTGGGATTCGGGATTATGTAACAGGTATGGGATGTCGGCCCATGGGTTTACCCATGCTTACGCCTATTTTGTATGTATAAATAGATGCTAAGGCGATGTATTGAGAGGGAATGGCTAAGTTCTCGTTGACTAGATGCAAGTGATGGTTGTAGTCCAATCTATGTGATTGACAATGCTAAGTGCTAAGTGGAGATTGATTTTGTGCTTACTATGTGAGATTTGCAGAGCTAAGTGAAAGTCATTGTAAGATACTGTGGAAGGTTGTGTGCTTAGATCAACTCAGGGAAGGAGGATCTAGCGAGTTGCGCAGATCCCCTGTCCTCTGTAGAGTAGGGTTTTTGAGGATCTGTGCATGTAACTGATTGAAGAAGCTAATAAAGAAGACAAAGAGTTGGTTGACGTAGCCCCAGGGTGGGGGCGAACCACAGTTTAACTGCACTGTAACTAATACTGGATATAGATGAATGTTAATTGCTGAGTGCTCTATCAAGTGTTAGAATCACAGATCTATCTCCCAGCTAAGGTGTCAGACATCTGAGTCCTGCAACCACCCCTGCCTCTACCTCGGGTGAGACTTCATATTCTTCATAGGTGTTGCCGAAAGGGCCGATAGTTAGGGTTTTGTTGGTGCACTGTTGTAGTGTTGAACCCTGGGTCTGCCCCTGTGCCAACAAATTGTTCCGTTGCCGGGACCTTAAACTGTGATTGCTAGGAACTGAAGAAAAAGAAGCTTTGTGTGAAGATCTGACCTGGAATTGTGAAATCTCTGTGCATAGATCTATCGCTCTAGTGCGCATTATTCTACTTGATCTGTGCAGCTCTATGCCAAGAAGGGTCAGCTCTGAAGAAAAGAGGTAAGATCTGCAAGCTCTGTGCTCTGATAAAGGTAAGAATAGTGAAATTTTTTAGATCTGGAAGCTTTGTGCTTTGTTGAAAATAAGATTAGTGGAAATTTTTGTTTCTAAAGTATGGATCTAGGTATGTTTGATAAGATTTGTCCTAGCTTGAAAACTAGGGCACTGATAGATGAAAGAATATTTGATATGAGTAGATCTGATAAGAATAGTGAAAGATATGTTATACCTATGCATAGAGGGAATGTTTGGACTAACAAATGGATGCAGGATCCTAGAAATATTTTTTTGTAGGTTAGCTGCCACGATCCTAGTGCTCAGTATAGGAAAGGCTGGGGATCATTTAAGAGAAAGAGAGGATTAACCCTTTGTTACAGTTGCATAAGACTAGGACATATTGCTAAGGAATGCCCTGGAAGAAGACCTAGTTGTCTCTGTTGCAAAGCTATGGACCATGAAGTTTTGGATTGACCTAGAATGATTGCTAAGGTTGAAAGGATGAATATGAGACAAGGATACCACGAGAAAGGTCGAGCAAATGAGATTATGACAGAACCCCAAAAAGAATCAGAAAAAGTATTGCTACAGATGAAAGAAACCCTGAATGACCACCGACATATCAACTTATCAACGATATTCAAAGAAAAAGAATGCATTGAAGTAAGAATAGGAGACTTTGACATCGACTGTGTTCTGGATGAGGAAACACAGGTGGATATTATGACAGAAAGAACTTGGGAAATTCTAGGAAAGCCTGCTATGATTCCTTCATTGAGAAGAATAGGATTATTTAGAGGAAAACTGATAACGCTATGTGGAAGACTTACCCAGATATCTATGAGTGCTCATGGAACTTCGACGGAGGAAGAATTTGAAGTTGTTAAATTTATTGAGAACAATGCTCCATTTGCTATGTTAATAGGAAAACCTTGGATTGAAGGAGATCATGCCAGAAGGAAAGAAGAAGAAATCTTAGAGCAGAAGAAGCAAGAGTTAAAATATTTCATGACTAGGAGGATCACACACTTGATTGAAGAACAACAGAACCAAGCGAAGCTATTTAAAACCAGAGACTGAAGCACCTATCCTAGATAGAGAAGAAGTATTACCCTTGATTTCTAGGCAAGAATCTCAACAACGCGAAGTTACTTTGCCAAAAGAAGGTAAGAATCAGAATGGAAAAAGGAATTCCGAGATGAAGCTCAACGGAAAGAAAGCTAGAAAAATAAGTAAGAAGAGAGCTAAGATTGAAAAGTTACAGAAAGTTCTAGAGGGAACTTCGCAGAAGGAACATTTGCAAAATTGGAACTTCACCGGGATATCAGAACTGTGTCACATGGCACTTTGCCATGTCGATAGAATATAGCCATTGGGAACAGTATAACCGTTAGACCGACGAACCGAACGAGTAGAAAGGCATTTAGGATCATAAAGTTCACTACTAGACCATTGGGACCATGCCATAAGGGACAAAACTAAGTTAATAAATGATTCTCACCCATTGCAAGATATCCGTTGCCAAGTTATCTATTTATCCTGTCACGCCATGCAACAAGAACACTTTTGCTAACCGTGAATCTGAGCCGTAGTTTAGTTGATTTCACATAGTGATCATCGCGCTATTACCATCCATCCCATTGCATTGACTAGCTACTCTTCGAACCTGAGATATTCAACCACGAGCGTGCATGTCGGATGAGCTTAGCGCTGTAGAGAATATTGTCGAAGAAGTTCTCATCGACCTAATGACTGAAAGAGTAATGTCTGAAAGAGAAATGTCTGCAAGTATTCAAGCATCATTGATGAGAGAAGTGCAAGCCTCTCCGTCGACTACTCGCGGAGACGGGTCATCCCGACCATCAGCGGAAAAGAGAACCAAACAGAGAGATGACCTAGAAAATGCGAAGCTGATCTTGACCATATTGCCCGATTACATCCCACCTCTAGCCAACACGGTGAGTCGAGATAGCATGCCAAGATATTTCGAGTACTCCATGGTTAATGCGTACCTCCCGAAGGGGATACGCGCAGTTTGCACGCAATAGGACAAGATCACAGCGTTGAAGTTCAGTGACTTCAACCTCGTATATCGCAATAACTATAACATTCTCACCCCGTACAAATACTTAACCAAGACGAAGGGGAATAACTCAAAGATAATCCCCCAACTGTGGACGATGAACCTCGTGTAGTCCACCCTGTTAAATGTAATGAAAATCCCACACTTCGGAAGGCACCAGGAAGTGAATGGTTGTGTCAAGCTATTACTTTCATGTTACCATGGTGGTTACTTATGGCTAGACCACCGTATTACAGTCAATCCGATGCTGATCCATAGGATCACCGGATTAAGTATGCAAGGACCCGACCCGCAGGAGTTTTATCCAAGAAAATACTCATATCACGCACTAGCAAAGAAGATCAAGGATACATATGACGATGTTGAAAAGGGGACGTGAGGCTACAAGGTAGCCTCCATACATAATGGTGTAGTGCGCCTAGCCTACCAGCTAATAGCTGAAAAGTTAGTAAGGAAGAATAGACCTACGCAGGTCACATGCTTTGTCATTGACCTCGTAGGGAAGTGCGTGGAAGGTCTGCAGATGAACTGGGTGAAGTACCTAATTAATCAGCTGGAACTAGACTACCGTGTAGCACAGAATCAGGGCTACGTGTTTCTCTTTAGCTAGCTCCTGATCCTCATCGCGTTTGTTTCCTAGGATATGCCGGAAGGTGCGACCTTTCTGGATATCGAACCGTTCGAGCCACTTGCTGTGAATTTCACCACACTCTGGTACTCGAGTGATATGAACAAACAATGGCAATCGAGCATTGTTTTTCACACATATTACCTTCATCTGAAGAGAGTCATCGAAGCTGAACCTCGCATGACTCCGAAAACCCTATAGAGGTTCCGACCCCTGATGAAGTTCTGCGCAGATCGACACTTCATCTACATAACAACGTGAGCCAATGAACATAAGGAGCAGCTTCAGTCGTACTACAAACTCAAAGAAGAGGACCTGGAGGAGATCAATAAGGATTGGTCCGCAGACCTCCTTATTCCCACAAACCCTTTAGATATGTCTGACCTTGACAACCTAGAGACCACGCATAAAGAAAATGATACACCTGGGCCCAGCAGAATGAAGAAGACCGAAGAGGTCCAAGATTTAAGCAGTGCCTCAGGAAAGACTGCTTCAATATCACCTGACCGAGGGTGTGATGACGAAGTAGAAGAGATAAATGACAAGGGAGATGAACAGAAGCAAGGTGAAGTAACACCGCCCAGAGACGAGGTTGATCCCCTGAAGAAGAGGAAGGTTTCTCCCCTGAAAAATTCTTCCTAGAAGAAATCGGAAGCCACCGTGACCAAGATGAATACTGTGCTTACTACTGATGATTTTGATTTCATCATCACAACTCTAAATGACGCTTCGCTGGAAATCGTGGAGAAATAAGAAGCCAAGCAGGAGGAAATGTATGATATAATTGAGGTCGAACTCCAAGGGGTACAACATGCCCTTCAGTCCATTCGCACAGTCTCCATTGTGCTCCTTCCATTAGGAGAACCAGAGTTGGGAGATGACCCAGCCCAAATCCATCGACTAGCTGATGTGGTCGAAGCTTGCCTGCGTCGCACTCAAGAAGAAATAGAAAAATCCACCTAGGCCTTGAAGCAAGTGCAAGGCATAATCGTAGAACAACGCAAAGTTGTAGAACAGGAGAAGGTTGCTCTCTAGGCAAATTTTGAAGAAGAGAAAGTACAGATGCAACAAGAAAAAGAACAATTGCTCGCAGAGAATCTCTTAGTGAAAGAAGCAGTCAACAGAGCACTTTGCTCTGTGACAGGCTTAGAACCACAAGTAGAAGACCGATTCACACATCAAGTAGAGAAGATCATAGAAGCTATCCAGTAGCCACAACAATTAATAACAGACTTAGAGCTTCGCGCAGGATGTGAGGGATCAAAGAGAAGCAACTGCTTGAAGCACAGTTGGGCGAATCAAAGCCCTCACCATGGAATGTAAGGAATTCACTGATCGTAGTGCCCAGACCTATGAGAAACTCTCTGATAATCCAGAACTGAAGGCACTGGAGTCACAACTCCAAGAGGTGAAGTATCAAGCATAAACGATACAGGTGTAGTTGAAGCCCCTTTCAGCTATGGAAATAATGAAGCGATCCCAGGAGCAACGCACTTCCCAGCAGTAGGTCCACACTATCTAGAGAAAATTCATAGAAGTGACTCAGAGGATCCAACCTGTACAAGATAAGGCTTACCAACTGTTCACAGAGATCGAAGGTCAAGGAGCGAAATTGGAGCAAGTTGTCACTGCAGCTAAACAACGCCTAGAGGGACCTGTCAACGAAGTAGTCATACAAGAGCTTGCTGAACAGGAGGCTGTGGCACAACAACAAGTCGAAGCATCTCGAGCCAAACTCAAGGCTTTTGAAGCAGAACTAGTCATATCAGAGTGACTCGGGACGAGTCACAGGTGAGTGTTGGGGGCCTCTTGGCCCTTGACCAAGTTTTGAGGATCCTTGGTCATGTTTGACCTAATTTTGGGTATTCGACAAGATGTCTAAGGCCGAGCACAAGACGAAGCAGAGATCATGGGATCTCGTCCCCTTTTAGGGCCCTTTTTTGGATTCAGGATTATGTAATGGGTATGGTTTGTTGGCCCATGGGTTTACCCATGCTTAGGCCTATTTTGTATGTATAAATAGATGCTAAGGTGATGTAGTGAGAGGGAATGGCTAAGTGCCCTTTGACTAGATGCAAGTGATGGTTGTAGTCCAATCTATGTGATTGACAGTGCTAAGTGCTAAGTGGAGATTGCTTTTGTGCATACTATGTGAGACTTGCAGAGCTAAGTGCAAGTCATTGTAAGAGACTATGGAAGGTTGCGTGCTTAGATATATTCAGGGAAGGCAGATCTAGGGAGCTTCGTAGATCCCATGTCCTCTGCGGAGTAGGTTTTTTGAGGCTTTGTGCATGTAACTGATTGAAGAAGCTAATAAAGAAGACAAAGAGTTGGTGGATGTAGCTCCAGGGTGGGGGTGAACCACGGTTTAACTGCACTGTAACTAAGACTAGATATAGATGAATGTTAACTGTTGAGTGCTCTGTCAAGTGTTAGAATCATAGATCTATGTCTCAGCTAAGGTTGCAGACATCTGAGTCCTGCAACCACCCCTACCTCTACCTCGGGTGAGACTTCATCTTCTTCGCAAGTGTTGCCGAAAGGACCGATAGTTAGGGTTTTGTTGGTGCGCTGTTGTAGCGTTGAACCCTGGGTCTCCCCTTGTGCCAACAAAGGATCAACGAGGAAATGTCTATCATTTCTCTACCTGTACTTACAAAAGACATCAAACAACATATGAGTAGCTGTGAAGTAGATGAGGACCATCATTTTATTGATGAATCAACCTTCATAGAGGGCCAAGATGGTTTTCTTAACCAACTATAAATATCTTGTGATAATTTTCATGATCCCGTGGATTTTTACATAGAGTCATATTTTTCAAAGGTTTCTAATGGTCCGATTGTTGGTATGATTTCAAATCATAGTTGTAAGTATCCATTTCTTATTACCCTCTTTCTACAAGCTTCATATCACTTGAAAATTCTTTCGAACAATTGCATGGAAGAAGTTATTTTCATCAGTTCGATACACACCTGGCTGCATTGAAAGTATGACTACAATTAAGCAAATAAGCTCAGCTGGATAGATTAGTCTAGGAATGTATATAAATAAGCTTGCTATGCAAGCATTTGGTTTGCAGTGAGTGTTTTTCATATTTCAATAAATGATCAGAGGTTCTCTCAGAGCATAGGCAAAGTACAAATTGTAGAGATGGAATGGATAAGGCATTGGAACTGCATGTTCTTGGCAGCTCATAGGGAGCATGCCATCCCTTGTGGAGCCAAATGTTATCACATAGAATTGTAAGGGTCAACAACCATTTTGGTTTTGTTTTTGAGTCACACCTTTTATCCTTACATCATTACTTTGACGTGTCACACCTTGATGTTGTACACAATATTCTCTTTGTCATCATCTATCCATTTAAGTGTCAAGTCAGAGTTGGGTGTATGTGCTGCAAACTCACTATTAGAGTTCGCAACGTGCTCTGAGTACATCATGCTTTCATGTGTCATCATTGCAAATTAAAGAGCCATGACATATGAGATTTCATTTCTTTCAACACCATCTTTAACCAATTTTCAGGGATCATGTCATTGGATATCCTAATAGTCTCCTCGAAGTATGCAATTGTGTTTGAGCTAGGCGCTGCGAACTGGCTGAAGGAGAGTATTGGAGGTTGAATAGTTTGCAAACACGTGTTTTAAAATCCCCAATTATCTGCATCAATCTCAGGTATACCGGGTACTTCATGAGGATTATCATGCTATTTGAAGGTTGAGAGGAGGTCCTTTACTGATATATTTTTTGGCGCTGTGAGTTGTCACTGCCTTTCTATCAGTTTGAAAAATTCACTTAAAAGATGATTCGAACTGTGCCTACTAAACCATACCACCTTCTGACTTCATTCAATTTTCCTCCTGCTCAAAATTTACTTGCTCCCATCATTTTCACCTAGCGTTGCGAATTGGCTCACAAGGCACTGCGAACTACACTGCGAACCCTCAGTTCCAGCGTTCTTAAAACCTTTTCCTCTGCATCTTTCTAAAACTGCAAAATTAACAGATTTATTATACCCCTATCCATTCTGTAGTGTGCAATTGATCATCTGTGGGAGAATACTTAAAATTATAGGTGTGGTGATGTTGTTAACAAATTTTTGATATTGATAAAAACCTATTTTGCAAAGACTTACCTTTGTCTCCCTTCATTATAATTTTCAGTGGTTTTTCCTTAGCCTTTGTTTTTGAAGAATGCCTTGTCTCATTCATGGGTGTGTATAAACTGTGGAGTATAGAAGCTCTATACAAGATTATCCTATTGGAAAAGTCTTGTAATCAAAACCCAAATCTTCTATATACCCTGTTTCACATCTAGCAGCCATTAAATATTACAATATGGTTTTCTTCAAGCAGCAGTTATGGAAAATCAATAGCATAAGAAGAGTTGGCCAAGAGAAATCTAGCTATGTTTGGATAAGGTTGCTACCAGGAGAAGCTCCAGAGTTAAAAAATGAAGATGTTGAACCTCCTTAACTATATTAGTTTTTGACAAGTTTTCTGTTTTATGCATTTTGCATTTTTTGAGGATGGTTATGCTTTATAAACCACGTTTAGATACTAGGATGTTATCTTCTAGTCATGTACCAAGATTATAAGTTGTTACAATATTTTGGGCCACTGGAGACAATTTTTTAGATGTTAAAAAATTTGGCAAAGTGAAACAGGCCGCAACAGGAAAGTTCGCAGTGCCGACGTTGTGAACTGGCAATTTATGACATTTTGTAAGCATTTAACACACATTGGAGGATTGTTTTGCTTGTAGCTTTTGAAATCCCATCTGAGTTCCTTTGAAATTTCGCATGGAGGAAAAAAATGGTGTTTTTGACTTACTGACAAAAAATAAGCCCGACCCAGTTTGTATTTTTAGAGAAAAGACAAAATCATCACCTACAAGAAAGTTCGCAGCACATGCTGTCACAATCGCTGTGAACTCTAACAATTTGACAAATTCGAGCTATGGGAGGGTTTGCATTTTTCAGGGAAGGTTACAATGGTCTCCTAGGAGTTAGTTGGACATGAGGGACATGTGTTCCATCTCCAGATCAAGCAGAATGACCCTTTTCAAAAGGCATTTATCACAACAGGCAAGATCCCGAAAAATAAGAATTTGTTAGGTTTTTCTTAGAATCTTTTGTAAATGGAGGAGGATCCTATGTAGATTTTTGGTTTCAACCTCCTTATGGTATATAGATATCATTCATTGTATATGAAAATGGATTTTGAGAAGGAATAGGTTGGATTCATGATCCAAGAGAGGAGAGAGATAGAGGAGAAGTTGAGTGTGCTCATTTGTAAGCCCGAGGGCACATGTTGTAGGCATTTATACCATTAGAGATTCACGAGAGTTGTGATACCAGACTATTTTTCTCTTGTTTCCATTCTTTCTTATCATCTTGCTTGCGTAATATTTACAGATTTTGAAGATCAAAAGTTGCCTTTGGTTAATGGATTCATGAGCTACAAAGGATTTGTGGTTATTTCCTATTAATCATTGATTATTGTTCAATCACTCTTTAATCTATCTTACATAAAGGATTTATGTACAACAAATTTTCTTCCTTTTTTCATAGTCACCATGATTCTCATCATCATTATATATCCCTTTGTCTGATATACAATTTGTTTTCCTTTGATCTGTAGGATGTTATGATTCCTTGCCCAATGGAATGCCTCTGCAAACAAGTTGTTCGCCTCTCCCTTTCTTTCCCAGTCTTGTTGATCCACCTACCCAAACCAATTTAATCCATTTATATTCTGATGGGTATTGGGATTGCACTTACAACAGTCTAAGTGTGACTCTCAGTTCTAATATTTTTGGCACCATCATCGGAGACATAAGTGAAGAAATCTTCCCTGGAAGAACGACAACAATCAAATCCAAATCTTGATGGTAGACATGAGAAGGGCACAAGCTTGACTGCAATATTCTACCTGACGACTCCAACTTCAGCATAGTTAAATCTATGGGAAACTCCACTATTTTGAAATGGAGAAGATTCTTGCTCATAGGTATGCATTTTTTGATTTCTCAAATATATATGGTTTTCCAAACCCCGTGCCTGATAGAAGTGGATGGGAAGGCTGCCTTCCTAGGTTTAGAGGGGAAAATTGGGAAATTTCAATTGATTTTTTACTAGATTTTCATGAGTTCTTACTTAAGCTAAAATTTATACATGAAAATGAGCATGACACAAGCTTGACTGCAATATTCTACCCGACGAATCCAACTTCAACATAGTTAAATCTGGGCAACTCCATTAGTTTGAAATGGAGAAGATTCTTGCTCATAGGTATGCATTTTTTGATTTCTCAAATATATATGGTTTTCCAAACCCCGTGTTTGATAGAAGTGGATGGGAAGGCTGCCTTCCTAGGTTTAGAGGGGAAAATTGGGAAATGCCAATTGCGTTTTTACTAGATTTTCACGAGTGCTTACTTAAGCTAAAAGTTATACATGGACATGTCCTCATCAAATTGTTTACATACTCTTTAGATGGAGCAGATCGAGATTGGTGTAGATCACTCCCGATTGCTTGCATTATTTCACTAAGTCATTTTCATGCTGCATTTCATTTGTTTTGCAAAGAGAAATTTGTAGCTGATTTCCTTTATCAAGAATTCTGTTATGAATTTGATTTGCTGAGTAAAGGATCAAATAGTCATAAAGAGTATGTTGCAATAGAAGACAATTTTCACAATGATCAAGAGGACGATGATCTTCAAAGTGATAGCCAGGATGTAGATACTTTTGACATTGTATCAAATGTATCCACTGTTTTAAGTTGTCATGAAAATCAAATTGTTTCCTTTGAGTATTCAAATGATAATGAGCAGATCGATATATCATCATGTGACAGTTTTGAATCTAAGCCATGGGAATATAGTGAAGAAGATAAGGAAGAACTGCAACAACAGTTGGAATTCACTTTATCACCTATTGATGAGTAGAAAACTCCAAGGATCAACGAGGAAATGTCTATCATTTCTGTACCTGTACTTGCAAAAGACATCAAACAACATATGAGTAGCTATGAAGTGTATGAGTACCATCATGTTATTGATGAATCAACCTTCACAAAGGAGCAATATGGTTTTCTTAACCAACCATAAATGTCTTGTCATAAGTTTCCTGATTCTGTGGATGTTTACAATATAGAGTTATATTTTTCAAAGGTTTCTAATGATCCAGTTGTTGGTATGATTTTGGATCATAGTTGTAAGTATCCATTTCTTATTAACCTCTTGCTGCAAGCTTCATATCACTTGAAAAATCTTTCGAACAATTGCATGGAAGGAGTTATTTTCATCAGTTTGATACTCACCTGGCTGCATTGAAAGTATGACTACAATTAAGCAAAGAAGCTCAACTAGATAGATTAGTGTAGGAATGTATATAAATAATCTTGCTATGCAATCATTTGGTTTGCAGTGAGTGTTTTTCAGATTTCAATAAATGATCAGAGGTTCTCTTAAGGCATAGACATAGTACAGATTGCAGAGACAGAAAAAATAAGGCATTGGAACTGCATGTCCTTGGCAGCTCACAGGGAGCATGCCATCCCCCGTGGATTCAAATGTTATCACATAGAATTGTAAGGGTCAAGAACCACTTTGTTTTTTTTTGAGACACACCTTTGATCCTTACATCATTACTTTGACATGTCACACGTCCATGTTGTACACAAGATTCTGTTTGTCATCATCTATCCGTTTAAGTGACAAGTCAGAGTAAGGTGTATGCACTGCCAACTCACTGGGAGAGTTCACAACGTACTCTAAGTACATCATGCTTTCATGTGTCATCATTGCAAATTAAAGAACCATGATAGAGGAGATTTAATTGTTTTCAACACCATCTTTACTCAATTTTCAGGGATCATGTCATTGGATCTCCTAACAGTCTCCTCAAAGTATGCAATTGTGTTTGAGCTAGGCGTTGCGAACTGGATGAAGGAGAGTGTTGGAGGTTGAATAGTTTGCAGACATGTGTGTTCAAATCCCCAATTATTTGAATCAAGCTTAGGTCTATGAGGCATTTCATGAGGGTTATCATGCTATTTGAAGGTTGAGAGAAGGTCCTTTACTGATATATTTGTTGGTGCTGTGAACTGTCACTGCCTTGCTATCAATCTGCAAAATTCACTTAAAAGATGCTATGATATGTGCCTACTAAACCAGACCACCTTATGAACTCATTCAATTTTCCTCCTGCTCAAAATTTACTTGCTCCCATCATTTTCACCTAGCGCTGCGAACTGGCTCATAGAGCACTGCGAACAGGGCGCTGCAAACACGTTGCAAAACCTCTGTTCCATCATTGTTAAAAGCCCGTGCTCTGCATATTTCTAAAACTGCAATATTAACATAATTATTATACCCCTATCCATTCTGTAATGTGCAATTGATCATCTGTGGGAGAAGACTTAAAATTTCAGGTGTGGTGATGCTGTTAACAAATTTTTGATGTTGATAAAAACCTATTTTGCAAAGACTTACCTTTGTCTCCCTTCATTATAATTTTCAGTGGTTTTTCCTTAGCCTTTCTATTTGAATAATTCCTTGTCTCATTCCTGGGTGTGTATAAAATGAGGAGTATAGAATCTCTATACAAGATTATCCCATTGGAAAAGTCTTGTAATCAAAGCCCAAATCTTCTATATTCACCGTTTCACATCTAGCAGTCATTAAATATTACAATTAGTTTTTCTTTAAGCAAAAATTATGGACAATCAACAACATAAGAAGAGTTATCCAAGAGAAATCTGGATATGTTTGGATAAGGTTTCTACTAGGAGAAGTTCTAGAGTTAAAAAATGAAGATGTTGAACCTCCTTAACCATATCATTTTTTGACAAGTTTCCTGTTTTATGCATTTTACATTTTTTTAGGATGGTTATGGTTTATAAACCATGTTTAGCTATTGGGATGTTCTGTTCTAGCCATGTACCAAGATTATAAGTTGTTATAACATTTTGGGGCATTGGAGACAGTTTTTTAGATGTTAAAAAATTTCGCAAAGTGAAACAGGCTGCTACAGGAAAGTTCGCATCGCCGACGTTGCGAATTAGTAATTTATGACAGTTTGTAAGTAATTAACACACATCAGAGGATTGTTTTTTTTTGTAAATTTTGAATTCCCATTTGGGTTCCTCATAAATTTGGTGGGGAGAAAAAAAATGGTATTTTTGGCTTACTGACAAAAAATCAGCCTTACCTAGTTTGTTTTTTTGGAGAAAAGACAAAATCATCACTTACATGAAAGTTTGTAGTGCATGCTATCATAGGCGCTGCGAACTCTAACCATCTGACAAATTCGAGCTATGGGAGGGCTGCCTATTGTCAGAGAAGGTTTGAATGGTCTCCTAGGAGTTAGTTGGACATGAGGGACATGTGTTCCATCTCAAGATCAAGCACAATGACCTGTTTCAACATGAACTTATCACAATAGGAAAGATCCCGAAAATAGGAATTTGTTAGGTTTTTGTTGGAATCTTTTGTAACAAGACTCCTAAATGGAGGAGGATCATATGTATCTCCTTGGTTTCGACCTCCTTAGGGTAGACTGAGATAATTCACTATATATGAAAGTGGATTTTGAGAAGGAAAAGGTGGGATTCATGATCCAAGAGAGGAGAGAGCTAGAGGAGCAGTAGAGTGTGCTCATTTGTAAGCCCGAGGGCATGTGTTGTAGGCATTTCTGCCATTAGATATCCATGAGGGTTGTGATACCATACTATTTTTCTCTTGTTTCCAATCTTTCTTATCATCTTGCTTGAGTAATATTTACATATTTTGAAGATCAAAAGATGCCTTTGGTTAATGGATTCATGAGCTGCAAAGGATTTGTGGTAATTGCATGTTAATCAGTGATTATTGTTCAAGCACTCTTTAATTTATCTTATAGAAATGATCTATGTTATGTGGATATTCTTTTTTTTGTTTACCTTTTATTCTTTTACCCATCTTTGCATAAGCCTTTGTTAGACAACTGAGAGGGGGGGGTGAATCAATTGTTACCATGCTTAAACAATTATGGTTCTTTTAAACTCTTTGTAGAGACACTG
>ML804851.1:20159-63212 GCA_009831015.1 Picea engelmannii | reverse complement strand
TGATTTCTATGTTTATAGTGTAATGTATATATCTATAAAATATATATAATGTGAACTATAATGATAAAATGTGTTTATTATTATTTAAAAATAATAATTTCAATTGGCATGAGATATCATCAACGTTTATCTAGATAATGTAATAGAATTTATTTTAGAATATCTAGATAAATAATGATTTGAACCTTGAAATAATCAAAGGTAATGGGTTTGTGAATGGGTGAATAATACCTTCATAAGGTAATGAGTTTGTGAATGGGTGAATAATAGAGAGTTTATTAAGATAAAGATTGTTGTTTTTAGGGTATGGAGCATGAAAAGCGATTAGGGTCATATTCAAATAAGTATAAGGACATTTATATGGGAATTGCAAATATTTTCGGTGTAATAAAAATTTGGAGTAAGTTTAATCTGCATTTTTTTGACAAAGTGCATTTTGTAAATGATAGAAAACTTAAGTCCAGATTATAGTTAGAGATTACTTTAATATAAGCAAAATATAAATCAATGAATCCAAAAAAATTGGAGGGAAATTGTAAGCTACAATAGATGTAAAATCAACTTTTCTAAATGGAGAATTAGAAGAAGAAGTCTACATATAACAACCATAAGGGTTTCTACTATCAGAAAAGGAAGACTATGTTTGTAGATTGAAGAAAGCTCTGATGGACTTAAGCAAGCTCCAAGAGATTGGTACTCAAGATTGTACATGTACTTACAACAACAAGGATTCAGAAGGGGAAATGCAGATAGTAAGCTCTACATAAAAGTGGATCAAGGCAGTATGATTATTATTGAAGTGTAAGTTGATGAAATCATCTTTAGAAGTGATGATGATAGATTGAGTCAGAAGTTTTCCAAGGACATGAATAATTGATTTGAAATGTTCCTACTTGAGGAGTTACTTTATTCTTGGGAGTCCAGATATCTCAACTAGATGAAGGAATTTTCATTTCCCAAACCAAGTACATCAAGGAAATGTTCAAAAATTTCAAAATGGAAGATTGTAAACCTGTGAGTACTCCTATGGTTACTGGTTGCAAGTTGAGAAAAGATGATGAATCTAAAGAAGCAAATCAAAGACTCTATAGATCGATGATTGGTAGCCTACTCTATGTGACAACTTCAAGACCAGATGTAATGAAAGCAATTGGACAAGTCACAAGATTTCAAGTGGAACCAAAGGAAACCCATGTTCTAGCAGTGGAAAGGTTCTTAAAATATATTAAAGGAACAACAAATTTTGGGCTATGGTATTCGAAAGGAAATGAGTTAAATCTGATTTCCTACATGGATGTAGATTGGTCAGGAAGTATTAATGACATAAGAAATATAAGTGGAGGAAATTTCTACTTAGGTGACTGCTTAGTGTCCTGGTTGAGAAAGAATCAATCTTCAATATCCTTATCCACAACAAAAGTAGAATATATCACAACAACAAAAATATGTACTTAGATTCTCTAAATGAAGCAAACCATGCAAGACATACAAGTGAGATATGATGATCCTATTCCCATACTCTGTGACAACACTGGTGCTATAAACATCTCCAATAATCCATTGATGCATTCCAAGACCAAACATATTCCCATTAAGTTACAATTTCTGCAGGAACAAGTCACATAAAATAACATCAAGTTGGAGTACATTGGGACAAAAGAACGGATTGAAAACATCTTCACAAAGCCTCTTCATAGGGAGACATTTGAGTATCTTTGACAAAAGATGGTAGTGATTTCTTCTCCAAATTGATTTCCATAATCTTATACAAGAACAAAAAGGGGAATACTCTCCAGGGGAGTTACCCTTTTCCATTGATGTCAAAGGGGGAAAGAAAAACAATAAAACTAGAAACATGAAGATAGGGGGAGTCAACATGAATACAAGAGGACAATACATTCATTGAGATCACTAAGTTGCCATCAATGCCAAAGGGGGAGATTGTTGGAAAATTGGTTGTCATTGATGTCGACCTTAGAAGAATCCCTAAAGTAAAGCCCAAAATCCCATAAAAGTGTTGATGATGTGTCCACTTGAAGAAGCCTTGAAGAGCTTTGACATAAACATATATAACTATGAAATGGTCCTGTTATGGAATAAATTTTAAGCATGGCTCTTAAGGGATGAGATAACATGTGGTTGTTTCCACATGCCCACTTTGAGTTGTACACAAATGGAGCCTTGAAGGATCCTTAAAGAAGCCTTAAAACCAAGTGAATAATCCCCTAAAGTTAAGTGAAGAAGCCCCTAAAACCAAGAGAAGAAGCCCCTAAAGCCAATAGAAGAAGCCCCTAAAGTCAAGTGAAGAATCCCCTAAAGCCAAGAGAAGAAGCCACTAAAACCAAGTGAAGAAGCCCCTAAATCCAAGAGAAGAAGCCCCTAAAGCAAAGTAAAGAAGCCCCTAAGGTCAACCATCCTTAAGGAAGAGGTGCGACCCAAAATTTGCGATCCTTGGTCGCACCCTCTCATGTGGAGAAGACTCATATAAATAAGAGGAGCTTCATTTGGAATTTGGATTACACCAATTCAACCTAGCCAAGGAAGAGGAGCGAATTTCGAAGGGAAGATGAAGTGAAGAAGGGTGAAATTCCAAAGGAAGATGAAGTCTTGTGATGATGTGTTCTATAGTTTTCTTTGAAGTTCATCTTGGAATTTTCGATATAAATTTTTTTCTAGAACGATTCAGATAGAAAAAATTGGAGGTATTTTAGAAGAGATAATGAAGAATCTTGGGTAAAATTTCCAGGTCTTGGCTCATTACATGTTTGGAGTTATATTCAGTGGAAGTTGAGGTTCTTTAAACTAGGGTTTTCTTCTTCAAAACGAGTTATCTTTCCATTTTCGCTATAATTTTTTTTGTGGATGATTCAATGAGAAAAAAATGGAGGAATTTCAGACAAGATATCGAAGAAGACTGCATATAAGTTTTAGATCCTAATTCATTACATGTACAAAGTTATACTAGTTGGAAGTTAGGGTTTGTGACTAATCCATAAACTAGTCCCAAATAGGTGTTCAAGATAAAATGGTTATATTTGAAGCTTGGTAGGTAGAAATTGAATTCTTCTTGGTGCATTATAAGTAGAACAAATCCTAATATTTGAGGTCCAAGTTTCAAAATAAAAAACGGAAAATTGAGTTCGTGGCGAATCTTAAGGGTTTGCAGTTTTGAGGTATAGTTCTAAGTAGTTTTGCATGTAGATTTAAGAAGTGATTTTGGGATTGTATTTGAAGGTTTATTTGATCTTGTATTATCATTTAAAATAATCCAAGGGTATTGGTGTCTCCTTCTAGTAGGTGATGAAAAACTTAGGGAGTGGGTGCTTCCTTCAAGTTGGTGCTTGTAAAATCTTGAAACTAAAGAAAAATTTCCATGGTTTTCTCCTAGTTAGGTTTCCATGTAAAATTCTATGTGCAATGTGTATGAGTTGATGTGATGATGAATGAAATGAGTAATGGTTAATGTTTATGTAGTGCTTGAAGGTTAAAATTGTTGAAATAACTCTATATTGATTCACCCGCCCCTCTCGATATTCTTGAATATTCTAACATTTACAATTGTTTTCGTAATTTATTAGAATGCACGCTATAATCACTATTTGAAACATGAATATTAGAAACTATTTTTTTTCCTCGGAAAAAAGCGTAATTCTATTCATCCTAAGAGAACCAAATTACATTATGTAGATGCCAAAGGCATGACCCAATACTGGGTAGAATATCCCAAAGGGGCACAAAATAGTTGGGTAGAGAGCCAAAAAAAGAAAAGACAAAAACTGATAGCGACCCTTAATAGGCTAGAAACCTTGAACAAGAGAGCCTGTCACTGAATAAACCTCCAAAAAGAAAACCCAAACAACCCCAGGAGGTCGGATGGACCATGTTAGAGTGGTATGTAAACCATCACAAGCACAACCAGTTGCAGCGACGATGATGAAGACCCGAAAACAACATCAGTAAAACCAAGGACTGCACACCCACTCCATGGACCTCAAGGTGTGGAACCACGCACCGCACACCCAGGGAAAGGACATCAAAGTTCTGGCATAACCTCCGCCAGATAGTATCAAAGGTCACCGAAAGGGGCCCCCTCTGGACATGCATCAAAACCTGAACAAACCAAAGAACCCAGGGGGGAGTAACCACATAGATGGAGCAGTAAAAGCAAGGAGATCACTTAAAATAATCAGATATGAGATAAATAACACCATGCATCACCCCAACAGGAGCTCGAAAATGAGACTGCATCTCGAAAAATTTGGATTTTCCCTTAGAGATGACACCAAAGAAGTGGCCAGGCAAGGAGGGGATGCGAACGCCAAGAGATTCCAACCCCGACCACACAGAGACGGAAAACCAAACCCCACCCACACCCACAACAATCGAGGAGGAGAGACACAGATCAGAGAAGATCCTTTGGCTACCACGAATAAGCTATCCACCACGCAAATAGCTTGGAGTATCCAAGCGAACCTACTAATTCCAACATACATGAGAGATGGCGACTACAACTAGGGTCTGCAGGCGAACCACAAGCTGTTGTGAAGAAGGAACCACCGCATAAGGATCCAGGAGAATCCACTCGATCTGCAACTACAAAAAGCAATGGACAGGAGGGAAGGCGTCTGTGGCTAGAGAAACCTCACCGAGAGAAGGTTATGCGGCTAGGGTTTATCCCAACCGTAGAGACCTCATGTTCCTCCTTATATATCATTAATATTAACAACTATTATCATCAAGATTAGTTTATTACGATGAAATTCTTTTTATCTCATTGCATTTTTTTTTTGCAAGTTAGAAAAATATATTGAAATTTGCTAGAGAGAAAAAGTTACAGTTGGCAGAATAGACTGAGAGACCGTGGAAAAATTGCCCTGGTGGAAAACCAATGCTGCCACATGTCCATAGAGTTCCAAATTGTCCATGCAATTACAAAAAACTATAAAAAACAAAAATGTGCTAAGCCTATAATCTAGGATGCCTCGCAGGGCTGGAACCCAGTAAAATAAACCATCTGGAAACATAAAAAACCAGTGAAACCTGAGAACACTAGAGTCATCCGGAGCTAGGGCCCGACGTCTGTTCTTTCTAAAGTTCTTGCTCAATGTACTTGGCTGGAATCCCTGTGTCTAGAGTGGTGTGCCATAGATCACAAAGAAGAGTCTACAGGCGCTCCTAGTGACGAACCCGACGTTCATCCCTGTTCAACAACTCCTTGATGTCATGCTTTAATTCCATGACTGAGCTCTGGATAAAGTCCAGAGAATTATACAAATTCAAGAGCCCATCTTACCGAGAAAAAGAAGGAGGAAGCGGAGGGGGAGGTGGAGCATCAGAAGAAGAAGGGTGGGAGTTGGAGCATCAAAAGAAGAATGATGGGAGGCATAAGAAGGGAGAGGGGAGGAGGAAGAAGAGAGGGGGATAGTTAGACTGGGGGGAGTGGAGGGAGGGGGGTGGGGGATGGTGTGGAGACTGGTGGATGGGCGACGACTTTGGGATGATCTTAGGTGAAAAACCAAGGGAATTTCCAAAGCTATCAAACCACTCGAATCTACATGCCCACATATAGGACATATGAGGGAGTTCCGGAGTGGTGGCATGGTCATGAGTGAGTTCCGGAGTGGAGGCGCGGACAAGAGCCTGAGGAAAGTTTTGAGCAGCTTGCCTACCTCGACCCCGCAAGCCTCTGCCCCTCACAACATACCAAGCCACCCCACACTTTGATTTTCCTCAATGTTGCGGCATTGGGAAGAAGACCAGGAGAGGAGGGGAGGAAATGGACCAGAGGTGGAGCAGAGGGAGGAGCTCGAATCAGTGGGGGAGCGAAGGGATAATATTGAACCAGAGGTGAAGAAGAACTCAGATGGATGTGTTATTGTGAGGAGCGAGAAGCAAAGGGTGCGAATGAGCCATAGACTCCACCAGCGCAAAACAAAAAACATGAATCCAGAGCTTGTGATGAGATTGGTTAGGAGGCCAACCCATCGCATTAACAACCTTTTCAACCCATCAAACCCATTAAACATTAAACATTAAACCCATTAAACCTTTAAAACCCCAACCACATAAATATTTTTAATCAGATAGAGAAATCATTAATGATGTTAATCATTAACATACACAATACATTTTATAAATCAAACAACATCAATTACATGATATGAAAAAATAAAATATACATGAACAATAATATATATTTTCTACACGGATGTAGACTTCATTGGCATGCAACAGAGTAGGAGGGTCCATGCCTTAGTTTTTCCAGCTCTGCATAATTCAATGGTTGTCTCCCATCTGTAGGTTGTGTTTTCCAAGTAGATTGATCCATCACTTTGCATTTAGGGTGGTAGAAACAACTCTTTGTCGTCTTTCCCCCTTAAGGAGCAGGCTCAACTAACTATGTTTCAAGCAAGTGTTTATTTCTCAACTACATCCCTCTTCTCACATGTTAGTAGGAATCCCTTGCTGATGGATCAATATCTCCCTTCGCAAGAGGGTTCTGGGGAAGCTTTGAAGGATAACATATCTCTTGGGATCTTGAAAGTGAAAAAATGGTGTTGAAAGGCAAAAAGAGAAAGGAACAAAATGACAGTTGGTGATGATGTGAAGCTCAATTTGATTCTAGACCTCCCGGGAAAAACAACGGTAGGTAGGTTCTATGTCAAGATCGTGAGGATGAAATCCTTAAGGGGATGGATCAAAACAAACCGGTCTTCCATGTTGGGGTACAAACTTGAATTTTATACGATGGCTTGAGGGTGATTATGTTTTAAGTTTTGGTCAAAGGAGGATTTGTCTGCCATTTTTAAGCAGTCATGGGGCTAGGTCCCATCTAGGTTGGTTTTAAAGGAATGGGTCATTAGCTTCGACCCTACTCATGACCCCTTATCCCTAACTTAGATCTAGGATATACTCCTGAATCTACCTCTTTTGTTCTAGCAGGCGAATGTATTAGAGTTTATATGAAATAAGATAGGTTAGTTCCTAAGCTTTGAACTAGAATGGGACTGTAATCTAGATTGACATTGGGCTTGGGTGCAAGTGGAAGTAGACATGCGGGAGGGTGAGTTAGATGAAATTTAGTTAGTTTGTGGTAGTTTTTCTTGGGTTCAAAGAATCCATTACTAGGGAATTTTATTTATATGCTATGGTTTTCATGAGGTTTCCCATCTCCAGGCTCATTGTTGCAAGTATTTTTCTTTGAATCCCCCCTTCAAAAATATATGGAGGTAGAGAGTCAATCATGGGGTGTCGGGGGGCATAGTGTCATATAAAGAGAAAAAGTATAAAAAGATAGAGTGTCCCAGTTCAAAAGTCACTCCTCAGGCAAGTCAAAGTAGGATGCCCTGAGTCCCTCCTGTTATCGTAGGATTAATACTTATGCAAATCCCAACACATGACTCCCAAATATTGCATAACTATGGAAGAACCTACCGCTATCACCTTAATAAGAACTTCCCCCGTTTTAGTGATGGAAGAGGTCCACCACTAGGGAGGCTTCCTTAATGACCTCAAGGGATCCAATAGCAAGTATAGTAGCCAAGCCTACTGCCCCCTATATTGATCACTAAATGATTGGTCTAGGTCAAGGAAGTAGAAGAGCTATGAAGTTGTTTGAGTACCTTCCTATAACAAGAACACTTTGCAGCATATATTTAACAATTTCCAAGCTAAATTATGCAAGGAAAACCTCTTATGACACTAGACAAGATAAGTTGCAATGGCTGATACAAATTTACAGCATTAAACAATTAAATGACAATAGTAAATTATTTGCAACAACAACAACTATTAGTGCTTAGAATTGCAACAATTAACCATGAAAACTTAGCATACATCCACTATAATATTATCCAATTATTAAATGTAATTTTTGAGCAAGTTATGCCACCTTTAGATAAGAGTTTAAAACAAATTGAATTGTTTTCAGATGTTTGTAGAAAAATTGTTATAACAACATAAATTTTTTTAGTAATTTTGCCAATGTTAATGTTGGTAAAGTTAGTAGAATGCTTGAGAGTTTTAAAAGAGAGTGTTTGTCAATCAGTTCACCAAGAGAATGGCTTCTTTGTTTAGTGCCTTTTAGGGTATGGAGTCTTATAAATGGAACTAATCTTGAATGATGGCCTACTTGAAACCAAGAGGTAGGATTCAAAACCTAAGGTGCAAGCACATTTGGGCCTTAGGCTTTGAATCTTGAGGAGAAGGAATTCTACGGTGCAAACACATTTGGGCCCTAGAAACCGTTTCTCTCTTCTTGTAGCTTCAACTAGGTCAAGATAAATTATATCGGGCTAAAATCCTAAAGTGATATCACTTTAGGGATTTAGGGTTCTAAGACTAGCAAGGACAATTCACACATTCTTGATAGATATCACCTTGTGAGAGGAAGAAGCATTTATGTTCCTCTCTTAGGGTTTCAATAAACACGATTTTTTGCAACAAAATAACAATTTCACCATGAACATTAATAGCATAAACAATAATTGCATAAATTCACTTACTAAATCCAAGAAACCAAGATATTTCACGCTAATTGCAGAAATATCCACCAAAAACCAGTAAAAAACCATCTATAAGAGACCTTGCAAGCATAGCGTATCAAAGAGAAGAGCTAGTTACCCATATAGGGTGAAAATTTCAAAAGTGTAGTCTCACAAAGGTGAGAAGTGACGATGATAAAATGAAAGTGAGGTTTAGCCTTTTTATATGAGGCTAACCTCACATATTTGTCCACATAACTTGTCAACAACATAATATAAGTGGGGTCGATCCCTCATTCAACCTTTAAAAAATGCTAAAGAGAAAAAATAAATCAAAATAGCCCACACATGTGAGACGTCAAGGCTAGGAAATGTGACATCATGCCTCCAAAGGCCGAGGTAGGGCCTCTAAAGGCCACGTAGAATC
Organism: Picea engelmannii; assembly: GCA_009831015.1. Classification (NCBI taxonomy): domain Eukaryota; kingdom Viridiplantae; phylum Streptophyta; class Pinopsida; order Pinales; family Pinaceae; genus Picea; species Picea engelmannii. Next base: position 54,302 of record ML804851.1, on the reverse strand, counting down.
CTCCAAGGTGAAGTAGATTTGAAATGAGGTGTCTCCTCACCCAAGGTCATGTCGACTCAGCTCAAGCACCCCTCCATCCATCAAATACTAGCCATGCCAAACCCTAGAAGGTGACATCATCACCATAACAAGGCAAGCGTCCATGATCCAAGGCCAACATCCAGGGTCTGGGGAGCTTCATGTCATCTCTACATTGTCTCTGATTGTTTGTTGCTGCAAAGTTGTTGATCCTGGTGCAAAATAAGTGTTGGGGTACTCTTCCCAGCATGTGGGGCTTCTAGACCATCTATGTGCCATAATGACTGGATCTTCTCAAACTAAGGCCCATATGTCCATCATCCAAGGTTTTCAGGATGTGAGAGCCAATATCTAAGGGTGGTGAGTCACTGGATGAACCATTTCTCTCCATCACACTTGTCTAGGTCCTGCAATAAAGGAACAAAATCCTGGGTATAATCCCAAGACATCCCTCAAAGAACCATGTTAGGGACATCCAAAACAAATCAAAGTAGAAAACATGGCTAGACAAAGTTCATAAGAAACATTAGTCCTTAAAACATGCAAAGTAAGTTGTTACTTAAGATATAAGCTATGCAAAATAATTCACCTCAATATCCCCTTCAAGCATCACACTATCCCAAGACCCCAAGTGAGTTACCAATTTTAAATATGGGAGGGTATTCATCCAACCCTATTAGGTATGCCACCTATATAGGAAACAAAATAACCCAGGCAGAGGGATAGGTCTTGAGAGTGATAAGGGAAAGTAAAAACCCACCAAGAGTAAGTGTGAAAGTGATATGGTTTGAGGGCTTACTTCATGGATTATGGTGTTAAATCCATCTCTATGAGCACCTTTGTGGAGGGTGTGCTTGCTCTTGAGTTAACCCATATTTGCGTGATATTTTTTGCAATACCCCTGATTTCCTTTTTCTTAGTCTTTCTTTATTATATATTTTCATGTCCCCTTTGTAAGGTTTCAAGCCATTAGCATTGCATTTTTTTGGACTGGGGTGAGAACTGAATGAGTGGAGCTCAAGTTTGGACTGAATTTTGTTGGTCCTCTTTGCTATCATTCCTTTCTTTCTTTAACATCATTTTCTTACTCTTTTCATAGAAACTGTAAAACAACCTCTGGGCCTTCAACCCCTTTTCTCATGAGAGAATGGACCATAGCCTACTTTATGAGAGGATCCAGGACAAAAGGTGTTAATCATGGTAGGAACAAAACTTTACTCTTAGGATCCCCCCCCCAATAGTACCCCTTTTCCCTGGGCAGTGACAACACAGGACTAGGGCACATAAGCTGACCACCAAGGTGAAACAAGGAAACTGACACAATTTCCCAAACCAATGACCCATTATCCAACTTCAACAAAATATTCTCATCCACATGCCTGAAAAATTAAGCACAACACTTTGCATGAAATAAGGACTAACATACCTCATGGTGACATTATATTACCATCTCCCGTACTCTGGGTTGGTTGGATTTGATGAGCCTTGGTTGACCAATAGCTATAAAGGTGAATGAGGGGGGATGTTAGAATATCGTTTGTGGACATGATTATCATCATCATGGTCAGGATGATGTTCTCCATTGTAGTCCATGAGACATGATCTCCTCTAGTTACCCCTAGGCATGGGGGGGTAACATCTGGCCCCAACATGGGGACATGTGCTCACCGTAGAGCGCATGATAACCTTAGCATATCTGGTTGTCCAAGACCTACAATCATACACCCACTTCAAATGAAAACACCCTTTAGAAGTATCTATCGATGGATGTGATCCATTGGATGTCAGTGATAAATCCAAAACCATGTTGAAAAATAAAATTTCCCTTAGCTACAAAATGTTAAAGAAAAAAATTACTAGTGATTAAATGCAATATCCTAACATGTATTCATTATGTACAAATGAAATTGAAACATACATATAAAAGGATGAAAGACTATACTAGCATGAATGCATGATACAACATATATACAAATGCAATGCAAGATGCAAATTCCCTAACATACCTACCCTAATCTATGTTAGTTCAAGAATTCAAGTCTCTTCCAATCATGGGACTTGAGAAGGTACCCACTAACTAGTAGTGGATGCCTTCTTCCCTACAATGTGGATAGGTAGTAGGAATAATTGATGAACTTCTTTTGAATCGTGTAGGGACCCAACCAAAATTTCTTAAACTCCTTGCGTGTATCGGGCTGGCCCTTCCTTGTATCCCACTCTAAGACCAAATCTCCTTGTTTGTAATCCCCTCCTTTAATTTATATTTTTTCTTGTATTAACCCGGTGTATCATTTCGAGGGAGGGGGTGGGATTCTGTTGCAAGAACATCATCTTGGTTCACTCTAATCAACAATCCTTTATCATCTTTCTTCAATACTTTGATGGAGGAAATTTCTTTGTCTTTGTACCTGTCTAGTTGTTTCTAGTAATATTCCCTTTTAGGCCATTCAATAGCATAAAAATATTCTTCTTGGGAGAAAGGAAGGTCATCTAGGAAAAATTCCAGAAGGGGATCCTTGAATTTCTTAGGGATTTCCTCCAAGGGATCCTCAATTTCAGAGTCAAGGCCAATTTCAACATGATCCTTTTCCATTGGTAAGCTGGGCAGTTGGGCATTGGCTTTATCATCCATAAGTATAGTAACATAGGTCAAATCCATCTGTAAAGTACCACCCAACATTGCAATACATTTTTTAGACAAAACATTCCCCAAACATTTGACACATCTATGACCACGATGTCCATTAGAAAAACTATCTCGGGATATTGGTGAAGGAAAACCTTTACATTCTCTACTCAACCATGTGTTGGGATGGCCCTTGATTCAATCTCTCAGACATTTCTATAAGGCCTTGTAACTTCCAAACCCAACTTTCTCATTACTTTCAAGGTCATGAAATTTGCACCCATTACTGAGTCAAGCATACAATTGTTCAAGCGTTTGTTGTTCATTTGCAAGGAGATGAAGAAAGGTGGGTGCTCGTCATATTGTGGTCTAAAATAGCTATCTTACAACATTATAGGAGGGTCTACAGGTTCACCTTGTACCCTAAATAACTTCTCAACTTTGCTTTTCATCGAAGGAATATTAATGATATATATTAAAGGTACAGGTACATTATTCTTTTCCAAAACACTATTTATGTCAATATTCAAGTTAATGCCACTAGTATTTGGCAAAGTGGAACTAGGAGGGGGATTGATTTTTGGTGGTGGAAGAGGCCCTAGTTGAGGGAGATTAGGGTCACTGGGAGGAGCTTGAGGCACACTTCTTTTTCTTGTGTGTACTTGTAATTCCTTCTTCCTAAGCTTTTCCCTTGATTCCTCATCCATCTTATTTATGATCTCCATCCTAGCCCTCCTAGTTACTTCCCTTTGCCTTACTCTAGTTGTTCAAGTGTGATATTGAGGAATACTGGGGGAGATATGAAAAATATATGGTTTATGGTATCAAATAAATTCATATGATCAAGTTCCCCATTACTCCTTGGGCATTCATGTTCCCAATGTGAATCCCCACAAGGAAAGCACCAAGGAGTGTCTTCTTGATGTTGGCATGTTTACAGGCAGAGTGTGTTTGTCATTGATGGAAAGAAAAACAATGACGATGGCATGTCTACAGGCAAGAAAAACAACAATGATGGCATGATTATTGGCAGAGTGTTCTACCAAAGCTCAGGAGAGATAGTGTTCTCAGAAACATAGATGAGACCCAAAGTCATTAGGACTCACATAACCTTTGACACTTAGAAATTCTTCCAATTTGGGAGGATGTGCAAGATCATGAGGAGGAGCGAAAGTGGCTATTGGATAACCAATCCTGAATACCCGACGTCCGTTAGATCATAGTCCAATGACAAGAGGAAGCGCAGAGGAGAAGTACAGATCTGATCCATTGGATCTGAATATCGAGGACCAACAACCGTCAGATCCAGTATAACTGCGAAGAGGATAATGGCCGAAGATCCATCCTCTAACTCCGCAAAATGCGAAGTCACAATGAGATTAGAGCCGTTGGATCCAGAGGACACATGGTGAGAGATCAACATTTTGATGACCGAAAATTCAAAGGTAAGAGTTGTAGGAACTCATGATGTCTGAGTTCGCGAGTTGATCTAGACCGTTAGATCATGGGGAGTTGTGAGCCGTTGATCTGGAGCAGGTTTCGAAAAATCGGAAGTCGAAAGAAGGGAGGTGAGTAGTCCTCCAACTTTTTGAAACACAAAGTCCCAATAAGATCTAGACCGTTAGATCACCGAGGATCGTGGGCTGTTGATCTAGAGTATTTCAGATATCAGGAGTTGGAAGAGTCAGGGTTGGCTCACGTTCAAACACTCGACAAGCGAGGTCGTGATTTGATCACAACTGTCGATCAAAGGGAGAGCATGGACCATTGATCTGGCACGACGAAGAACGAAGTCTGAGTTCTCGAAGAAGAGATCTAGACCATTTAAATATGGAATATTGTGGACCGTTGATTAGGCAACCTCTGAAATGCGAAGTCGCGAAATCTCGATTCCCAAAGGTGATATCTGGATTGTCGGATCATTGAGGAGCGTGATTGTTGATCCGAAAGGGACACGCGTCAGTGGATTTCCAGCTTCAGGGAAAAGCAAAGGAAGGTTAAAGGTTGGAAAGTTGAGATTTACGAACCCTGAATACCCGAAGGGATTGTGACTGTCGATCCAAAAGGGACACACATCGTTGGATCATGGACTCCGGGTGAAATGCTTCGGGAGAAAGCAGAGTTTGAGAATCGAAACTCTCAAAGCCCTAAAGGCGAGATCGATCTAGTCTGTTGGTCTGGAGGGCCACATGTCACCTGATCATTGAGACTAAGGATCGCACGTGGATGGAGGAAAGAAAAATCAAAGGAAGATAGATCAGAACCATTGATCGAAGGAGCATTGTCAAGATCGTGAGATTGATGGTCTGATCACATTGCGGGGCTAGAACATGCTCGTGTATTAATTTTTCTTGAGCGGGCTGCAATCAAAACCATGGTTTTAGGGAAATGATGCTTGGAGGTTTGTAGTGAATTGTGGGGCGAAAAATGGGTTTCCCTCAAACCTCCTACGGATGAGCCTGCAATCGCGTGGTCACGTGAATCTCATAGCCAAGGTCATATCGTGAAAAGGAGCTAGCACTCACTAAATCAAGATCGGGAAGCGCCTTTTTGATTAGGCAATTGGTCACCGCCGGTGGTCACGTAAAGGAAGAGGCTTAAAATCTAAATAAGCCAAAGATGACTGGCTGTAACTGATAGAGATGACGATGAGTTGCGACTACCAGAGAAGCCAAGGAATTTTAGTGTAACGCCCATTGATGATGAACTCATTCAGGATAACCGCTAGAGAAGACAAATAGTTGCGATGATGATGAGGGAGAGGACTTGACGTGTGAAAGGAAGGAAGAGCAAAGAAGAGGTTGGTAGTTGGCTCAGGAGTGATGCTGTGAGTAGGAGGAGACGGAGTGAACAACCACAAAGAGCATAAATATGGCGCAATGAAGAGCATGCAGAAGCATAGCACATAGTATGGAAGAGGAAACACATAGAATTTAATGCGGAAGAGAAGCTGAACATTGTGGTTGCGCGCTGCAGGAAAGAGAGCAAGAAAATGCAGAGGCAGAACAAAGCATAGAAGCTGGAGGAGCCAGAGGATACATGGAGCTGTAACAGACCATATCAGAGACATAGAAAGTAAGTAAATTTTTATATCCCAAGGTGGTAGGGAGGTGGTAGGGAGGACTGTTGTCCTTAGAATTTTCAAGTGGGTGTTTGAACACAGGGAGTTGTAGCTTCCATCTGGTTGCAGCCAAAAAAACTAGGGTGGTAGGGTGGTGCACGGGAGAACTATTGTTCTTTGTTATACAGGTTGGTGCCTATGTGTTTGGAAGTTGGTGCTTCCATCCAGTTGGTGCTGGAACACTCAGGGAGTTGGTGCTTCCTTCTAGTGGGTACTAGAGAAACCAGAGAGTTGGTGATCTCAACAAGTTGTTGCTTGCAAAACAGAGGTTGTAGCCTCAAGAGGAGTTGGACCTCATAAGAATGATAATGTACAAAAAATAAAGATTACTTATCATATCAAGATGAAGAGGTTTTTCCCTTTATGGGTTTCCTCAGGAAATATTTGTCTCTGTATATTTCATGTTTGTGATTGATGTTGAATATTCTATTGCTTACTTCCCTACATTATTGTGATCGTCATTGAGTGTTCTGTAAAGAGTTTAAAATGGGCATAATTGTTTAAGAACATTAACAAATTATTCAAACCCCTTCTCATTTGTCCAACAATTGGTATCAAAGTCGGTTCCTTTTATCTAAGGGTAGATCCTAGAGCTTAAAAATGACTAGCCATGAAGGAACTTCAACTAATAAGGCCCCCCTGTTCAATGGAACAAACTTTGCCTTCTGGAAAGTTAGGATGAGAACCTACATAATGGATTTAGGTGCAGATGTCTAGGATGTGGTAGTGACTGGTTATGTAAAGCCAATTGTACTAGATAATAAGGATGACAAACTAGAATTCAGCTTCAATGCTAAGGCTATGAATGTTATTTTGAGTGGGCTTGCAAAAGCAGAATTTGTAAAAGTTATGCACTTAAAAACTGCCAAAGAAATGTGGGACAAACTCATTAGCATTTATGAAGGTAATGAGAAGGTAAAGGACGCCAACCTTCAAACCTATAGAGTACAATTTGAACAACTAAAGATGAAAGAGGATGAAACTGTTGGGAAGTACTTTTTGAGAGTTGAAGAACTAGTAAATGCAATGAAAGCACTTGGTGAAAAAATTGAGGAAGCCTCTTTAGTTCAAAAAATTTTGAGATCTCTGCCAGATAGGTTCAAGCCAAAGGTTTATGCTATAGAAGAACTTAATTATCTAAAAGCTTTGGATTTTGATCAACTTCTAGGAACGTTGACTGCATATGAAATGAGGATAGTTAAAGATAAACCCACCTCTAGAGAAGCATCATTTAAAGCAGATAAGATGAGGATTCTGAGACTGATGAAATTGAAGAATTTTTTTTCAGAATACTAAAGAAAGGATCAGGCAAGTACCAAGGCAAATTTCCCTTCAAATGTTTTAACTGTGGGAAGATAGGTCACTTTGCATCTAAGTGTCCCCACAAGAAACAAGATCAGAATTCTGAAGGTGAAAAGAAGTACAAACCCAAGAGATTTGGTAAAAAGAAAAGTTTATGTGTAAACAATGATGACTCTTCATAAGACACAGATAGTGACTCTTCCTATGAAGATAATATTAATGGATTTATTCTTATGGCCAAAGAGGATTATGATAATAAAATCATAGGAAGTGATGTTGACGATGAAGAAGATGTGAAGCCTTGGAAGAAGAGGTAGTAAAAACCGGAAAAGAGATGGAGAAGTTTAAAACATTGTATCTCCAAAATCTTCCAAACATTAAAGCCACCACAGAACTAAACAACATTCTGAGCAAACAAATATCTCTTTTGTTGAAGACTGGTTTAGGTTATGTAAATGGTTCAAGCAACAAACAACCAGAAAGAAAAGAGCCAGTAAAGATGATCAAATTCCAAGTCAGCAGACAATCAGACCATGAGAGTACTCTGTCACCAAAACCTAATAAAGACAATATGATCCCTGATAAAAAACAAAGAGATCAGAAGATGGAGCAAAATATTCCAAGAAGAAGGCCATTCTTCAGGTGCCAAAATTTTATCCATGGTTACTGTTTTTACTGTTCTAATTTTGGTCATAAGATTTCAAATTGTCAAATTAAGTTTAGAGACATGCAACTGAGGAGGTCAAGAAACAAACAATCTTTACAACATAGAACTAAGAAACCAATGAATAGACAATGTAGCACCAATCACTTTGACCTACTGAACAATGAGCTTGAATTTTATAACTGTCATAACTTCGGCCACAAAGCTGCAAACTTCCATCTGAAGAAGTACAAGGCAGATCCAAGGATAAATCCTTTAGCTAGAAATGCCAACACATGGAAAAAGAAAGATAGTGAAAAATGTGGTCTAGTACTTTCAGCTCAAAAAAAAAAATACCCCTGGTATATAGACAATGGATGTTCCAAGAACATCACTAGAGACAAGGATAATTTTCTATCTATAAGTAAAAGAAAAACAAGAAATGTAACCTTTGGAAATGATGAACCAGGTAAAATCAAGGGTAAAGGGATGGTGAGTTTGAGTAATGGTAAAGGAAAAGCTCATGATGTTCTGCTTGTAGATGGGCTGAAACATAATTTTCTCAGTGTAAGTCAAATGTGTGACAAAGGATGTGAAGTGGTGTTCACTTCAAGGATTGAAAGATAAAGTCTGTAAACTCAGGACAAGTGGTGGCTAAAGGCATAATGACAAAAAATAATGTATATGTGATGAAAGAAGATAAATAAGAATGTCATCTAAGCAAATATGATGAAAGCTGGTTATGGCATATTAGACTTGGAAATCTAAACTTTGACCACTTAATCAAGCTCAAAAATCTTGAGGCAGTAAAAGATCTTCCAAGAATATCAAAGCCACAAGACTCTGTGTGTAAACCCTGCCAAGTAGGAAAGCCAACCAGGACACAATTTAAATCCAAGAGATCTACTTCAACAGAGAAACCACTCCAATTAGTTCATATGGGTTTATGTGGACCATAAAGATAGGAAGGCACAGGGAAGGAAAACTACTTTATGCTGATCATTGATGACTACTCCAGACTTACTTGGGTTGCTTTTCTCAAAGAAAAATCTAAAGCATTTGAGAAATTTAAAATATTTAAGGCTTTAACTTAGAATCAAACATGCAAGAGGTTAAAGGCATTAATATCAGATAGAGGAGGAGAATTTATGTCAAGTGATTTCAAGGAATTATGTAATAAACATGGGATCAAGAGAGAATACACAATCCCAGGAACTCCACAAAAAAACGGATTAGTTGAGAGGAAAAACAGAACAGTGCAACAAATGGCCAGGTCAATGATGAATGAGAAGAAGATTGGTCAAATTTACTGGGTAGAAGAAATACACACAACAATCCATATTCTTAACAAAGCCCACCTCAAACCACATAGTGACAAGACACCTTATGAACTGTGGTATGGAAGACCTGCTTCACTCAAACACTTCAAAGTCTTTGGAGTAAGTGCTACATAAAGAATAATAATGAAAACCTTGGCAAGTATGATGACAGGGCTGATGAAAGCATCTTCTTAGGATATGCTACCAATAGTAAAGGATATAGATGCTTTAATAAAAGATTGCATAAATTAGTTGATTGCATTGATTTAAAGGTTGATAAAGGAGTCCCAGTAAGAGAGGTGAGAAATATTGAGTCTACTACAGAGGACACAACTGAAACTGAATATGAACAGGTCCAAGAATTAGATGGAGAAGAGACACCCAAACAACAAGAGTCAGGACAACAATCAACATCAAATCCTTCCTCCATAATTACTCAAAATAATCATTGTGAAAGTCAGATAATTGGTAAGAAGGACAAAGGTGTACAAACCAGGAGAAGGATAATCAAATACACTAAGCAATCACATATGGCCTTCATATCCATGGTGGAACCCAAGAAATTTAATGAAGCCAGTAAAGACATAAATTGGTTAAAATCAATGAATGAGGAACTAGACCAGATTGAAAAGAATGACACTCGGGAACTCGTTCCTAGGCCAACAAATAAAAATGTAATAGGATCAAAATGGTTCTACAAAAATAAGATGAATGAGCAAGGAAATATTGTAAGAAATAAGGCTAGATTGGTCTTCAAAGGATATGCTCAAATAGAAAGACTGGATTTTGATGAAACATTTGCGCCTGTAGCAAGATTAGAAGCTATTAGAATGTTTCTTGCCTATGCTTGTCATAAACAGTTTAAAGTCTATCAAATGGATGTCAAGTCAGCTTTTCTAAATGGAGATCTAAAAGAAGAAGTTTATATGGAACAACCAAAGGGTTTCCAACTGTCAGATAACTCTGACTTTATCTGCAAGCTGAAGAAAGCCTTATATGGGTTGAAACAAGCTCCTCTTGCCTGGTATTACATATTGGATAAGTATATTCAAGATAAAGGGTTCAAGAGAGGAACAATTGACATCAATCTATATATCAAAACAAAGGGTAATGATTTTCTCATTGTGTTGGTCTATGTAGATGACATAATCTTCGGAAGCAATAATGCTTCATTGGTACAATGGTTTGCTTCTTCCATGTAGTCTGAATTTGAAATGTCTATGATAGGGGAACTGCCATTTTTTCTTGGTCTGCAAATTACTCAGAGGTTTGAAGGATTATTTCTTTCTCAGGAGAAATATCTAAGAGAAATGTTGAAAAGGTTTCAAATGAAATATTCCACACCTATGAGCACACCTATGGTCACTAGATGCAAGTTAAGAAAGGATGATGACTCACTTGATGTTGATCTGAGTTCATATAGGTCTATGATAGGCAGCCTATTGTACATCACAACATCCCGTCCAGACATAATGCACGCTGATGGAATGGTAGGAAGGTATCAGGCTGCACCTAAACAGAGTCATTTGTTAGTTGTCAAAAGAATATTCAAATACTTGAAAGGAACAATGGACTATGGCCTATGGTATCCTAGGAATCAGAATTTTCAACTATCAGTCTATTCAAGTGTTGATTGGGCTAACTGCGTGGATGAAAGGAAAAGCACGAGTGGAGGTGAATTATTCTTAAGAGATTCCCTTGTATCATGGTTGAGAAAGAAGCAAGGTTCCATTTCCTTATCGACTACAAAAGATGAGTACATTGCAACTTCCACTTGCTATACCCAAGTATTATGGATGATTCAGACACTTGCAGACTTGGAGGTAAAATATACATCACCGATCTCAATTCATTGTGATAATACTAGTGCAATCAATGTGTCAAATAATCCTGTATTTCACTCCAAGACCAAGCATATACCCATCGAGTATCACTTCTTGAGGGAACAGGTGACCAACACTATTGTTTCTTTGCATTATATTCCATCCAAAGATCAGATTGTTGATATCTTCACTAAACCGCTTGAAAAATATTAGTTTGAGTATTTACGCCAGAAGTTGGGCGTGACCCCATTATCAACCTAGAGAGTCCATCCTGTCAGGGGGAGTATGTGTTGGTTGAATATTTGATACCTCTGAAAAAATATTGTAACAACTCAGGGGGAGCATGTTTTCTTTGAAATTGATGTCAAAGGGGGAGAAAAGGTGATGCTACAATTGGAGGTCTAAGTGTAATAATACAACCTTTCAGGGTTGCCATCAATGCCAAAGGGGGATATTGTTGGAATGTTTACAGGCAGAGTGTGCTTGTCATTGATGGCAAGAACAACAATGACGATGGCATGTCTACAGGCAAGAAAAACAACAATGATGACATGATTACTGGAAGAGTGTGCTACCAAAGATTAGGAGAGATAACGTTCTCAGAAATGCAGATGAGACCCAAAGTCATAAGGACTCGCAGAACCTTTGACACTTATAAATTATTCCAAGTCGGGAGGATGCGCAAACTCAGGAGGAGGAGAAACAATGGCCATTGGATCACGAATCCCAAATACCCGATGTCTGTTAGATCAGAGTCCAGTGACCAGAGGAAGCGTAGAGGAGAAGTACAGATCTGATCCGTTGGAACTGAGCGTCGAGGACCAATAGTCATCAGATCTAGTATAACTGGGAAGAGGATAATGGCCGAAGAGCCATCCTCCAAATCCATGAAATGCGAAGTCGTGATGAGATCTGAGTCGTTGGATCCAGAGGACATGTGGCGAGAGATCAACATTTCACTAATTGAAAAGTCAAAGGTAAGAGTTGTAGGAACTCACGATGTCTGAGTTCGTGAGTTTATCTAGACCGTTACATCATGGGGAGTTGTGAGCCGTTGATCTGGAGAAGGTTTCGGAAAATCGAAAGTCGGAAGAAGGGAGTTGAGTAGTCCTCCAACTTCGTGAAATGCAAAGTCCCGATAAGATCTGGACCGTTAGATCACCAAGGATTGTGGGTCGTTGATCTAGAGTATTTCAGATATTGGGAGTTGGAAAAGTTAGGGTTGGCTCACATTCAAACACCTGACACATGAGGTCACGATTTGATCACAGTCGTCGATCAAAGGGAGAGCGTGGAACATTGATCTGGCACGACGAAGAATGAAGTCTGAGTTCTCGAAGAAGAGATATAGACCATTGAAATACATAAGATCGTGGACCATTGATTAGGCAACCTACGAAATGCGAAGTCGCGAAATCTCGATTCGCAAAGGTGATATCTGGACCTTCGGATCACTGAGGAGCGTGATCGTTGATCCGAAAGGGACACGCGTCAGTGCATTGTCAGCTCCGGGGAAAAGAAAAGGAAGGTTGAAAGATGGAAAGTTGAGATTTCTGAACCCCGAATACCCGAAGGGATTGTGATCGTCGATCCAAAAGGGACACGCGTCGTTGGATCATGGACTTTGGGTGAAATGCTCCAGGAGCAAGCGAAGTTTGAGAATCGAAACTCCCGAAGCCCGAAAGGTGAAATCGATCTCGTCCATTGGTTTGGAGGGCCACATGTCACCTGATCATTGAGACTAAGGATCGCGCATGGACAGAGGAAAGAAAAAGAAAAGGAATATAGATCAGAGTCGTTGATCGAAGGAGCACCATCAAGATTGTGATATCGATGGTCCCATCACATCGCGGGGCCAGAACATGCTCATGTATTAATTTTTCTTGAGCGGGCCACAATCGAAACCATGGTTTTAGGGAAAGGACGTGTGGAGGCTCATAGTGAATTGTGGGCTTCCCTCAAACCGCCTATGGATGCGCCCACAATCGCGTGGTCATGTGAAGCTCATAGCCCAAGGTTATATCGTGAAAAGGAGCTAGCGCTCACTAAATCAAGATCAGGAAGCGCCTTTTTGATTAGGCGATTGGTCACCGCCAGTGGTCACGTGAAGGAAGAGGCTTAGAAGCCAAAGAAGCCAAAGATGACTAGCTGTAACTAACAAAGATGATGAAGAGTTGCGAATGCCAGAGAAGCCAAGGAATTTCAGTGTAATGCCCACTAATGATGAACTCATTCAGGATAACCACCAGAGAAGACAAAGAGTTGCGATGATGATGAGGGAGAGGAGTCGGCATGTGAAAGGAAGGAAGAACAAAGAAGAGGTTGGTAGTTGGCTCAGTGATGTTGTGAGTAGGAGGAGACAGAGTGAACAACCACAAAGAGCAAAACTATGGTGCAGTGAAGAGCATGTGGAAGCATAGTGCATAGTATGGAAGAGGTGGCACAAAGAATTTAATGCGGAAGAGAAGTTGAACATTGTGGTTGCGCATTGCAGGAAAGAGAGAAGAGCATAGAAACAGAAAGATGGAAAGGTAGAACAGAGCATAGAAGCTGGAGGATCCAGAGGAGACATGAAGCTGTAATAGATCATATCAAAGACAAAGCAAGTAAGTAAAGTTTTATATCCGAGGGTGGTAGGGATGTTCTAGGGAGGACTGTTGTCCTCAGAAGTTTCAAGTGGGTGCTTGAACACAGGGAGTTGTAGGTTCCATCTGGTTGCAGCCAGAAAAACCAGGGTGGTAGGGTGGTGCAAGGGAGAACTATTGTTCTCTATTATACAAGTTGGTGCTTGTGTGACTGGAAGTTGGTGCTTCCATCCAGTTGGTGTTGGAATGCTCAGGGATTTGGTGCTAGAGTAGCCAGAGAGTTGGTGCTCTCAACAAGTTGCTGCTTGTAAAATAAAGGTTGTAGCCTCAAGAGGAGTTGGAGCTCATAAGAATGATAATGTACATAAAATAAAGATTACTTATCATATCAAGAAGAAGAGGTTTTTCCCTTTATGGGTTTCCCCAGGAAATATCTGTCTCTGTATATTTCATGTGTGTGATTGATGTTGAATATTTTATTGCTTAATTCCCTGCATTATTGTGATCGTCATTGAGTGTTCTGTAAAGAGTTTAAAATGGGAATAATTGTTTAAGCACAGTAACACGTGATTCACCTCCCCTCTCAGTTGTCCAACACTTGACTTATGACATTTGAAGGATCTAGGGTGTTGGGGACCCTTTGTTCACTTGGATCCCTAGGTCTCCATGTTTGTCTTGATCTTTGAGGTGGGCCTCCTGAAAGGAGGCTTAATGGCTTGTTGTTGTGACCTTTCTAAATTGGTGATCGTATTCATCATTAGAGTTTGATTCTTGGTGAGGTCATTTATTTCTTATTCAATCCTTTGTACCAATGGAGTGCTAACATCTTGAGTGGGATCAATATTATGTAATTTTATTGGTTTGGTTTCAACCTCATCTCTTGGTGGATAAAAAGGTTCTATCTTACAGGATGAAATATTAGCCTCAATTCTTGCAACCATTTCTTAGGCTTCTTCAAGGGTATTTGTAACCTTATCCTTAATAAAGTACCCAAAGTTTCTTGGGAAAGCCTTGATGTAGAGGAAGATAAGGTAATATTTTCCAGGGTGATTCTCACTAGGTATTTTGAAGCAAATTTTCAAACTTGGTATCCAATTATTTAACGATTTCATTCTCCATCTTCTTCATTTCAGTAAGCCATATCAAAAATAATTTAGGGTACTCTTTGGTACTCCATGTTTTAATAAAGGTCTCCTAAATTTGATCCATGGTTTTGATACTCTTGCGAGGGATACCATTGTACAACCTCCTAGCATCATTGATAAGAGTGGATGAGAAAAGTTTCATCACTAAATCTTTAGTGTCATCACTCACTGAGTTAAGTTGGAATAAATCCCAAAAGTTACTAATATGCTCTTTAGTAGTAGTCACACCATTACTAGAAAATTTGGGCATCCATTTTTCGTACTTAGGGGGCATCTTTCAAGGGTATCATCAGATAGAAGATGTTGGAATATTTACCAATACTAAGAGGGGGGGTGAATCAATATTGAGCACTTTTTAACATTTTTAATCACAACATGTAAATATTAACTTATCAATAATTCCATTAACTTATGATTGCATTTCACATATCATGAACATATAACAATAAATAGTACCATACAACAATGCATCACATCATACATAATGTGCAAGAGATTTTTACATGGAAACCCAAATGGAAGAAAACCACATAATGATTTTCTTATATCATGTCAAGAATTACATTCATAGGAAGCATTGATTTCCAAGATTCTCCAGCGCCAACTAGAAGGAGGCTCCAACCCCCTGTTTATAGGCTCCAACCTGAAGGAAGATAAAACTCCTTAGATTCTCCATCTCCAACTAGAAGGAGGCTCCAAACCCCTAATTTATAGGCTCCAACCTAAAGGAATCTCCAATTCCCTGTATTCTCCAAATCCAAATGGAAGGAGGCTCCAACCCCATATTTTATAGGAACCAACTTGAAGGATACTTAAATCTCTTGCCTTGCACCACCCTACTTCCCTGAAATATAAATGGAGACTCAACTTGTCACTGAAACTATCAGTGATAATCAACCTATCACTGTCACTGATAATGTCATTGATATTGATACATCATCATCATAAAAAATGGATCCATTCATATAAACCATATGCCAATATCACCAAGATAATATCTCAAAACATATGCCCAACATCACCAAGATATGCCTCAAACCATGTACCAAGCATGTGCCAAAATATGCCTCAAACATGTGCCATAACATCCATGATAAACCATAAACCATGTACTAAAGATATACCTCAAATCGTATTCCCAATATCACCAACATATGTCTCTATCCATGTGCCAAATACTCTCTAATATATGCCTCAATCATATACCATAAAATCAAGATATAACCTTGAAAAACACATATAAAGACATACCTTTAATCATGTAACAACCTGGTGCATAAGATATTTACTCATCATACCTTCCTCAACTTCAACATCATCAAATTGGGTGCACTTAGAAATTGGTTCCACATAGAAATTGGGTCTACATAAAGATTCTAGGTCCACTTGGGTCCACATATAATCCCCAACATCACTTCTTAAATTTATCTCAAACACCTGTTTGGAACTAGTTTTTGGATTAGTCACAAACCCTAACTTTAAACAAGAATAACTCTGTACTTGTAATGAATCAAGGTATGGAACTTTTATCCAATATTCTTTGATATCTTCTCTTAAATTCCTCCAAGTTTCGCTTCTTTATTCCTCATTGAAAAGGAGATACATTGAAAATTGTAGACCTTCCTGAATTTTAACCTATTCTACAGAGCGAACTTGTACAACGTACCACACACTCAATATTTGATATATGAATCTGAAAATCACACATAAAATAATACAGACTGTACTATTTCCAATGCAATTTGTCTAAAAAAATTTGGATCCTTTATGAATAAGTTATGACTATTTTACCCGAAACACCTGTTTGAGACTAGTTATAGGACTAGTCAAAATCCATATCTTCCACAGAGTGTATATCCAAAAATACAACTGCCCATAAGTTGAAATTTTTACCATAGGTACCTTGATATGTATTCTCAAAAACTTCCAAGTTTATCTATATAAATCATTCTATAAAAAGTTTTATAGGGAAAATGGTAAGATGACCTTTAAAAAACAGACCTTAGAACACATCATCACAAGATGCCATCTTCCGTTGAAATTTTTCCCTTCTTCACTTCATCTTCACTCTGAAATTCATTGCCAACATTGTGCTAAGAGATAAAAATATTTAATGATGAAAATAAGAGGTTCTTAATGTGTATTTATACTTTTCCAAGTACCTCCTTTACTTGACTTTAGGGCCAAATTGTAACTTGTTTGACCATACTTCGGGGATTTCATCTTTAAGAGGGCATAAATTTTCAACCGTGAGGAACGACGTGGCATGCCACCTAATGTTGGAAAAGAAATGGAAATGAATATCAATATATGGTGGTTTTGTATGCAATTACAAGGTCTTTCATACTCTTTTTCTCTAATCAACTTCGGGCTTCATGACCACACCTTCAGGGATTCTTAACCAATTAGCCATATTTCCAAGGCTTCTTGTAAACTTGAGGGATTATTAATCACTTAACCACTTATCCATATTTCCAGGGCTTCTTGTAGACTTCTTGAAAGCACCTTCCTATGAGGGCCATGCTTAAAGCTACACCATAAGGGGACCACTTTGGATACTTTGGAGACTTCTTCTAGGGTTGACATCACCCATTACTTCTAGGGGATTCTGGGGCTTCTAGACTTCTTCTAGGGTTTACATAAATGAAAACCAACTTTCCAACAATATCCCCCTTTGGAATTGATGGCAACACTCATACTCCCCTTGTGACCATTACTCCCCTTGTCTTCATACACTCTGTTTTTTCTCTCCCCCTTTGACATCAAGGGAAAAAGGGTAATTCCCTCTGATAGTATACTTTATTTTAACAATATCACCCCCCTTGTCTTCATGCTTATGCTATTTCTCTCCTGCTTTTGTTCTTTCTCTCCCCTTTTGACATTAAGGGGAAATCCTTCTGACGATTTCTCTCCCCCTATCTTCTTCTGCAAGACGTCATTTCGATCAATGTGGGGCTTCTTGTATATGCCTTCTTTCCTCTCTTCTGGTGTTCATTTTCCATTGGTTTTTCCTGTGATTGTAATCCATTGACATATATTAAATGCATTCACGTCAATTTTCCTTCATCACTTGACTTCAAGTCTACATGGCTCATCATGTCTTCACTGAGATGACATTAATGCCATAATCATTCAACGATTTTCCCTTGTCACCTTAGTAAGAACTACCCTCATTTTAGAAATGGAAGAGGTCCACCACAAGGGAGGCTTCTGTTGAGAAAGTGTCCCCAGTCACGAAATTTTATTAATGAGGAAAAAGTGATTACAATCTGAAGTGAAAACTCATAATCTACTCCTTAACCTCACTTGAAGAAAGAGCTAGTTTATATAGCTCAACTCTAAACTAAAAACTAGGAGAACAACCAATCACATAATCACATGAGTATGATAGGTGTCCTTTACATAGAAGCTAGGTGTCCTTATCCTAACAAATTAGAATAAACTAATTTCTAAAAACATTTATACTAGAAAATACTTAGACTATAGAACTTTAGGATTATGAGGATAACAATCCCCCCTATGAGTTGTATCATCATCTAAATAAATGGGATTTAGTTGAACATCTTTATAATTCCAAAAATAGTCTCTACGATAAGTCATATGCTGAGTAGCTCCTGTGTCCAATATCCAATCATTTTCAAATGAATCTGCATGTTGAACTGCTGAAAAAACATATTCATATTGATCATCCTGGTAATATTGATCTTCTGCATATTGAGCTGATTGTTGAGAATTTGAATTTGATGTCTGCTTAAACTTTGGCAATTGATCATTGCTTGTAAGACAATTTGATGCATAATGACCCATCTTTAAACATATTTTACATCTTACTTGGCTGAGATTTTTGCCTCTTCCTGACTGTGCATTATTATTGGGAGGATTACTTTGAAAATTTTGTTGATTAAAATTGCTACGACCTCTACCTTGACCACGAACTCTTCCATGGTCTCGATTAGAAGACTGATTCTAAAAATTTCCAAAATTTGATTTTCCTCTTCCTTTAGAACTTTCATCTTTAGTGAAAAGAAGATCTTCTTCTGTTTGTTTCTGTTTTCCAAAAGATTTACTATGTTGAGCCAGTAATTCACTAAGTGAATCAAAAGTCACATTTGATAGCTTATCAGTTATTTGCAAAGTCTTAAGAAAATTCTTATAAGATGGAGGCAAGCCATTTATTACTATGGAGACTAGAAAACTATCTTCAAGTTTAGAAAAATTGCCTTTGATGATTTCTTGATGAATGTTCTTAATCCTTGAAATGTATTCTAATACATCACCATTGTCTTCTAATATTTGTTTAATCAATTTCATTTGTAGATCAACTCTTTGAGATGCAACATGAGTATCAAAAAGCTTCTTTAACAAATTCCAAGTAGACCATGCATCTTTGGAATTTTCAATATGAATAAACATGTGTTCATTTACATAAGAATGTAGCAAAGCAAGTGCTTTTTCATCTTTCAAATTCCATTTTGCTAAATAAGTAGCATCGATTGGCTTAATTGGAGCAGTATCACCATCACATATATGACGCCATAATTCATTATAGATCAAAGTGTTATGCATGTGGTGACTCTAAGATTTGTAATTCTTGGGTCCATATAACTTATCTGATTCTATAAATATATTGATTAATTTAAACATGATGTTTGTTGCAATATTTTCACCAAACTCCAAAAAACAAAGACACGAGGCACCAGAAAGAGAGAGTACAAAATCCACACAAAAAGAGTACTTTTAAGGGCTTGTCCTTGACCCTTTAAAAGTCTTGTTGGAAAAGGAGTTTGAGAGAGTATTTTACTGGACTCTTCTCAACTTCTGAGTGTTCAAGACTACAATCAAATCTTTAAAAGTTTGACCCTTTTTACAAGATAGATATCCTTTTACAAGTAATAAAATGTGCCCCCCCCTGAACTAAAGTCATCAATGACTTAAAATATTACAATTCAAATGTCTAAAAATCAAAAATAAAAAACACTTCAATCCAGTTCTCAATACAGTCCTCAATATGGACCTCAATCTGGTCCTCAATACGGTCCTCAATCTGGACCTCAATCCGGTCCTCAATCTAGACCTCAATCTGGTCCTCAATATGAACAAAAAATTTATGCAATGATTTTGGTAATTTTAATATCATATTAAAGAACACCCATCAAAATCGCGCTGAAGGGGCTTCAAAAGAGGACACACAGCAGTAAATTTTGACACATAGAAGAGATCTGAGTGGCTTAAATCTCACTAGTCTGTTTCATGCATGGATGAAGATATGTCCGATTCCAATGAAGTTTAGATATTAGATACAAAACACTGGATTCAGAGGAGCACTGGAATTTGTCTCGAGATACCAGATCTGATCCAGATACTACAGAAATTCGAGCTTGCCCTCTCTCAACTTCTCCAACCACCGAATCACAAGGGTTTCTTCTGCTTCTAAAGGCTGAGGTACCAGATCCGATTTCACATAAATTCAGAGAGAAGAATTTGGTTATTGTTTCAGATCTGAAATTTACGATGGAAATGCAACATCAACTGTAAAATTGCATTCGCCTCAGATCTGAAAATCGCGAACTTTGTGTTCTGGTTATGGGCACAGAGAAATTTGCCTCGGATCTGAAAAAGAGAATATTGCTTCAGATTTGCGTTTTAGTTCTGGTAATGCAGCATCAACAAAAAATGGTTAGCTCTGGTGCACGAGATCTCCAGAGGAATTTCTTTTCCAGGGGATCCAGATTCAATCCATACAAATTCGAATCTGCCTTTTCACCGATCTGATGCTATAGATTCAATTTGATGACTTTCTGTTAAATTCAGATGTGGTTCACGATCCGGTCCTTGATAAGGTCCTTGAAATGGACCTTGATATAGTCCTTGATACAAACCTTGATACAGACCTTGATATAGTCCTCAATATAGACCAGATCTAAAAACTTATAAAAAATAAAGAATCTACAGCTCTGAATTTAAATTGCCAGATTTATAAAATGATATGAAGCAATTGTTTACAAATGAGCCCTTTTAATAAAATAGCAATGGATCTATGAGATATGGATGCAAAAGTACACTTTTATCTGCCTAGATCTCTTAGATATACATGAAAGAAATATGCAATTAATCAAATCTACAAACTTGAAATTTGCAGATCTACAAGTTTTACCACTCAAAAAGATGAATCAATTTAATGAACAAATTGATTGCTGTAATCACAATAAAAATTTTCTTTATTTTAAAAAATAACAACAAATTACCTCAGTATCGTTGCCCTTAAGTTTGAAGAGATATGTGCTGATGTCAAGAAGTTTTCCTTACTTCCTCAATCCATCAACAATTCTCTTCCATCACAATTTTCACCATGGATTTTATACCATGTTGAAAAAGTGTCCTCAGACACATAATTTTATTAATAAGGAAAAAGTGATTACAATCTGAAGTGAGAATTCATAATCTACTCCTTAACCTCACTTGAAGAAAGAACTAGTTTATATAGCTCAACTCTAAACTAAAAACTAGGAGAACAACCAATCACATAATCATATGAGTATGATAGGTGTCCTTTACATAGAAGCTAGGTGTCCTTATCCTAACAAACTAGAATAAACTAATTTCTAAAAAAATTTATACTAGAAAATACTTAGACTATAGAAATTTAGGATTATGAGGCTAACAAGTTCCTTAGTGACCTCAAGGGATCGAATAACAAGTATAGTAGTCAATCCTATCACCCCCTATCTTGATCACAAAATCATTGGTTTAGGTCAAGGAAGTAGAATATGTATGAAGTTGTTTGAGTGTTTTCGAGGAATAAGAACACTTTGCAACATATATGTAACAATTTCCAAGCTAAATTATGCAAGAAAAAACTCTTATGACACTAGAAAATATAAGTTGCAATGGCTTATACAAATTTGCAGTAGTAAACAATTATATGACAATAGTAAATGATTTGTAACAACAATAACTATTTATGCTCATAATTGTAACAATTGACCATGAAAACATAGCATACATCCACTAAAATATTATCCAATTGTTGAATCCATTTTATGAGCAAGTTAGGACACCTTTAGATAAGAGTATTCACCAAATTGAAGTGTTTTCATATGACTACAACAAAATTTTTATAACATCAACAAGAAGTTTAGTAAGTTTTCCAACGTCGGTGTTGGTAAAGTTAGTAGAATGATTGAGAGTTTTAAAAGAGAGTGTTTATCAATAAGTTCACAAGAGAATGGATTCTTAGATCAATGCCTTTTTAAAATGTAATTTCCAGAATAATTTTCCTCCCCCTCAGCTCCAGGAAGCCAAGGTTTTTATACAACACAACTACTGTTCTAAAATTATACAAACAATGGATGAAAAATAGTGAGAATCCAATTGTTCATCCAGTTACAAAGATTCTTTCAAACTTTAGTGGGAATTGGGCCTATGTTTACTCGATAAGTAACTAATTTCTCCTTTAGTTGCCCACTTGTCTCTTGTCACCCTTCTCTGTGGAGATTGCTTCCCAACTGCTAGTTGCAGCATTGACCGCTGTGTTGGTGAGCTATATTTGGAGTCGTAGCATCGAAAAGCATGCTTAGAGTTGCAATGGTTTGTTTGGAGTTTCAACAACTATGAATGCACCTTGATTTTCAAAAGTTGGTTCACGTTGGGAATTGCAACAACTTGGTTAGTGCCCAAAACTGTATCACTTAGAATTGCAACAAAGAGGTTCTACAACCACTTTGAGGTGTTGTAGCCACTATATTCTCTTATATAACAATATTAGTGACTGAAAGTAACAAGTTCCTCCTAATAATTATGCAAAAACAACATAATAATGGAATATGGGGTTGGATTCACACGTTAGTGATAAATAAGGTGAATTGAATAAAGGAAGTATAAAAAAGGAATGGATTAACGAAAAATGGTAAGAAAAAATGTATACACGGGTGTTGAGAAGTCAAGGTGACCCCCTAGCCCCAAAATATTTCATGTCCTCATGCAACCACAATCACTCAATGTTAGAGAAGTCAGGGTGACCATCAAGGTCATTGATACTATAGATTTCTTCCTCTATTGCCTCCTTCTCTTCACTGATATTCTCTTATGTTGGAACTTATTTGTTTTGTTCTGTCACTATCTGGGTGGATTTTTCAATTACCATAAAATCTATAGCCTGGAAAAATACTGATTTTGTCTCCTTAGATTGACCTCTTTCTTGTGAGTTGGTTAAGGGTTCCCCTGCAACAAGAGGACTTGCTGCAGAGTAACTTTATTTTTCAATTGCCTTATGTTCCTCGATCTCTTCTTTGAGGATATTCAAATTTATCTTAATCCTTAAAATTTTCACCCTCAACATTTTATTTTCTCTCACCAAAGAGGCATATATAGGGAGAGATTGGGGGATTCTTACCCATCTAAGAGTGATTGAAGTAGAATCCTATGCCTGCGACTGCTACAATCCTTGGTCTAGTGTCTCATCAAGACCATCTTCATAGGAGTAATGGGACCTATTCTTCTCCTTATTCTTCTAGTGAATGTGTAGGTCGTTACCCAAGAGGCCCCCCTACTGTTTCTTTTGTGACAGTAGGTACATTTGGTTCTATTTCCTTCTTATATTTCAGAGTAACAACATTCTATTTCTCAAGAGTGCCTGTTGATGTTTCAACAAGAGGCATTATTTCTAGTCTATTTCCCTCAATTATGCTTACTAATGTGTCAATGAGAACGTCCAATTTCCCCTTGTCCTATGTAGTGACATAGTGTTATTGATTTTGCGTCTGTGGCTCCTTGGTATTGGGAGATTGTACTGGAGGAGTTCTCTCTATTGTTTTCGGTGAAAGAGTATAGGCTTTTTCCTTCTCATCCTCGTTTCCTTGTGTTGGATTTTCTGCCTCTATGGGAGATTGTTCTTGAGTAGGATTCTCCACTGGTTCTTATGGGTCAATGGAGGTTGATAACTCTTATTCATCTATGTATGTTTCCAGGAGATCATTAAGGCCTTCACTGAGAGTGTCTTGGTCTAGTTCATGTGTGTCAACTAAGAATTATTGGGCATCGAGGTGAGTAACCTCCTCTAGTTCTTGTGTAGTAGGGGAGGATTCAACTTCCTCTATTTCCCGATTTTTCTCCTAGACTGGCTCCTTGGGATTTGAAGTTCTTCTCTTCTTACACTAAGTTACAAACTCATATTTTTTCCTTCATTTATTCACCAAGGGAGGTGGCCTTTTCGTAAACCATCGAATTCTCTTTGTGGATGGTTTGTTGAATGTTATTTACACATCACTGCCATAGTCTACTTATACCAAAGTTGTAGCATGGTAGGATTTTTCCCTACTTTTTCTCTTGGGTTTGTTTTGTGGAGTTGCAACATCCAGTCCTACTATTTATACGGCCTCGTTTTCTGGAAGAGGTGTTGCAGTCATAGCCTCTTATGGAGCTCGAAGTGCAGGCATTGCCGACTCGATTTCCTGAAGGGGAACAACTTCATTTTCATTGAGAAGAATGGATGGTTGCACAATATTTATCTAGGTGCGACCTTCTTCTTGCAATGCATGCTCGACCAATAATTTGACAAGGCCATGATGTGATACAACCTCCCTAGGGTTCTTGGCCCTTTGGAAAATCATTTCCATTGTTTGTAATGTCCTGAATAGAAAATATGACATATTGATCGGTTGATTATGGTGTAGATGGTTGAGAAGGAAAATGTGTTGAACATAAATAGTGCCATAGTTTCCTTTGCAAGTGAAGTAACACTGAATGAATACAGTTGTGTCTTCCCATGGATGAGGTAATGAATGGCGATAAAAGCTTGTTCCTTTAGTAAAGCTTCCCTTGGTTTGAGGAACTACCTTTGAATTTATGGGTGCAAAGTCCTTCGGCTATACCATCTTTCACCTATGAGAGGTAGTCCAATGACTTCAGCCATAGTTTCCTCTGTGACCTCCACATGTGTACTTGTGACTATGTATCTCTCCACTGTGTAAGTCAGAGAAAATTCCAACGCGATATCATCATTGTATCCATGTAATCGTAGCACATACTCCATCCATCCCGCTCATCCCATGATTTCTCTAATGTCATAATAAACCTCTAGTATCATTGGTTAAGTCAACTCTCTATGGATTAATGATCCACCCATGGCAACTTTCCTCTGATAACTTTGAGTGTTCATGTTTGTAGAGCTATGTGAATTATGGGGTGGTGAGTTTAGAATTGTAACAATAAGGGTGGTGGGTATGGGAATCATGATTATAGTAATGATGCTATGATGTGGAAGTTATAGATGAATGATATAGACACATGCCATTAAAATGTACTTATTGCAAATTCAAATAGGAACACATACCTGCCATGTCTTACCTTGAGTGGTTGTGCAAGTACGACATAAATCGAGTCTTGGAGGTGGAGGATGAAAACCCATCAATGGTTCTAGATGTAATTACATTGTTGTAACTATCGATTTTGTTGGTCGAAATTGCAGGAATGATGATGCTCAGAAATGCGAGGTGCAAGTGGAGTCACAACAATGAAATTGGAACACTGGTAGTGTATTTCTATGGTGGGGATATGAATTGCAACATAGGTGATGGAGGGGAAAGATGTGGGTAGAAAGTGAGAAAAATGGAGTGAATTTGTGAGCGAACTTGCGGAGACTGAGTCACAACAACGAAGATGCAACAATCAACGTGAAATGGGTCGGACTTATGAAAGTTATTAAGTTGCAGCAACATGAGATGAAACGAGGAGGATACAACACAAATGATGCGGTAAATGGCATGGATTAAAGTTGCATCATTGGTGGTGAAAGGAAAGGTGAAAAGTTGGAAAATGAAATGAGGCTGCAAGTGGAGTTGCAACGATGAAAGTCACAAGAATGAAGCTGCAACAATGAAAACATTTTGAGATTTGGGTAAAAAAAAGAAACTTGTGAGTTTTGTGGAATGAGGGAAGGTTGTCGTGGAGTTGCAACTGAGAGAATGGGGGAAGGGGAATTTGCAGACTATGGGAGAGCTACAGGTGGAGTAGCATCCAAGGTAATGGAAGGGGAATATGTGAAGTGAATATAGGGGTTGAAAATGGAGTGACAACCAAGGGAATTGGGACAAAGGGTATGAATGTGGCAGGGGAGTTGCAAGAACGCGAGTCAATACAATGATAATAGTTTTGGCAGTAGGGGTTGTAGCAATAAGGGTAACAAAAACCAGAGCTAGAACAACATGGAATTGTGGCAACGAAAATTGTTGTGACAAAGGGAGTTGTAGAAAGGAGAATCAAAACAACTGGAGTTGAAACAACAGGAAATAGCAACAATGTTATTCTCCCCCATGTATTCCAGAAAAAAAGGTTATTATAAAAACAAGTTTTTATTAAGATTTATTGAGAAGGATCCTGACAGAACCATCATGAAACCGTGAAGTGCCCTTCTTGTTTATTCTAAGTTTTTTTTTTGGAATATATATATATATATATATATATATATATATTGAAAGCATGAACATAAACTATAAACTATATAGAAAGAATGAGTTCCAGGTCACTCTCGGGCCATTCATTTGTAATTTTCCTAAAAAATGATTCCTTTGATAAGGGTCACTGATATAAGTGGAGTCTATGACCATTGGCCATGAGAGGAATCATGTCTTCATCGATGGTGTAGTGTTTGATGGCACTACTATTGTAGATTGTGTCAATCTCATATGGATCAAGCCATCTAGAATAAAATAACAGTGTTGAGTCTCTAGCCTTGAACTTCTTTTTCTTGATAAACTTATCATTCCATTTGGCCCTTTGATGTTGTATCATTGTGGCTCAATGTAGGGAATCCTACTGTACTCGTCCAACTCATTTATTTGAAGCAATATTTGTTTTTGAGACTCTAATAGTTCCAACCCAAGTTGTACTAGTGTACTCAGTTTCTAAATATCTGTTTCAATGGGAAATAGTACTTGTTTTCCATATACTAACTCATAAGTTGTGCAACATGCAGTAGTCCTACATGTGGTTTTGTAGGTCCACAAGGATTCAGGAATTCTATTGGCCCAATCCTTGAGGTGTAATTGGATGACTTTTGTAATGATGGCCTCAAGGATCTTGTTAGTTCCCTCTACTTATCCATTTGCCTATGGATGATATGGTGTTGTTACTCTATGATTGATTTTGTAGTTGTCCATCGGATCTACGACAAGTCATGATGTGAACTAAGTTCCTCCATCTATCACTATCTCCCATGGTATCTCTAACCTTACAAAAATTTCCTCGTGGAGAAATTATACTACTACTTGTTTGGTTACTACTAGAAGTGACTTTTCCTCCATCCATTTTGTGACATAGTATGTACTGACAAGGATGTAGGAGTGTCGATGAGATGGGGGATTTATTGGTCCCGCAAAATTAGTGGCCCATTTGTCAAAATGTTCTAGCACCATCTATGGTTGTAGTGGCATTTCATCTGTTTGTACAGGTCTACCCATGCGTTGAAAATTGTCACACCTCTTCACATATTCTTTGGTGTCTTTGAAAAGTGTGGGCCAATAATACCCTTGGTGGAGTATTTTGTACCCATTCCTTTTATCTAGAAAGTGGCCCCCACATGGCCCATATTGACAAGCTTTTAGTATTTCGTGGACTTCGTCCTCTCGTACACACCTTCTGATAATCAGATCAGGCCTTGTGTAGAAGAGGAAACCATCAATCCATGAGAATATTTCACTTTTCCTGACTATACTTTGTCATTCTATGGGGGTCAAATAATACGAAAGTTTGCTCACAACAAAAAAGTTATCAATATATGCAAACCAAGGTGATTTAGTAGATGCTGCAAAGATGTGTTCATCTGGAAAAAAGTCTTCTACTGTAGGTTCATTTTCATTAGATGTTATTCTAGAAAGGAAGTCAACCACTACGTTATATTTTCCTGGTTTGTGTAAAATGGTAATATCAAATTCTTGGAATAAACGAAACCATTTGGTGACCTTGCCATTTGTGATTGGTTTGTTCATTAAATATTTAATAGCAGCATGATCAATATGCAAGATTACAAGATATCTAGTAATGAAATGTCTAAACTTGTTTATTGCATGAATAACGACAAGAAACTCTTTCTCAGTTACCATATAATTCAATTCAACATGCGAGAGATTCTTACTGACATATTAGATTGCATATGGGTCTTTTTCTTTGAGTTTTATGAGGAATTTTTTGATACCAGTGTCAGATGCGTCTATCCAAATGTGGAATGGGACGGTCCAATTGGGCCCTCTTAGTACAGGAGCTTCAAACACTTTGACTTTCAATTCATCAAGCGCATGTTGACATGTATCAGTCCATACAAACTCGATATCTTTGATAAGTAAGGAAAATAATGGACGACAAATATGTGGAAATTTTTCAATGAATCTACATTAATAACCAACATATCCTATAAATATTTGTACCTGCTTCTGCGTAGTTGGAGTTGGAAAATTGAGTATTACCTTCATTTTCTCTAGATCGACTTGAATGCATGTTTTTGAGATATGATGTCCTAGGACAATTCCATTAGTTTCCATCATAAAATACTTTTCGTTACTAAGGGAAACATTTGAATCCTTTCACCTGATTAACATATTTTCTAGATTGGTCGATGCCTCATCAAATTCATCCCCATATGTTGTAAAATCATGCATATATATTTCCATGCAGTCGTGAATGAGATCATAGATTAATATACATATAAAAACTTGTTGAAAGATGGTGATGGAGTTGCATAACCCGAATGGTAGAACACGGTAGGAGAATGTCCCCCAAGGACAAGTGAACATTGTTTTCTCTTGGTCTTCAGGGGCGATTTGGATCTGGCTGTATCCACTGAAACCATTAAGGAAACAAAAATACTTCTTTCCTTCTATCATGTCTAGGACCCAGTCGATAAATGGTAATGGGAAATGATATTATGCGTTTCTTTATTCAATTCTCGATAATCTACACATTTTCTCCATTTACCATTTTTCTTTGGTAACATGACAAGAGGGGAGACCCACTGGCTATCAGAAATGGGATAGATGAAGTTAGTTGTAAGCAATTTCTGTAGCTCTTCTTTGAGTATGTCTTTCATTGCTGGGTTCAACCGATGTTGAGGCTAACAAATGGGTTTGAATCCTTCCTTAATATATAATGTGCACATAGGCCAAGGTGGATCCCCTTCATGTTAGAGTAATCTGAGGAAAATGCATCACTGTGCTTTCACAAAACTTGAACCAATCACTCTTTATGTTGTTTGGTTAGTCCTTGGTTGATTTTCAAGGTTTTTCCTGGGATAATTTCTATGATTTATATGAGGGATCCTTGGTCTTTTTCTTTTACAGGTTCATGTTCAATGGGTGAGATGCTTTTGGAGGTTAAGGGAAGCTACGTTTCTGGTTTCATAATATGATCAAGAAGATGTGTGTTTCATGAGGAAGAGGAGGAGGCTATAAAATCATTGATTTCATCGTCCTTAGTTTTATCTCTTATGGCGAGGTATTTATCTATGGATATGACCTAATGGGATTCCCCCTCTTCATCACTTTCTTTTCCATCAAACCACATCGATGTTTCTAAGTATATGTTGGGTTGGCAAGAGGGTAGAGAGTTAATTGTTTGGTGGATGTATTGTGGGAAATAATCATGTTTCCTTATTGACAACTGATGTAGGCATCGACAATGGCCAACCGCGATCATCCTAGGATTAGAGGATACCCTCCTAGAGAGGTTTTAGGTTGTAGGACCATGAAGTCAGTGGGATATTCCCATGAATCTACAAAGATCACTACATCTTCTAGAATTTCCTTTGGTTTAATGGTGGATCTATCAGTGAGTTGAAGTACATTGGGGGTTCCCCTAAGGCCTATAAGTCCTAAGGCTTGCATGGTATGACATATCATAACGTTAATGGCCACCCCTAGGTCAATTAATGTGTTACTAATAAGTGTATTGTTAATTTGCACATTAACAATTAGACTTCCAGGGTCAGATTATTTAGTCATGAGAACTCCCCCCATCATTAGGTTTGATAGTTTTCCCATGACATGAACAGTTTGGGGATCCTTTTGTTTCCTACCAGGCTTCCTTAAACAAAGTTGTCGTATAGATTTTGAATAAATAGGTACAACTTTAACTCCTTGAAATAATGGTATTTTGACACACATGTTTTTGAGTTCTCCTAAGAAATCAAACTCAGGTTGTATAGAAGGTTTGTCTTGATTCATCCTTTCAGGATAGGGTGGGTCCCGAGGTGCAGGATGGGCATTTTCATTTTTTGAAGGTTCCTGAGATTGTTTTTGTTCTGATTCTTCACTTGTGTCCTCCTCCTTTAGATATTCGATGGTAATGCGAGTTTTTTCCTTCGTTATATTCTTCCCATATCTAATGTGAATATCATTACAATCCAAGGAAGAGATGGATTAAGTTGAGTGGGTAGGTAGGTCACAAGTGCATCAACTTGTGCTGGTTGGGTTGGGCTCACATTATTTGGGTTAGGTATGGGTTGTGCAGGTAGTTGTGGTGGAGGAGGGGTGGATGTAGATGCCTGCATATAGGGTGGGGAAAGAAGTTACATGGGTATTCGTGTCATAGTTTGTTGGGGTCCTCCCATGGTGGGATTTCTCCATCCTTGTTTCCATAACTGATTGAGTAGAGGAGCTACCCATTGTTGAGTTGGCATACCCCATGGTTGAGAAGCATATTGCATTGAAGGGTTGGTCTAATATGAATTGAAATATTGAAATTGATCTTGGATCATACCTTGAGGTTTAAGTTGATTTCTTTTGAGAGACGTAGCACAACTATTTCAGCTCCTCAACTTTTTGTTAGATGGCCTTTAGTTTGGGTAAGGATGGAAAATCACATGTAGGATGGTCCTCGTTGCATATTCCACATTACTTGATCCGATCCAACATACATTCTCTCTTCAGATACTTCATTATACACTTTGGGAAAAAGATAGCTAATGGTCATTCTATTTCTCCCCACTTCTTCTTTGTCTGCAGTGTATCTAGTTGGGGGCTTAGGGAACTAAGTATATCGTTTTTAATATCCTCTAACATGTTTCCATTTTTTCCCCTTGTTATTCCACTTCCAATAGTCTTTCCTATTCATTCCAACATATCTCTTGGCCCTTTACTTGTTTTAGAAGTGCCTCTGGAATGATTATGACAAAGTTCCAAGATAATATCGTATTCTGACTGAGAGACTGTTGTGAGAAATTTCACCCTACAAACATGTTGAACTCCCCCTACCTAGGTTTTCTTCAGTCTAGGACAAAATAGAACAAGTGGACACTAACATCCCTCTTTCCTATCTATTTATGCATGAAATTTAAAGAGAAGGAGAAAGGAAATGATATCTAACCTTTTTCCTATAGGCTATCCTCATTGCTCCAATGTTGGATTCAACTACTAAACACAGAAACCACTCTTGCAATCTTCTTGCAAAAAGAAAAACCACCCTTCTCTTATACGTGTGCAACATTAGATAAAATCTAACTAAGATAACAAGTAT
The DNA here is from genome assembly GCA_009831015.1 of Picea engelmannii. Lineage (NCBI taxonomy): Eukaryota > Viridiplantae > Streptophyta > Pinopsida > Pinales > Pinaceae > Picea > Picea engelmannii. The sequence continues at coordinate 23,220 of ML804851.1, read as the reverse complement.
ATACATTCATGGATTAACTTGAGCAAGACAAGAATGAGGAACTAGGCCAAGTTGTATTAATGAGAGAAACATTGGATACTTACAACCATGTTTATGTGATGCAAGATTTCCTCCAATATTCACCTTTCCAACCCCTTTGTACACTGCTTGATGATAATAAGACTGCTTTTGAACTATCTTTGAATCTCACAAGAATAGAGGTTTCATACTCTTGATAATTCTCTCTTCCCCTTTACCCATGAATGTCCTTGTTTATATAGAACTTGAGAGGATTAACCACTATAACAATCAAGGGAATGGTTGAGATATTCACTCCTTAGGTTATGATTTAGTACCCAAAATGGAGGGAGTATGGATGACTCAAGTTCATGAGTCATCTCTCAACCACAACCACTCAAGAGTATCTTAGGATTGGCCCATAGAAAAAGGTGGGTAAAATTTAACTTCCCCAACAAGACTAACACTCCCCTAACATTGGCCACAAAGTGTTACTAACGCTCCCACATAGTTGAATAGGGAGCATTAGTGCTCCCTATACATGGGTAGGGAGGTGTTAGTGCTTAAACAAGGTTTAAAAATTGGGGAAAGTAAATAGGTTTAAACATTTTTCTCAATGTTTCTCATTCACCATATCTTTGGGAATACAACCAAAATTTATTCATGGTGACAAACATTCATGACACTCAATAAATTGCATGCGACACTTAGCAAGGTGCATACAACACTTGATAAAGTGCATGCGACACTTATTAAGGTGCATACGACACTTAATGCATGTAAAATATGTGACACCTAAGTGTGACATTTTGGTGTGTAATAGATGCCCCCTAAAGTGTGAGGTTATAAGAGAAAATGATGGTCAAAACACTTTACAAAATGATGTGTACCAAGGGGTGTTGGAATAGCAAATCCATATGGAAGCTATAAAGAAACATAAAACAACATTTATATGAATCATCCTGAGGTAGGCATACCCATGCTCGATACTAAATGAACTTAAAGAATGGTCATCAACCAATACACTACAGATCCATAACAATATTGACTAACAATATGGCCACAAAAAATACAACGTGGATCCATATCTCCATAACTGAATCGGGTCAAAGCCAGGAAAAAGTACACAGTGGAGCTACGATATGACAACAACATAGCCACATACCAATACAAAGTGGATCTATGTGATAGTGTATATCAATAATATTATTTTCCATTGCAACCTAGGCTAGGCACATAACACTAGTAGGAACCTAAAATATTCCCACAATCTTCATTCCGGTCCCGAACTGGTACAATTCTAACCATGAAAATAGATTTCCTAATGTCAAACATGGTAGAAACCACTTGATTATTGGTCATTAATGTATACCATTAACAAGTACGAGGTAAATCACTATTAATGACAATGACTCCCAAAATATCATAGTACATTCCAACGAATTTTAATCAATGATATGAAGTCGAACACTTGGTGGAATCATTCTATCATAGGTCAATGATGTAAACCTACTGTCGAAAGTGAGGTCTACCATTGAGGCATGCAAGTCCTAAGGTAATAACTAGTTTCTAAGTCTAATTCCTATATAATTTGTTGAAGTCAACAGGAACAGACTCGTCGAAGGAAGGCCTTGATGTATCCCCCATCATCAAAACAAAATTAGAGCACTCTTCAACTGGAACAAAAAAGTATGACAACACATGGAATTGGTATGACTCGGAGATAAGCGTTTTAGCCAACTATTTGACAAGATGCAAACAAGTTCCATGTTCAAGGGTGACTAACGACAACTGCCATAATGTTTCAAAGACTTGACCCACTTCCCCAAATTCCCCCCCACCATGATTGGTGAGTACCTCTTTCTTTTTAAATGAAATCAAGGACGATACCATATGCTCGGTATAACTCATCTTCTATGAGTCCCTCTTCACATGTTTAATGAACCTGAAGAAGTAATGGTTCGGTCCCATATGGGTCCTTCAATGTTTAATTTCAAGATTCCAAAGAACAAAAACTTGACGGTATTTTCACGTTTACGGAGTATGAAAATAACATAAAAAGAAAACTCCAAGGATGATTTTTTCTTAAATTTAGTCTCCCAAGCCCAAAAAAGCGTAAAATAATACCTAGGAGAACTCTTCTATTCATGATTGACTAGAGTATACATTTTTCGTAATTAGTCCATCCGGTCCAAAAAAGGGTTAAACTTACACCAAATAGATGCCCTTTAAAACCTTTTATTGAGTGTGAAATGAAACAAGCTCACTCAGAAATCTTTTCATGTTTAGAGAGTTTGAAAAGATCTTAAAGGAGACTCCAAAGAGTTCCTTTTTCGTATAGCTTTTATGAGTCCAAAAAAGTGATAAAAGTATACTCGATAACCTATTCTCATGTATTTACGAGCACAAGAAAGAAAAAATACTAATCTCGGTAACCTATTCTTATGTATTCACGAGCACGAGAAAGACCAAAGACTAAGCTCGATAACCTATTCACATGTATTTACAAGCACGAAAAATAACAAAGACTAAGCTCGGTATGATACCCCATCAATGGGTTTCTTCCCAACGTAATGTCCAAAGGTTTCGAGTGATACCCATGGGTGGTTGGCAATTTTCCCCTAGCTGAGAAGCTAACAACTTAACTCCAATTGATGTCTAGAGGCTGGAGACATGCCCCCGAAACTTTGTTTCATCTTCCAACTCTTATGTTGTTACCAATTTCTGTATCAGATTAGACTCTTGGATACTAAAGGTAAGTGCTCAACAGAGGAAGAAAGAGGACCAACTAAAATAGGTAGATGAAATGAAGGATCAGTTACGAGATAGAGTTAAAGACTCAATTCAACATTTACGATATATAGAAAAATACTCGGCTCAATGTTTACGAGATCTAGTGAAAGACCCGACTCAACATTTACGAGATCTAGTGAGAGACTCGACCCAATCAGAGGGGGTTTTGTTTAATTTTTTAACAAGATTGACACATAAAATTAACTATGCTCAATGTAGGTTTCATTTTTACGCAAGCTTGAAACTGGAAAAACTATGCTTGGGATAGGTT
>ML804851.1:0-18755 GCA_009831015.1 Picea engelmannii | reverse complement strand
ATATATATATATATATATATATATATATATATATATATATATATATATATATATATATATATATATAGATATATAGATATATCAAACTATATAATAAAAAGAAATTTAAATAAATTAAACCCCAAACTAAACCCTCTACCCTCGGCGCCCCTAGTCGCCCATACGACTAGGTCGAAAGCCCAGAATGGAGCGGAGGGAGATGGGAGGATGTGAAGGAGAGGAAGAGTGCAAAGGTGGGGTAGGTGGTGGAGTGGTGCCTTGTCTGCGCAGAGGAGTGGAGATCGTTGTGGTGGAGTGTGGGGGGAGAAGGAATGGGCACAGAGGTGGAAGTGAGGTGAGGAGGATGGGTTTGAGTGATGAGAGGAGACAAGGAGAGGGGGTATGGTAAGAAGGGGAGGGGTTGGGCGCGTAGGCAAAGGAGGTGCGATCGAGGGAAGGGAGTGGAGGTAGTAGGTTGGAGGTGGTGGTGGAGGTCAAGGACCGTGCACAGGGGGAGGACTGGAGTGGTGGTTATGGTGGAGGGCGTGTACGCAGAGATGGAGGCAGGTGGTGGAGTGGGGGGAATGGGGAAGAGTATTGCGAGGAGAGAGATGGGAGGTGGAGGAGTGGAGAGTAGGGGAGGAAGACCGCGCACCAGAGTGGAGATCGGGTCTAGTGCATGGCACGCGCAGGTGGTGGTTAACGGACTATGCGAAGGTGGGGAAAAAAGGAGGGAGGTCGAGAACTAGGAGAAGGAAGGGGTTGGGTTTTGGGGAAGAGGAGTTGCAGAGGTGGAAAAAGAGGAGAGGGGGAGGATGTGGTGCCTTAGTGGTGGATGGGTGGCCAACCACCCCCCAAATTCAATTTTATTTATTTATTTATTTATTTTTACGGTTTTTTCCATAGTTAGGAGAGGGAGGTTTTGGGTTCAAGCCCCCTCCCCTCCTTCTTGATTTATGGGAAGTTTCTGAGCATATCTAAGAAAAGGAAAAGGAAGGGGGTTGGGTTTCAAATCCCAGGGCCTGCAAATGGCTATGCACATGCCTCCATACTCAGCCACAACCAAAATTTAATCCTCTAAAAGAGCCGTGGAGGCTTGGGCCTAGTACCCAAGAGGGGTTTGAATCCCCTCCCCTTTGAATCTTTTGCACACATAAAATTTAATTGAATTTACCAACCAACAAACATGAACTAGGAAACATGAAATCTAAACTAGCACTGAGGCAATCACTCTGAAGGTAGAAATAACACCCAACTATGCAAAATTTTCACCACAACCAATAAGTCTTTTTTTCCTTTTGAATTAGGACAGACGGGGTTTACCTGGATCAGTGTCTGAAGGTTGTTGCATGGTTGTGGATGGTTGCTCAATGAAGACCTGCACCTACTGCCAGGAAGCCTCCTTCAGCCATTGAAGTCTGTTGCAGATCTCCCTCTCCCCTTGGCCAAAATTTCAAAATGACTTGAGAGAGGGGAGAGGGGGGGTTTTGTATTTTCCAATTTAAAAAAAAAAAAAAAAAATCCCCAAAATTGCATGAGGGGGGTTGCGTGTCCTCCCCTTGATTTCCCAAAATTTCTAATTTTTTTTATAATTTTCTCCATTATTTTTTTAATATTCCTCGAAAATTTTGCTAGTCAAAGTTTGACTTTGACCTTGTTGTTGTTGACTTAGCCCCAAAAAGGTTGTCAGGTGAGACAGAGTCGGAATTGGATGCAGGGCACATCGTTGAAAATGTCTCGACGAGCCTATTAAGAATATATCATCACCAATCTAAATTGATTCCACCTCATCCCTCAATTTTGTCTCGGAACAATGGTCGCTTAAAACCCATGACTTGTTGGTGGGCCCACATGGCACCCAATCTTGCGAAAGGTGCCAAATCGCCATACGATATCCAATCGAGACAAATGAGGTACCATCGCAAAGGTATCGACGATTGATTTGATGAGGTAGCCATATATTTTTGTGTTGAGGCCATTAATGGTTTTTTAGCTATCATGAAAACCTGTTACGTGAGTTGGTTGCCCTCCTTTGCCCAAAATAATTGACCAACTTGTGACAGCTCTAACCAAGACATCCGAGGTCAAAATGAGGAAAATGAGGAGTTGTTGGAAATTTATTTGAGTATATTACAACGTGAAATTTATGAATCTTTGATTTAAAACTCTTTACCAACCATTTTTAAACCCCGAAGCACTGCAACCAATCTGGTTTCCGAAATTGGTCATGAACTTGCGAAAGCTCGTTCTTACCAACCGGGGGTCAAAACCAAGCATGGGATATACCGTTGGAAAGGTATCACACTTCCATATATCTTGTATGAGTTTTATTTTCCTTTTTAAACAACAATATAAACATAATCAGACCATGAAATCATAGCTATTGGTTTTGGCTATTCGGGTGACACTAACTTTGCGTCCTCCATATGGGGTCATACGGACTCAGAATTGGGCTCATGATAGCCCGTTGGAAAGCTTGCCTTGATCCATACAACATGGAAGCATTGTATTTCCTGAATTGTGACCATATTTCATCTTATCCTTTTAAAAAGGACCCCATCCCCAAGGGACCCACCTAGTGACATGCAAAGGGGGCCAACATTGAAATTATTGCAAATTGTGTGCTTAGCTCATAAATCTGAACTGAACAGTTTTGACATGAGGAATTATGATGTGGGAGGGTTCACAACCCTATGAAGGTAGCCAATGGATACTATTTCAAGGGAAGATTCCATAATAACTATGACCCCTGCCATTGTCTTCGAATGGAACCATAGCACAAAGGGACGCTTGTGGGGGAATGACAATGTAAAACACCATGTTGAGCCCAAAGCATATTTTTGGGTCAACACTAACATTGCACAAATAGAAGAGAAGGGTTGTTTTTATTTTTGTAGGAATATTTCAACAGTGGTTTATGTGTTCAATATCTGAATCCGACATTAGAGAAGCAAGGACAACCTACATGAAAAAGCTTAGATCTCATTTCATTTCTCCTTCTATTTAACTTCCATGCATAAATAGACAGGAAAGAGGGATGTAAGTGTCCACTTATTCTCTTTTTTCTTAGACCAAATAAAACCCAGGTAGGCGGAGTTCAACGTTTCCGCAGGGTGAAATTTCTCAAACAGAAAAATGGCAACCATATTGGGGAATGGTTATTTCCTTGGTTTTTTCCTGTTTGTTTTTGTGTATTACTTGATGAATGCTTGATTTTTGAACTTTTATTTGTTTTTAGTCTTCATTAAGAAGCTTACATAGTCTATATCATATTCCTTATTGAATCTGGGTTGAGCCTTAGGATTTTTTAAGCATTTTCAAACATTAACGCTCCTCCCTAGTGGTCTACATAGCGTTACTAACGCTCCCTGCTAGAGTTTTTGGGAGCGTTACCGATTGAGTAAGGCCTTGTCTCCCTTATTCCATGAGCGTTAGTTCTGCTTCTGGCTCAATTTCAGGCCCTTTTTTCCTCTATTTCTTGGGTTTTTTACGCAGAGTTTTGTTTAAAAATATCTTATGCTTTAGTGTGCCTTTGATTGCTTTAAGTTAAGGGATTTTTTTTTCTTTTTGTTTCCTATTTTCATTTGATTATCTCCTATTAAGTTGTGAATCACACATGACTGTCATAAAGGTTAACCTGATCCTTTAGACAAGCCTATGTTGGCAGTATCTTGAGCCTTGTACCTGCAGGTATTCAAAGCGTTGTCATATTTATTCCAAATCTTTTAAAGTGTTCTATTTGATTGCTTTTTGAGTCTTTTCTTTGATTTGGAGATTTTACAAGTTGTTTTGTTGAGTTTATTATTTTGTCTTTTTTGAAAAACTCTTTGTCAAGATTATTCCTAGATTCTTTTGAAACTTTGCATTGGCCATTAACCTTTGCTATTTGGGATTTAAGGTTTCAACAAGAGATTTTGTTTTTCTTTAAATCTTTGCATTCTTGTTTGAACGTTTTTTAAAGTCATTCTTGCATTTTCTTTGAGTACTTGTCAATATTTCGAGTGCAACTTTTATTTGATATTTTTGCTTCATGTTCCTTTGTATCTATATTGGATTCTTTCATCGAAAGTAAGGAAGTAGAAAGAATTTGCATTTTATTTGAGTTCATTACATTTACAATCAAACAAAAAGAAATTTTGCATTCTAGTTTTTGGGTCGTGCATTTTTTGAGCTTGCATTTCAAAGCAAATTAAATTGCATTCAAAGAGTAATTTATGTTTATTTATTTGAAAATTGTAATTGTTTCTTTGCTTGAAACTTCTTTCTCCTTTTTATAGATAGCCTCCATAGAAACTTAAAGATTGCATTGCATTCATATTTTTTTTTAAGTCTTCTTGGAGTCAAGTGTCACACATCATCATCAAGTTGCATCCACAATTCCTTTTGAGTAACAAACAACCATAAAAGAAACAAGCGCATAATCTAAAATCAACTAGACCTTTTCTTTATTAGAAAATGATCACATGTCTAGGATTTTAGGGCCTTGGTTGTAGGGTGGAGAGTAAATTCTCCAAGGCCACTTTAATGAAATTTTAGAATACTAGAGAGTGTTGAAATAAAAGTAGTAACAACTGACATTTGTTGGGAGAGCTCTTCTTACATGGGAGTTAAGCACGAGGTCAAGTGAAGTGACGGTTTGAGATCTCCCCTCTGATGTTTTCCTAGTGGGACTACAACAAGTTTGGAGCTTGGAAGGGTGACAACTCCCAGGGGTGACACCACTTCTTCTTAGTATTTGGTTCGTGGATTTGTGTCCACTATTCCTAGTTCCATTTTCTTAGTATTGACTATGGACTGGTTAACCGTTCAGTCGTTCATTGTGAAATTGGTAAACATAGTTCCTTTCCTAGGATTATACATGAGTGACTGCAAGAGGAGTTTCCTTCTTCAGAAGGTTTCTTGTGGTACCTGAGGTAGATGTCGCATCACACTTTCAGTACCCCTAGAGGGTGGCCCCACGATGTAAGGTGTTTCTTGCACTAGGAGGGGTTGTTATGTGGAGGTTGGGGTAACTGCTTCTCATATCTTCATTGATGGTCTCATATCCCATCTATCGAAGATAACTACTTCCTTTGTTTGTTTGTTATTTTAATTTAGGGACTTTGGTAGTGTGTGCTCTTTGATTTAGCAGGCCCTAGATTTAGTTTGTGTCTATGGCATCAATTCCTAGAACTACCAACCAAGGGACCCCTTTTCCTGGGGAACCTTTTGTTTTTCCTTATTTTGGAAATGTTGATCCTCCTTATATTTCCACATTGACTCTTCTCGAATTCACTATCGGGTTACCGGTATGGTTGTTTTACACTTGGTGACCCAAAATGATCCCAGTGCTTCGTATGAAATCCCCCCACCCCAAGAACATCAACCTCATGTCGAACCTTTTCCTTCTTCGCCCCTCGAGTTTTCTTCCCTTTCTTCTTCCTCGCCTGGTGAAAGTCTTAATGCTAGTAACTAGGAGGATAAGAAGAAGAAGAAGAAAAATAAGCAAGGGGCCAACCTTCCAACCACTACAGGTCATGTTAGATGAAATCAACCAGCTATTGTTAGTCATACTCAGAGTGTTGATGATATTGACAACTCGCAAGCCCAAATTCCCTTGCAGGATTCGTAAGGGTGACCACCTTCTTAGAGATTTCCTTGGTATTGAAAAAATATTAGAAGTGTGGTCTATGGGTTCCCAAAAAACTATGTCTCCAACTGCTCCAAGTCATGTTGGTGACAACCCATCAACTAGTAATAGTAAGGTTGGAAGTAAGAAAGGTGGAGTCAAATTTCCTTGTAGGTTATGTGAAGGAATTCATCAAACTTACCTTTTCCCTCGTATGGATGAGGATTCATATTTGTTGGAAAAGATTGTTGATGTCCAACAACAACTTCCAACAACTTACCATAAATTCTCTCCCAACCCACCATTAGTTGATGAAGTGTTTGGTCTGATTCAATCCTCGGTCGATCTCTCTCTCCCCTTGGAGAGTGAAGTTGATGGAGTGGTCATTCTGATTCCATCCTCGGTGGATCCCTCTCTCCCCTTGGAGAGTGAAGTTAATCAAGTGATCGATCGAGCTCCATCATCTGTTGATCTCACTCTTTCCTTGAAGAGTGAGCTAGATATCACTCAGGTTCTTCTTGTCACTATAGATAACTCTGAATAGAGGGGCATGTCACCCATTCCAATGCAAACCCCTCCAAGTAATGAGGTAATTTCCTTTGATTGGAATAGGTTGAATGAACCCCTCCTTCCTTCTTATATGCCTTTCGAGATTATCATGCAGGTTTGCAATAGGGTCATGGTACACGACACTATGGTTGACGAAGGCACTTTTGTTAGCATTTTATTCTCAACTGCTTGGAAAGCTCTAGGTTCCCATCATCTTGTGTCTGATACTCAAAATTTGTTGGATTTTAACAAAAGAGATAGTTAACATTTATGGATCTTTCCTCAGTTACCTATTACCTTAGGAGGAAAAATTGTCTATATTGATGTGATGGTAGTCCAAGGCCCCTTCGATTTTAATTTAATCCTTGGGTGAGACTATGTTTACGCTGTGAAAGATGTTCTGTACACACTTTTTCGAGTGATGTATTTCCCTCATAATGGACACATTGTGACCATTGACCAGTTTTCATTCATTTCCCCTCACATGAATGTCAACCATCCATCTTCCCTGAACGTTATTTATATGCAAGTGGTATCCACCCCACTACAGGTTAATTATGTGGCAACATGTCCCATGCTTTCAATCGTCGATGAGAAGGAGCCTCTCACTTTATGCTCATCTTCTTTGGCTTTAGATTCGACAATTGACATGGTAACCCCCTCATTAGGGACCTTGGAGTTTTTTCTTCCCCCTATTGATCCAAGTAACTCCCTTACCATGTATTCCTTCTAGAGTATTGTTCTTTTGTCTGATGAAGACCTCTTGGAAGCCATGGTAGAGAGTAATGAGTGTAGTTTTATTTTTTGTTCCAAGATCATTAAAAAATGAAACCAATGTCGAGAAAATTTCCATTTTCCTATGTCAATCTCGTTAAAAAATGAAATGGACACTCAAAGTATAGTTTTTCTTAGTTTCAATCTTGTGTAAAAATGAAACCTATCCCAAGAATAGTTTTTCTTTGTTTCAAGCTTGTGTAAAATTGAAACCTATCCCAAGCATAGTTTTTCCAGTTTCAAGCTTGCGTAAAAATGAAACCTACATTGAGCATAGTTAATTTTATGTGTCAATCTTGTTAAAAAATTAAACAAAACCCCCTCTGATTGGGTCGAGTCTCTCACTAGATCTCGTAAATGTTGAGTCGGGTCTTTCACTAGATCTCGTAAACATTGAGCCGAGTATTTTTCTATATATCGTAAATGTTGAATTGAGTCTTTAACTCTATCTCGTAACTGATCCTTCATTTCATCTACCTATTTTAGTTGGTCCTCTTTCTTCCTCTGTTGAGCACTTACCTTTAGTATCCAAGAGTCTAATCTGATACAGAAATTGGTAACAACATAAGAGTTGGAAGATGAAACAAAGTTTCGGGGGCATGTCTCCAGCCTCTAGACATCAATTGGAGTTAAGTTGTTAGCTTCTCAGCTAGGGGAAAATTGCCAACCACCCATGGGTATCACTCGAAACCTTTGGACATTACGTTGGGAAGAAACCCATTGATGGGGTATCATACCGAGCTTAGTCTTTGTTATTTTTCGTGCTTGTAAATACATGTGAATAGGTTATCGAGCTTAGTCTTTGGTCTTTCTCGTGCTCGTGAATACATAAGAATAGGTTACCGAGATTAGTATTTTTTCTTTCTTGTGCTCGTAAATACATGAGAATAGGTTATCGAGTATACTTTTATCACTTTTTTGGACTCATAAAAGCTATACGAAAAAGGAACTCTTTGGAGTCTCCTTTAAGATCTTTTCAAACTCTCTAAACATGAAAAGATTTCTGAGTGAGCTTGTTTCATTTCACACTCAATAAAAGGTTTTAAAGGGCATCTATTTGGTGTAAGTTTAACCCTTTTTTGGACCGGATGGACTAATTACGAAAAATGTATACTCTAGTCAATCATGAATAGAAGAGTTCTCCTAGGTATTATTTTACGCTTTTTTGGGCTTGGGAGACTAAATTTAAGAAAAAATCATCCTTGGAGTTTTCTTTTTATGTTATTTTCATACTCCGTAAACGTGAAAATACCGTCAAGTTTTTGTTCTTTGGAATCTTGAAATTAAACATTGAAGGACCCATATGGGACCGAACCATTACTTCTTCAGGTTCATTAAACATGTGAAGAGGGACTCATAGAAGATGAGTTATACCGAGCATATGGTATCGTCCTTGATTTCATTTAAAAAGAAAGAGGTACTCACCAATCATGGTGGGGGGGAATTTGGGGAAGTGGGTCAAGTCTTTGAAACATTATGGCAGTTGTCGTTAGTCACCCTTGAACATGGAACTTGTTTGCATCTTGTCAAATAGTTGGCTAAAACGCTTATCTCCGAGTCATACCAATTCCATGTGTTGTCATACTTTTTTGTTCCAGTTGAAGAGTGCTCTAATTTTGTTTTGATGATGGGGGATACATCAAGGCCTTCCTTCGACGAGTCTGTTCCTGTTGACTTCAACAAATTATATAGGAATTAGACTTAGAAACTAGTTATTACCTTAGGACTTGCATGCCTCAATGGTAGACCTCACTTTCGACAGTAGGTTTACATCATTGACCTATGATAGAATGATTCCACCAAGTGTTCGACTTCATATCATTGATTAAAATTCGTTGGAATGTACTATGATATTTTGGGAGTCATTGTCATTAATAGTGATTTACCTCGTACTTGTTAATGGTATACATTAATGACCAATAATCAAGTGGTTTCTACCATGTTTGACATTAGGAAATCTATTTTCATGGTTAGAATTGTACCAGTTCGGGACCGGAATGAAGATTGTGGGAATATTTTAGGTTCCTACTAGTGTTATGTGCCTAGCCTAGGTTGCAATGGAAAATAATATTATTGATATACACTATCACATAGATCCACTTTGTATTGGTATGTGGCTATGTTGTTGTCATATCGTAGCTCCACTGTGTACTTTTTCCTGGCTTTGACCCGATTCAGTTATGGAGATATGGATCCACGTTGTATTTTTTGTGGCCATATTGTTAGTCAATATTGTTATGGATCTGTAGTGTATTGGTTGATGACCATTCTTTAAGTTCATTTAGTATCGAGCATGGGTATGCCTACCTCAGGATGATTCATATAAATGTTGTTTTATGTTTCTTTATAGCTTCCATATGGATTTGCTATTCCAACACCCCTTGGTACACATCATTTTGTAAAGTGTTTTGACCATCATTTTCTCTTATAACCTCACACTTTAGGGGGCATCTATTACACACCAAAATGTCACACTTAGGTGTCACATATTTTACATGCATTAAGTGTCGTATGCACCTTAATAAGTGTCGCATGCACTTTATCAAGTGTTGTATGCACCTTGCTAAGTGTCGCATGCAATTTATTGAGTGTCATGAATGTTTGTCACCATGAATAAATTTTGGTTGTATTCCCAAAGATATGGTGAATGAGAAACATTGAGAAAAATGTTTAAACCTATTTACTTTCCCCAATTTTTAAACCTTGTTTAAGCACTAACACCTCCCTACCCATGTATAGGGAGCACTAATGCTCCCTATTCAACTATGTGGGAGCGTTAGTAACACTTTGTGGCCAATGTTAGGGGAGTGTTAGTCTTGTTGGGGAAGTTAAATTTTACCCACCTTTTTCTATGGGCCAATCCTAAGATACTCTTGAGTGGTTGTGGTTGAGAGATGACTCATGAACTTGAGTCATCCATACTCCCTCCATTTTGGGTACTAAATCATAACCTAAGGAGTGAATATCTCAACCATTCCCTTGATTGTTATAGTGGTTAATCCTCTCAAGTTCTATATAAACAAGGACATTCATGGGTAAAGGGGAAGAGAGAATTATCAAGAGTATGAAACCTCTATTCTTGTGAGATTCAAAGATAGTTCAAAAGCAGTCTTATTATCATCAAGCAGTGTACAAAGGGGTTGGAAAGGTGAATATTGGAGGAAATCTTGCATCACATAAACATGGTTGTAAGTATCCAATGTTTCTCTCATTAATACAACTTGGCCTAGTTCCTCATTCTTGTCTTGCTCAAGTTAATCCATGAATGTATATACTTGTTATCTTAGTTAGATTTTATCTAATGTTGCACACGTATAAGAGAAGGGTGGTTTTTCTTTTTGCAAGAAGATTGCAAGAGTGGTTTCTGTGTTTAGTAGTTGAATCCAACATTGGAGCAATGAGGATAGCCTATAGGAAAAAGGTTAGATATCATTTCCTTTCTCCTTCTCTTTAAATTTCATGCATAAATAGATAGGAAAGAGGGATGTTAGTGTCCACTTGTTCTATTTTGTCCTAGACTGAAGAAAACCTAGGTAGGGGGAGTTCAACATGTTTGTAGGGTGAAATTTCTCACAACAGTCTCTCAGTCAGAATACGATATTATCTTGGAACTTTGTCATAATCATTCCAGAGGCACTTCTAAAACAAGTAAAGGGCCAAGAGATATGTTGGAATGAATAGGAAAGACTATTGGAAGTGGAATAACAAGGGGAAAAAATGGAAACATGTTAGAGGATATTAAAAACGATATACTTAGTTCCCTAAGCCCCCAACTAGATACACTGCAGACAAAGAAGAAGTGGGGAGAAATAGAATGACCATTAGCTATCTTTTTCCCAAAGTGTATAATGAAGTATCTGAAGAGAGAATGTATGTTGGATCGGATCAAGTAATGTGGAATATGCAACGAGGACCATCCTACATGTGATTTTCCATCCTTACCCAAACTAAAGGCCATCTAACAAAAAGTTGAGGAGCTGAAATAGTTGTGCTACGTCTCTCAAAAGAAATCAACTTAAACCTCAAGGTATGATCCAAGATCAATTTCAATATTTCAATTCATATTAGACCAACCCTTCAATGCAATATGCTTCTCAACCATGGGGTATGCCAACTCAACAATGGGTAGCTCCTCTACTCAATCAGTTATGGAAACAAGGATGGAGAAATCCCACCATGGGAGGACCCCAACAAACTATGACACGAATACCCATGTAACTTCTTTCCCCACCCTATATGCAGGCATCTACATCCACCCCTCCTCCACCACAACTACCTGCACAACCCATACCTAACCCAAATAATGTGAGCCCAACCCAACCAGCACAAGTTGATGCACTTGTGACCTACCTACCCACTCAACTTAATCCATCTCTTCCTTGGATTGTAATGATATTCACATTAGATATGGGAAGAATATAACGAAGGAAAAAACTCGCATTACCATCGAATATCTAAAGGAGGAGGACACAAGTGAAGAATCAGAACAAAAACAATCTCAGGAACCTTCAAAAAATGAAAATGCCCATCCTGCACCTCGGGACCCACCCTATCCTGAAAGGATGAATCAAGACAAACCTTCTATACAACCTGAGTTTGATTTCTTAGGAGAACTCAAAAACATGTGTGTCAAAATACCATTATTTCAAGGAGTTAAAGTTGTACCTATTTATTCAAAATCTATACGACAACTTTGTTTAAGGAAGCCTGGTAGGAAACAAAAGGATCCCCAAACTGTTCATGTCATGGGAAAACTATCAAACCTAATGATGGGGGGAGTTCTCATGACTAAATAATCTGACCCTGGAAGTCTAATTGTTAATGTGCAAATTAACAATACACTTATTAGTAACACATTAATTGACCTAGGGGTGGCCATTAACGTTATGATATGTCATACCATGCAAGCCTTAGGACTTATAGGCCTTAGGGGAACCCCCAATGTACTTCAACTCACTGATAGATCCACCATTAAACCAAAGGAAATTCTAGAAGATGTAGTGATCTTTGTAGATTCATGGGAATATCCCACTGACTTCATGGTCCTACAACCTAAAACCTCTCTAGGAGGGTATCCTCTAATCCTAGGATGATCGCGGTTGGCCATTGTCGATGCCTACATCAGTTGTCAATAAGGAAACATGATTATTTCCCACAATACATCCACCAAACAATTAACTCTCTACCCTCTTGCCAACCCAACATATACTTAGAAACATCGATGTGGTTTGATGGAAAAGAAAGTGATGAAGAGGGGGAATCCCATTAGGTCATATCCATAGATAAATACCTCGCCATAAGAGATAAAACTAAGGACGATGAAATCAATGATTTTATAGCCTCCTCCTCTTCCTCATGAAACACACATCTTCTTGATCATATTATGAAACCAGAAACGTAGCTTCCCTTAACCTCCAAAAGCATCTCACCCATTGAACATGAACCTGTAAAAGAAAAAGACCAAGGATCCCTCATATAAATCATAGAAATTATCCCAGGAAAAACCTTGAAAATCAACCAAGGACTAACCAAACAACATAAAGAGTGATTGGTTCAAGTTTTGTGAAAGCACAGTGATGCATTTTCCTCAGATTACTCTAACATGAAGGGGATCCACCTTGGCCTATGTGCACATTATATATTAAGGAAGGATTCAAACCCATTTGTTAGCCTCAACATCGGTTGAACCCAGCAATGAAAGACATACTCAAAGAAGAGCTACAGAAATTGCTTACAACTAACTTCATCTATCCCATTTCTGATAGCCAGTGGGTCTCCCCTCTTGTCATGTTACCAAAGAAAAATGGTAAATGGAGAAAATGTGTAGATTATCGAGAATTGAATAAAGAAACGCATAATATCATTTCCCATTACCATTTATCGACTGGGTCCTAGACATGATAGAAGGAAAGAAGTATTTTTGTTTCCTTAATGGTTTCAGTGGATACAGCCAGATCCAAATCGCCCCTGAAGACCAAGAGAAAACAATGTTCACTTGTCCTTGGGGGACATTCTCCTACCGTGTTCTACCATTCGGGTTATGCAACTCCATCACCATCTTTCAACAAGTTTTTATATGTATATTAATCTATGATCTCATTCACGACTGCATGGAAATATATATGCATGATTTTACAACATATGGGGATGAATTTGATGAGGCATCGACCAATCTAGAAAATATGTTAATCAGGTGAAAGGATTCAAATGTTTCCCTTAGTAACGAAAAGTATTTTATGATGGAAACTAATGGAATTGTCCTAGGACATCATATCTCAAAAACATGCATTCAAGTCGATCTAGAGAAAATGAAGGTAATACTCAATTTTCCAACTCCAACTACGCAGAAGCAGGTACAAATATTTATAGGATATGTTGGTTATTAATGTAGATTCATTGAAAAATTTCCACATATTTGTCGTCCATTATTTTCCTTACTTATCAAAGATATCGAGTTTGTATGGACTGATACATGTCAACATGCGCTTGATGAATTGAAAGTCAAAGTGTTTGAAGCTCCTGTACTAAGAGGGCCCAATTGGACCGTCCCATTCCACATTTGGATAGACGCATCTGACACTGGTATCAAAAAATTCCTCATAAAACTCAAAGAAAAAGACCCATATGCAATCTAATATGTCAGTAAGAATCTCTCGCATGTTGAATTGAATTATATGGTAACTGAGAAAGAGTTTCTTGTCGTTATTCATGCAATAAACAAGTTTAGACATTTCATTACTAGATATCTTGTAATCTTGCATATTGATCATGCTGCTATTAAATATTTAATGAACAAACCAATCACAAATGGCAAGGTCACCAAATGGTTTCGTTTATTCCAAGAATTTGATATTACCATTTTACACAAACCAGGAAAATATAACGTAGTGGTTGACTTCCTTTCTAGAATAACATCTAATGAAAATGAACCTACAGTAGAAGACTTTTTTCCAGATGAACACATCTTTGCAGCATCTACTAAATCACCTTGGTTTGCATATATTGATAACTTTTTTGTTGTGAGCAAACTTTCGTATTATTTGACCCCCATAGAATGACAAAGTATAGTCAGGAAAAGTGAAATATTCTCATGGATTGATGGTTTCCTCTTCTACACAAGGCCTGATCTGATTATCAGAAGGTGTGTACGAGAGGACGAAGTCCACGAAATACTAAAAGCTTGTCAATATGGGCCATGTGGGGGCCACTTTCTAGATAAAAGGAATGGGTACAAAATACTCCACCAAGGGTATTATTGGCCCACACTTTTCAAAGACACCAAAGAATATGTGAAGAGGTGTGACAATTTTCAACGCATGGGTAGACCTGTACAAACAGATGAAATGCCACTACAACCATAGATGGTGCTAGAACATTTTGACAAATGGGCCACTAATTTTGCGGGACCAATAAATCCCCCATCTCATCGACACTCCTACATCCTTGTCAGTACATACTATGTCACAAAATGGATGGAGGAAAAGTCACTTCTAGTAGTAACCAAACAAGTAGTAGTATAATTTCTCCACGAGGAAATTTTTGTAAGGTTAGAGATACCATGGGAGATAGTGATAGATGGAGGAACTTAGTTCACATCATGACTTGTCGTAGATCCGATGGACAACTACAAAATCAATCATAGAGTAACAACACCATATCATCCATAGGCAAATGGATAAGTAGAGGGAACTAACAAGATCCTTGAGGCCATCATTACAAAAGTCATCCAATTACACCTCAAGGATTGGGCCAATAGAATTCCTGAATCCTTGTGGACCTACAAAACCACATGTAGGACTACTGCATGTTGCACAACTTATGAGTTAGTATATGGAAAACAAGTACTATTTCCCATTGAAACAGATATTTAGAAACTGAGTACACTAGTACAACTTGGGTTGGAACTATTAGAGTCTCAAAAACAAATATTGCTTCAAATAAATGAGTTGGACGAGTACAGTAGGATTCCCTACATTGAGCCACAATGATACAACATCAAAGGGCCAAATGGAATGATAAGTTTATCAAGAAAAAGAAGTTCAAGGCTAGAGACTCAACACTGTTATTTTATTCTAGATGGCTTGATCCATATGAGATTGACACAATCTACAATAGTAGTGCCATCAAACACTACACCATCGATGAAGACATGATTCCTCTCATGGCCAATGGTCATAGACTCCACTTATATCAGTGACCCTTATCAAAGGAATCATTTTTTAGGAAAATTACAAATGAATGGCCCGAGAGTGACCTGGAACTCATTCTTTCTATATAGTTTATAGTTTATGTTCATGCTTTCAATATATATATATATATATATATATATATATATTCCAAAAAAAAAACTTAGAATAAACAAGAAGGGCACTTCACGGTTTCATGATGGTTCTGTCAGGATCCTTCTCAATAAATCTTAATAAAAACTTGTTTTTATAATAACCTTTTTTTCTGGAATACATGGGGGAGAATAACATTGTTGCTATTTCCTGTTGTTTCAACTCCAGTTGTTTTGATTCTCCTTTCTACAACTCCCTTTGTCACAACAATTTTCGTTGCCACAATTCCATGTTGTTCTAGCTCTGGTTTTTGTTACCCTTATTGCTACAACCCCTACTGCCAAAACTATTATCATTGTATTGACTCGCGTTCTTGCAACTCCCCTGCCACATTCATACCCTTTGTCCCAATTCCCTTGGTTGTCACTCCATTTTCAACCCCTATATTCACTTCACATATTCCCCTTCCATTACCTTGGATGCTACTCCACCTGTAGCTCTCCCATAGTCTGCAAATTCCCCTTCCCCCATTCTCTCAGTTGCAACTCCACGACAACCTTCCCTCATTCCACAAAACTCACAAGTTTCTTTTTTTTACCCAAATCTCAAAATGTTTTCATTGTTGCAGCTTCATTCTTGTGACTTTCATCGTTGCAACTCCACTTGCAGCCTCATTTCATTTTCCAACTTTTCACCTTTCCTTTCACCACCAATGATGCAACTTTAATCCATGCCATTTACCGCATCATTTGTGTTGTATCCTCCTCGTTTCATCTCATGTTGCTGCAACTTAATAACTTTCATAAGTCCGACCCATTTCACGTTGATTGTTGCATCTTCGTTGTTGTGACTCAGTCTCCGCAAGTTCGCTCACAAATTCACTCCATTTTTCTCACTTTCTACCCACATCTTTCCCCTCCATCACCTATGTTGCAATTCATATCCCCACCATAGAAATACACTACCAGTGTTCCAATTTCATTGTTGTGACTCCACTTGCACCTCGCATTTCTGAGCATCATCATTCCTGCAATTTCGACCAACAAAATCGATAGTTACAACAATGTAATTACATCTAGAACCATTGATGGGTTTTCATCCTCCACCTCCAAGACTCGATTTATGTCGTACTTGCACAACCACTCAAGGTAAGACATGGCAGGTATGTGTTCCTATTTGAATTTGCAATAAGTACATTTTAATGGCATGTGTCTATATCATTCATCTATAACTTCCACATCATAGCATCATTACTATAATCATGATTCCCATACCCACCACCCTTATTGTTACAATTCTAAACTCACCACCCCATAATTCACATAGCTCTACAAACATGAACACTCAAAGTTATCAGAGGAAAGTTGCCATGGGTGGATCATTAATCCATAGAGAGTTGACTTAACCAATGATACTAGAGGTTTATTATGACATTAGAGAAATCATGGGATGAGCGGGATGGATGGAGTATGTGCTACGATTACATGGATACAATGATGATATCGCGTTGGAATTTTCTCTGACTTACACAGTGGAGAGATACATAGTCACAAGTACACATGTGGAGGTCACAGAGGAAACTATGGCTGAAGTCATTGGACTACCTCTCATAGGTGAAAGATGGTATAGCCGAAGGACTTTGCACCCATAAATTCAAAGGTAGTTCCTCAAACCAAGGGAAGCTTTACTAAAGGAACAAGCTTTTATCGCCATTCATTACCTCATCCATGGGAAGACACAACTGTATTCATTCAGTGTTACTTCACTTGCAAAGGAAACTATGGCACTATTTATGTTCAACACATTTTCCTTCTCAACCATCTACACCATAATCAACCGATCAATATGTCATATTTTCTATTCAGGACATTACAAACAATGGAAATGATTTTCCAAAGGGCCAAGAACCCTAGGGAGGTTGTATCACATCATGGCCTTGTCAAATTATTGGTCGAGCATGCATTGCAAGAAGAAGGTCGCACCTAGATAAATATTGTGCAACCATCCATTCTTCTCAATGAAAATGAAGTTGTTCCCCTTCAGGAAATCGAGTCGGCAATGCCTGCACTTCGAGCTCCATAAGAGGCTATGACTGCAACACCTCTTCCAGAAAACGAGGCCGTATAAATAGTAGGACTGGATGTTGCAACTCCACAAAACAAACCCAAGAGAAAAAGTAGGGAAAAATCCTACCATGCTACAACTTTGGTATAAGTAGACTATGGCAGTGATGTGTAAATAACATTCAACAAACCATCCACAAAGAGAATTCGATGGTTTACGAAAAGGCCACCTCCCTTGGTGAATAAATGAAGGAAAAAATATGAGTTTGTAACTTAGTGTAAGAAGAGAAGAACTTCAAATCCCAAGGAGCCAGTCTAGGAGAAAAATCGGGAAATAGAGGAAGTTGAATCCTCCCCTACTACACAAGAACTAGAGGAGGTTACTCACCTCGATGCCCAATAATTCTTAGTTGACACACATGAACTAGACCAAGACACTCTCAGTGAAGGCCTTAATGATCTCCTGGAAACATACATAGATGAATAAGAGTTATCAACCTCCATTGACCCATAAGAACCAGTGGAGAATCCTACTCAAGAACAATCTCCCATAGAGGCAGAAAATCCAACACAAGGAAACGAGGATGAGAAGGAAAAAGCCTATACTCTTTCACCGAAAACAATAGAGAGAACTCCTCCAGTACAATCTCCCAATACCAAGGAGCCACAGACGCAAAATCAATAACACTATGTCACTACATAGGACAAGGGGAAATTGGACGTTCTCATTGACACATTAGTAAGCATAATTGAGGGAAATAGACTAGAAATAATGCCTCTTGTTGAAACATCAACAGGCACTCTTGAGAAATAGAATGTTGTTACTCTGAAATATAAGAAGGAAATAGAACCAAATGTACCTACTGTCACAAAAGAAACAGTAGGGGGGCCTCTTGGGTAACGACCTACACATTCACTAGAAGAATAAGGAGAAGAATAGGTCCCATTACTCCTATGAAGATGGTCTTGATGAGACACTAGACCAAGGATTGTAGCAGTCGCAGGCATAGGATTCTACTTCAATCACTCTTAGATGGGTAAGAATCCCCCAATCTCTCCCTATATATGCCTCTTTGGTGAGAGAAAATAAAATGTTGAGGGTGAAAATTTTAAGGATTAAGATAAATTTGAATATCCTCAAAGAAGAGATCGAGGAACATAAGGCAATTGAAAAATAAAGTTACTCTGCAGCAAGTCCTCTTGTTGCAGGGGAACCCTTAACCAACTCACAAGAAAGAGGTCAATCTAAGGAGACAAAATCAGTATTTTTCCAGGCTATAGATTTTATGGTAATTGAAAAATCCACCCAGATAGTGACAGAACAAAACAAATAAGTTCCAACATAAGAGAATATCAGTGAAGAGAAGGAGGCAATAGAGGAAGAAATCTATAGTATCAATGACCTTGATGGTCACCCTGACTTCTCTAACATTGAGTGATTGTGGTTGCATGAGGACATGAAATATTTTGGGGCTAGGGGGTCACCTTGACTTCTCAACACCC
>ML804850.1:381365-396918 GCA_009831015.1 Picea engelmannii | reverse complement strand
AACTCTGACAGAAAAAGAGATTCAATTGAACATAGACGTTGCAGCCATGTTTGGAAAGTTGAATATGACGGTCCTTGTGAAAAAGATGTGCAAGATCCCTTCTTTGAGGAGGGAAGTCTTTAAGTTACTAAACATGCCAGCCGAGAAGGAGGACTCTCTGATCATCTTGAACACTATGTATCTTGATCCACAGAAGGATCGTAACCCTTTGTTTTATATTTATTTGGGAATGAATGGCCTCCGCTTGAATAATTGTATGTTGGACTCTGGAGCCTCGACAAATCTAAATTCCTTAAAAGTGATGGAACAACTTGGTCTGAAGATGACCCGGCCCTATGGAAATGTTTGCGATATTAATTCCAAGAAGGTCAAGGTTCATGGGCTATGTGAAGATGTTGAAGTTTACCTAATTCACTTCCCTCATATTAGCCTCATCATGAACATAGTCGTGTTTGATGTCCCAGATGCTTGGGGTATGCTTCTATCAAGAAGTTGGTATGTCACTCTTGGAGGATTTCTCGGTATCCATCTCACCCATGCGCATATTCCCATGGGATATGGAACTTTTTAGATATTATATAGTCGAGAGTGGTTTGATAGGCATGTGATGGACCCAATTGGTCCTGATTACACGAGTGAGTTTGACTTTGATGTACCTCGTCAAACTATTAAGTATGATCCTTGGGACCTGCCTTTTGCACAGGAAGATTGCATATATACACTACTCCCAAGGAAAAATGAGTACAAGGAGAAGCTTGCAAAGTTCCAAGGGAAAGAGCCAGGATCCATCCAGATATTGAAGAAAGAAGATAACGAGAACAAAGAATGTGAGAAATCCATTGAAAATGCAGTTAATACAGAGGCTCCTTCTTATCCTTACATCGAGAATATACCTTACATCAACTAAACTGAAGGAAGTCTTGCGTTCATGTGGGACAAGAGGAAGGGAAAGCCTAAATATGACCAAAAGAATGATAGCGCTTGGTTTAGCTCTTATATCACCTAGAAGAAGTCTGAAAAAGAGAAGTACTACTTGACAACTTTGGACGGGAGAAAGATGCCATTACCAGTGGATGGGTCTCTTCTCTGACCCTACATCTAAGACACTTGAATTCTTCAAGGCCCAGGCCCCAAGTAAGTAGGTAGGTCATCTTGCTTTCCTTGCATTTGCATCTTGATTTCTCGTGGTAGTTTAGTTAAATTTCATTTTTTTATATTTCTCTATTTGCATATTGCTTTCATCCTATTACATGTTTTGGTTTAGAAATTTTTGAAAAAATGCAAAATTTATTTTCTAGATTAGTTGTCATTTTGGGTTTTTTGTTATATATGGACGAAGGGTTTTTTGTTTTATGTTTCAGTGTAGGCACAGGTCCACTAGAAGATGTTGTGATTCTCATGCACTCTGTGGCGAGTACATGTCCCCAAGTAGGAGCCATATGTTATCCCCAATTCCTAGGAATAACTAAGGAGATGATGTCTCGAGGCCCTCAGGTTGCAGACATGGAGTACCAAGAGACACCTTCACCAGTAGTGTCCACTTGCCCAAATAGAGACCCACCTCACCACTACATGTCCAGGTTCATAATGACAGTATCCACCACATCAGTTGGCTTTCGGAAGACATTGCGTCTTGCTCCATGAGGTACAAGCCAGGTATTATGGTGACTGTCATTTCAATATTTGAGGCATTTAAGTTTGTTGGATTTAAAACTGCTTTTGATTATCTAATGTTTGCTTGGAAATTATGCTCTTTTCCCTGTTTCACTTTGGTGGTTGACATTGTGCCCTAGTAAGTGGGTCACTCTTAGGGATAGGTCTGCTACCGGGAGGTCCAACAACTTGCAAAAAGTGTCAAAAAGTCACCCTAGAAGAGCGATGATGTCACATTAGGGTTTCTATTGTGCATTTTTTAATTTTAAATTTAAATTTAACTTGTAAAGGGGCAAAGTAAAGGTTGTTGACCCCTTACTTTGTGGTTTACCCTAAAATTAAGTGGACAAACTCTTTATGGGTTTTAACATAACATTTTTGGAGAAGAGACTGCTTTGCTGAAATTTTCGCCCTACTTGGGAATTGTTACATATCTCTCTTGTCACTTGCTCTTGTAATGGTTATACTTTGGCTATTGGATGGATGGATTATGCGCTATCTCCAATGGATCTCTATTTCTTTCTCTATGGTGGATTTCCTTGGTTAAAAAGAGGTTTGTCTTGTTAATGCTTGGACTAGGTAAGGAATCTTTATTTTTATCGCTTGTCTTCTTGGTTTCAAGGTAAATTTGCTTAAGCTTTTGGGGATTATACATGCATACAACCCCACTAAGTTCATTATACTTATCTTGAAATACTTTTTTGCATAAGGAATTCCTAGGATGAGTAAAAGGGTTTACACCCTCCTAGGGTTTTTTCTAGCTAGCTTAGCTTGCCTTGGGGAGTAAAATGGATTACACCCCCAAGGAAGTAGCTCAACTAGCTCTTTAGTTTTTGATACACCACAACCCAATAGTTAAAGGCACTAATCTTCTTACATTGGAGAAACAAAATCATTGCATTGGGATACGTGAAAACACGAGATATTGTAATCATTTAAGTTGGAAACTTTTTCTTGTGCTTAAGGCTTGTTTGGACCACTAGGGTGTCTCACTTCTTCAAGTATTTGTTGTTGTTGTAGTAATTATAGGCTACAGCCATTAGGGATGCAGAAAAATTCTCTTTACTTTAATCATAACTTACTTTTGAACCATCAAAATTTGCTAGCAAGATGCCATAATATTCTACTAGTTTCAATGCACTTTTTGGATGGTTTACTTGCTTGTTTTGTGGGTTGAAATCTTCTGCCATAGCAAATAACTGCGACAGCCATTTGGCTGTTATGAATATACTCTAAAAAATTCTTAAAACAACCCTCTAATACCACTTAAGTTTGTGCTAAAGTGTTGGGAATTTATCTACATGTTCTATGCTTCATTCCTCAACCAATCTTTGATGCTTTAAGTGGTTAAATCTGCAGTAGTTAATTAATTTCCTTGCTGATATATATTCTTGTTTACTGCTGCAATAATGGACATCAAGCTTAACTTGCTTGTCCACTTAACTTTGAGCTTTTATACATGTTCCATCTTATGTCTCGGGCATATACAAACATCTTTCGCATGTACTCAATCACTTTGGGAACCATAAACCATCTTCGAGACTCATTATTAAGTCATTTCTCACTAAGTATCTTGACCTATAGGGGCTTCACTTTCATACTCTCACTTTCCACTTCATTTCCCCCTAGGTTCACCCAGAACTCCCCTTTGTGTTGGATTTTTCCTTCACATAAGTGAGGGAGGGTTTATCTGAGGTGACAGTGGGTAAGCTCTCCCATCATTATCGCCATCCAGTGGATTGGGTCGGGATTACAGGTGATGATGAAGCTTAATTTCTATTGATAGTCTATATTGTTTTGTAAATTTTTGCAACTTTTAAATCGACATGTGAGACGATATTCCTAAAAAAACATTAAAAAATAGTTATAGTGTTCAAGGGGAATCCCATCAAAAAGGTCGTCATTTTGAAATTTTGTTACTTTCATAAACAAAGTTGAAAGCTTTTACTCTTTATTTTTGCATTAACATGCTATATAGTTTGGCCATAATTAAGTTATAATACAAAATATATCTATTTCTCTTAAAAACATAATTAAGTTATAATACAAAATATATCCATTTTTCTTAAAAACAAAGAAGTCCATTGTTAATTATTCTATTAAAAATACCATTGTTTTTTTAGAAAATAAAGTTTTAAAGCTAAAATTTTCATAATCATCAAATGTATCATGTTTTAAATGTTTTAATGAGAAATGCTAAATAATAAAAATTAAAATCTAACTTGTAAAAGAAGAAAATCTACCATCTATTACTTTAATAAAAAATATTACTTTAATAAAAAATATTAGATATTTTTTTAGAGTAATAAATTTTTAAGTTTTTTTTTTTCAAATTATTAGGAAAGGCCTGTAATGAGTCGCTCGTTTTTCAAATTATTCTGAATATTATTAATCCCTGTCGAGTTCAATGCAGGGACTATAATAATGAGTCGCTCGTTTGATTTATATTATTATTAATATTATTAGTCTCTGTCGAGTGCAATGCGGGGACTATAGTAATGAGTCGCTCGTTTGATTTATATTAATTGTTGGTTGGCCTCCATTTTATCCAAAAAAGTTTTTGGTATAATTTTGTTTTTCACGTTTAAAACAAATATTTATATTTATGTGCATTTTTATTGGTCGTGAAAATGAAGGTGTTATTGCCTATCCAATGGCGTAGCTATGGGGACTTGGGTTGTGGGTAATAAATTTTGCTAATACCAATGTGACTGTAATAAAATTTTCCCATGTAAATTGCATTGTACTCCTTGGTAATGGGATTGCAATAATTATATTTGATCCGAATTATTTTCAGAACGAAATGAAGGAGAGAAATTACAATGAAATACTCATGAAAATTGTCAGAAACAGAGAAATACAACAATGCTTGATTTCTATTAATGAAAGAATTGTAAAGAGACTGTAAAAATACAAAGTGCAAGACTCGCTAGAATGGTGGAAGCTTTATCTTTAAGAAGATATGTGATGGCTACACTCATTCACAAGAAGATGATTACAATGAGGCTCTGAAGGCCTTTTTATGATAAACATGAATGCCAAAACCCTAGACATCCAAAAACCTAACCCTAGGAGATGAAACACCAAAAGTTGTGTGGGCCCCGTTTGGGTAAGTTAGTACATTAACTTCCCAGGGTCATAACTTTTGCATACGATCTTTGTTTTAGGCGCGCGATAGCTCATTGGAAAGGTCTTTTCGAGAACTATGCTTTCTGCCATCAAAATTTGACTATGTCTACAGTTTGATTGTGGCACTCCAAACAAACACTATTTAGGGCCCCAAAACAGCCCTGGAAGTACAAAGAGATGTGTCGACATGAAAACATACAAAATAAGCTAGTTGGATTAGGTGGGATGCCACTAGCATCCACCTGGAAGATGTGTAGGGCTTCAAACAGCCCCGGAAGTGTAAAACCCACAATTACAAAGAAGTATAGAAGAATGTATTGAACTAAAAACTGATAAGAGGAGCCAGTTGGAATAGGTGGGTGGCCACCAATATCCACTTGGATCAGTTCTCCCCCCTTAGGAAGCAATGGTCTCCATTACATTGAGTGCCTAGGGAAGAGGGGAAAGCATTTTCTGAATCTGAATCTTAGTGAGTTGTGTGCCTTGTCGAAGAAGTTGTGTTGCTTGCTCTGTGGAAGACTGTCACAAGCCTGTTGTTGGCGCGGTTGAATCTGTTCCACCAACTTGTTGTCTCTTGGTTTGACGGGGCATTGTGTAGGCACCATTGTAGGTGAAGAACCAATATATTATTTCTCTTCGACAATGTGTTTTTGCTGGATAGAAGGTGTTGAGGTTGCAGTGGTTGTAGCAGTCTTTTGTGCATCCTTTGAACAGACTATGAAGAGGATGAATTTTGCAGTATGAGAGATTACCTTGCGGCACTTTTTGGTGGAGCAGTAGTCGGAACTACCTCTGGTATCCTATAGAGATGACCTCCCAGAGTAATAATGACACTACATGGTCTAGATTCATAGACAACATGATGTTTCCACATACATGGTTGGCCCAAAACAACATCACAGACATCAAGAGGGGAACTATCGCACACTACCTCATCCTTGAAGGGTTGGATGCCATAGGACAGGTGGCACTACTAGCTGACACGGAGATCACTTCCCTGGTGAAGCCACCCGATGTTGTATGGTTGTGGGTGTGGTGTTGTCAACAACCCCAACTATTTGAAAACCTTAGCTGAGATGAGGTTCTTATGGCTGTCTTTGTTAACAATGAAATGCAACGGGGTCCCCTTCACCCACATCTGTGAATGAAAGAGTCACTCCTCCTCTTTAGGATCTACTGGTTCTTCTGGTTGAATTGTTTTGGTCGCGACAGTAACAGTGGGGTCTATGTCAATGATTTGTTTGTTTTCAATATTTTCTGGATCGGATTTTGAATCAGGTTTTGGCTCCATATCTTTGACCTTGGCCACCAATGACTGTTTCGAGCGACATTCATTGATGTTGTGCCAGGTGCTTTTGTGGAAGTCACACCACTTCCTAGTGTCATTCTTCATATTTCCTTTACCCTTCTTGTCCTATTTCTTGGATTGGTTGTCTAGAGGTTGTTGGTTAGGGTCGTCTTTACCATGCTTTGGTTGTTACAGATTTGCATACCCGAATTCCCATTTGTTCTGGTGCCTAAATTTATGCTTGATTTTGACAACATATCGATAGGCAGCTCCCAATGATGAGATGTTTAGGAAATCTATTTTGATTTAGATGTACCTATGCAGAGCCCCATGGTATTTTAGAACCAGATGTCGCTCAGAGTCTTTGATACCCATCTTGGTGCTCAATGTATGGAAAGTATTTGTGAACTCTGACACTATTTGGTTCTTCTCTTGCCGCAGTGTGGTCTGTCTCATTTACTGGTCTTCATAGTTATCAATGGGATAGTAATCTTCTTTGACCGCATCTACAAAAAAATCCCAAGTGGGTTTCACCCCATATATTCCAGATTCCTCTATGGAAATTTGCTCCCAATAAGTTTCCCACCAATGTTTGACATGGGGGAGAGCTTTGAGGAGTGAGAAGGTGATCTTTTCCTTGTTGGAAAAATTTTGAACAGATAAATAACCTTCTAATAGATTTAACCATTTTTCTAGGGCATCCGCATCTATCTGACCTTCAAATATGGTAATATCCAAATTAACTTGTACCTTGAAGGAAGAGTTTCCTCCAAAATGGCCACTTGATGAAGATGTGCATGTTGCTATCGGAAGGCGTTGAAGGATGTGTGCAAAATGATCCATCATTTCATCCCTCTATCGCGCGAGAGCTTTCTCAAGCAACAAGTTAATAGAATCTTTTGCTCCGTCATTTTTCTTTTCTGTCGCCATCGAGGGTTTCTTGGGCGTGCAAGAGTGATTGTCCTCAAGAGAGACAAGCTCGAGACCCAACTAGCTATACTCAGACCTCGTTGGGGACATGCGCTGAAAAACAATCAAGAGCATTTCGCTTTGATACCACTGATCCGAATTATTTTTAGGACGAAATGAAGAAGAGAAGTTACAATGAAATACTCATGAAAATTTCCAGAAACAAATAAATACAGCAATACTTGATTTCTATTAATGAAAGAATTGTAAAGAAACTGTAAAAACATAGAGTGCAAGACTCACTAAAATGGTGGCAGTTTTAACTCTGAGAAGAGATGTGACGGCTACACTCATTTGCAAGAAGATGATTACAATGAGGCTCTGAAGGACTGCTTATGATAAACATGAATGCCAAAACCCTAGACATCCAAAAACCTAACCCTAGGAGATGAAACGCCAGAAGTCATGTGGGCCCCATTTGGGTAAGTTAGTACATTAACTTCCTGGGGTCATAACTTTTACATACGATCTTTGTTTTAGGCTCATGATAGTCCATTGGAAAGGTCTTTTTGAGAACTATACATTATGTCGTCAAATAATGACTCCATCTATAGTTTGACTATGGCACTAAAAAAAAAACATTGTTTAGGGCCCCAAAACAGCCCTGGAAGTACAGAGAGATGTGCTTAAATGAAAACATACAAAATAAGCCAGTTGGATTAGGTGGGAGGCCACTAACATCCACCTGGAAGATGTGTAGGGCTTCAGATAGCCCCAGAAGTGTAGAACCCACAATTACAAAGAAGTACAAAAGAACGTGTTGAACTAAAAACTGACAAGATGAGCCAGTTGGAATAGGTGGGTGGCCACCAATATCCACCTGGATCAATATTATTGGTTACTTTTCATGCTATGAAATCTGACACTGCACACTGCACTTGACTGTTTGCAGGTTCCTTGCTACATGACCTTATCCATGGCCACCTGCTCAACGATTGGCGACCTTTTCACCTCCTTGCCACATGTTTCCTCGGTGCCTTGGCATTTTCATTCTCACAGAGGATGAGAGGTTGTCTGTCTAGAATCCTTCTTCGGCTGTGATAATGGATTCAAAGCATATACCATATGGGTGGCGAATGAAGAGATGGTGGAGGACTCCACGTCCTTACAGCATGATTATTATAACGTGATTGAATCCACAAATGAAAACTATCTGAAATCCATTTCAGATGAGGCACTTGATTCACCACCATAAACAGTTATCATCAGCAACCAACGCCCAATTGCATTGATGAATTTGGAACTTAACCCTCCAAAATTGATTCCATATGAGATGACAGATTCACTATCACAAACAGTTACCATCAGTAACCAATCTCGAAGCAGATTGATGACTTTTGAAGGCCTTCAACTTGAGTTACCGAATGAGACTTCTGATGATCAAGCCTCAATCAAGAATTCATAGGTCTCTCTCTTTTAAGTTATGAAAATAGTATCTGAAGCGGAAAATACCTCCAAGGCATTTGGCAGAGCTTCAACGATCCAAGAAATATGTGGTTTCCTGGTATGAAGATCAATGTGGCGTAGAATCTGACTTCTTGGATGAGTACTTGGGATCCTTTGGCCTTCGTATGGATGCACGTGGTGCTAACCAGTTCGTTCTAGTGTGGAAGAGCCAGATCCAATACTGGGAAAGTGGTGTCTGGAACAAGAAAATTTCCATCGAAGTTCCGGAGATGATGGGGAATTACATCTACAATTTCAGATTTTTCAATAGCAGTAATGATTTGGTCAAGTATTTCACTTATTCTATTAATCCTAATTCCACATTTTTGTCGTGTTTTTTCATCGACGCTTTAAGACAAATTCGAGTGTACATTATGCTGGAAAATAACTAATGGAGCATGATATGGGCACAACCCAAATATAAGTGCCAAGTGTATGACGTGTGCAGGGCTTATGGATCATGTAACAATAACAATCTCGTCTTGCAACTGCCAAACGGGCTTTGTCCCTAGCAATAGCCAAGAATGGGACTCTCAACAATGGTCAAGTGGTTGTGTTCAGAGGACATTGTTACAGTGCAGCCATGCCGAAAAATGGACCACCACCATTCGATTTGCAAAGTTAAGTGGCAATCCGTTGGAATCTGCTGGCTGGTTTTGTAGTGGATTTCTCGAGCTCATCTTTTTTCTTCCAAAAATGGATTGGATTTCATCTTTGGACATGCATGTTGAATATGAGAAGCTAGTTATATGAACAAATTCGTTAAGGTTAGTATTTTCTTTCTATGGTCTTCCATTTTCCCTCATGCTTGAATGTCAAGAAATGGTTTGTCTAATAAATTGTCGTTGAAATTTTTGTTCTTGTTTTATAATTTCAATTAGTTCAGTATTGAGTAGGCTTTGTGTTTTGATTTAATTTCAGGGTCATGATCGATAATGTCATCTCTGGAAATACAAAGGGCAAGAGCGAGGACAGTGTGAGGCAGCATGTCTCATCAATTGTCCGTGCACCGCATATGCCTACGTTGTTAACAAAACTAGGCAGATTACATGTGTAATCTGGTTTGGTGAATTGTTGGATCCTGTCAATACCTCTGACATGATCTCTCTGTTTCTTTGTTAGATGCCTTTTATTCATCCAAGTATTCTACTTCCAACAACAAGAAGGAGACCCTAGTAGGCATAGTGGGTGGCGTCACCAACAGAGTAGTTGTTATTATGGCCCTTGTGTTGTTGTTTCTCCCGTGTTGCAAGCGCCCAAGATTTGTTCTTCTGAGAGCTTGAGGAAGCTAAAGAGCATGAAGATGAAGAGGCCCTGAGTTTCATCCTCCAAAATGATGTGGGGCAAAGGCTACTTTTAATGTCCTTGTGAATTTTTTTGTTCACATCAATTAATTTAGCATACATTGTATTCCTAGTTTATCTGAAATAATTTTCAAAAATTTGATTTCAAATTCAAATTGTTTTTATTTTTTCTTATTACTAGATGGAGGTAAATTTTTTAACAATATCTACATAATAATCAATTAACAAAAATAAGTAGGCTTTGTGTAGTGTGATTTGGTTCATCCGTGTTTGTGGCGAATTGGAAGTTGGGACAAAAGGAGTAAGCCATCTTTCTTTCTTTTATATCCCTCTTATTGTTTCAACAAAATTAAGCTTCCTCTCATGTATGTGAATGTTTGTAGGCAGATGGGGTGAGTAAAGTGAGGAATAAAGAAAATAATGAACACAACAAGAGTAAAGGAAACATTCTCCAAGAGGCGGAATGGGATTTTCAAGAAGGCTAACGAGTTATTGGTTTTATGTGATGCAGATGTTCGGCTTATCATCTACAACACCACTAGGAATCTATTCAAATTTTCTAGCTCCGTGTTAGTGTAATTTTTCTCTTTATTGCATTGCATTTCACCATCACTAATTTGCTTGGCTCTATAAAACCTTCCTGCATGCTCACTTAACAAAATGGAAGCAATTTTACCCCTACATACTCGATTGCCATGCTAAGAGATTGGAAAAATATTCGCCTAACCCATATCAACTAATTTTTTTTCCAATAATAGAGTGGTAAGATATCTTAAAAAAGGATTCATCACCTGATGATACAAATGCCCATTTCCATGCAAATATGATATACGATAGATCCATGGACCAGTATGGTATTCCTTTCCCTCTCTTGGAAAATGGAGGAGCTCACGGTGGAATTTTTTTCATATGTATATGATATATTTGGGAAAATCCCATAAGGTCTCTATTGATTCTAGCGCATAAGGTTTATCTGTATTCTGGCACTTCTGTTAGATCTAATTTTTTTCTCAAAATCCTCACACGAGAAGCCTTTCTTCATAGAAATTTATTATCATATATACATAAATATGAAATATCCCTATGCATAAAATCTCGTAGCCTCATGGAATCTCAGCCTACAATATCCAAACATACTTTACTTCCATCTTGAAGAAACACTTTTAAACATCCTTATCTTTGGCTTTTAGAATAAACATAAAGAAACACTCTTAAACATGTAATTGTGCCTGGAGGATTATTTTGTAGTCTGGTATGGGGATATTGACGCCATTGATATTCTAGTATGGGGATAGTGTAAGTGTGAGCACATCTTATATACATATTTAATATCTATATTATCTATGTATTTAGTCATATAGTAAGTTTGAATATTCATTATATATTTTCAAACTTTATTGGTAGGGACTAAGTTGTTATGCATCACTTGTCTGTTATTGCCCAACATTCATGTGAGGTGAGGTGGGTTGGGCTCTTCCAATTTTTGGTATCAAGTAAACCAAATCTATCACCATGAACCATTGGTTTGTCTAATAATATTTTTTTATTCTCAAACTTGCTAAAAGTAAAATTGTTATTGATTGCAATGTGCATTGGTACACAAGATATAAATGAAATTGAGAATCCCCAAAATTGAAAGAAAATGTCAAATTCCTTGCTAGATTTGACAATAAAAATTTTACGTTTTTGAAAAAAGTGAGCATGAGGGTTTAACCAACCAGATTTACCAAAAATTTGAGAAAATAGAAAAAATGACAAAATGGAGATTTTAAGTAGGCTCCATTTGTGATCAGAGATATTTGCAAACGAATCATGTTCTTTTCCACATTAACCCAAATCTTAAGTACCCAAAAAAGGTGATGGATTGTGTTGTATATATGACACTTAGAGAATAAGGTCTGGTTCCTAAATTCGGCATGTCTCTATCACTATGGATAAGGATTTTAAGTTAATTAATGATGAGGAGGAGGCGTTGGTTGAGGGATTTTGTGAAGCCAATTGGAAGAAAGTCGATGTTTTCTTAGACAACAATGAGTTTTGTAAGCAGTTGAGAAGGAAAAGAGCATTGATGGATCAAGCCAACTAGCAGGAGCATTATTATGGGATTCGTGCAAAGCATACAGGGTCAGGGTTGGAGGATTTGAAGTCACCTAAGGAAGATAGTGCTAAACAGGAGGTACATAACCCTTTGGATACGAACTTTGTTTCTTAGGTGTTTTTCTCTCGTAAGAGTGCATTCGCTAAGGAGGATATTTATGGGGCTTCGGGAGATATTTTTATTTTGAATTCAAATTACCCTGTGGAGCCTACTAGGGAGACATTACCTATGTGCGATAAGGCGATTTCTGAAGGGGGTGGAATTGTTGACTCTAAGTCGAAGCAGTCATTGAAACTTGTAGGTGGGGGAGGTGAGTTAGGTCATAAAGCATGGAAACCTCGTTCCTCTCGTAGAAAGATGGTGTTGGGTGATCATGTAGACCTGGGAGAGATCTCGATGTTGTATTTATGTGCTCTGGTGGGTTAGTTCAGTTATTGGGCTTGCCCAGAGACAAATATTGGTCGGTGGATGGAAAAGCACTGGGAGCCTTTGCTTGGTTATATTTCGGTCCTCTTTGTGCTTCCTCATGGGTGGTTTTGTTTATGCTTTCATAATGAAATCATTGCACAGATTATTCTGGAGGGGTTATGGTTAGTAGGAGAGCGTAGTCTAATGTTGAAATGATGGACCCATTCGTTTAACCCTACCCGAGACCATTTCCGTTTTAGGCATGTGTGGGTGTTATTGTTGGGTTTTCCCCTCGAATTTTGGCATAGAAAAGGTTTTATGGCAGTGGGAAACGAGATTGGGAGATTCCTCCACATTGATCCTGATGTTTTGAGAAGTGAAGATAAAAGAGTGCGGTGCATGTTGTTTGAATTTGATTTTCATTTTGGTTTACTCTCTGAATTGGATATTTCATGGAGGGGGAGAGATTATTGTCAATCGATTGATTACTAGCGTATTTAGTTTAGATGTACACTCTGTCGTAAAACCAAACATCTCTATAAACAATGTCTTGGGTTGGATAAGCCTGGTATAGCTATGTATTCTTCCTCTAAAGGTTGTATAGAGGAGGACTCAAAGGTGCAATGCCAATCTTCTCAAATCAGAGACTCGGAGGTGGATTTTTCTTGGAACGGAATGGCTTCTTATGGAGATGTAGATGCTTTTCCAGAAACAGGGCATTTTGAGGAGGATGCTCTTCTGGGTAAGTTACAATCTCTTGCCCCTATGTTTTTTAATTTGTTGTTTGTTTGTAATAAGGATGTTGGACACACCTACCACACTTATAGGGGGGGTGAATAAGTGTGGGGCTCTTTTTCCCAAAAGCTTCCCTCTTTACAAAAACTCCTTAGTTAACATTCAACATTTATTCATTACCCATTGTTGTCATTTATAACCAGTTATATGAGAACATATATCAGCAATATATCATCATCAAGTCATCACTACAAGGAACACAAGATGTATGTACAATTTTTATTTTTATTATGGACAATGATCTGGGGGTTTATCAACAACAACTGAATAGAGTACAACTCTACAAGAGCACCAGCTCTATAATGCAAGACTCAGCTTTACACCTTCAACACCAACTGAGATGAGGCAATAATCCTCAATAGATATCAATCTGTCAACAGGTACGCGACCTGTCAGTAGTGCAGCCAGCGTGTGCATGCGCCCTGGCTCATTACAGCCTGCATATGCACGCGGTCAGTGTATACAACAACCTGTGTATACCTTCTGAGCTGTTAGGGTTTTTCCTTTGAGATCAACTCAGATTCTCTACAATCAATATATCATTATCTTCTATCTCTGACTGTCCAATCTGACCACCAGCCAGTCACAACACATCCAAGCTCTCCAATAGCTTGCTCATGCTGCAAAACAAATAAATATGAATGCTATATCAATCATGTATAAACAACTAGTATACCATAGCAATCATGTCACCACTGAATCACAAGATTATTGATCACTCCATCAACCAAATCATCCAAACTGAACCATATCATAGAATCCATACCAAGAATTCCCTAAGCATTCACAACACATCAAACAATAGTATCCATTAAGACAATAATGTAACCATACCAGTGTCTTAGTGATAGATCTGAGCCCATAGAATGAAGATGTGGAACCTGCCTCATCATCCAAGATCTTGGCACCAACTCAAACACAACTCTCCATGATTTTATCCATTATACACTCCTTGTACACTGTCATCCCACGTATACCTTCAATGCATACGCACCTTATACACAGACAGCCCGTGTATACCTCAGAAACTAGGGTTTCTAAAGCTCTGAGAATTTTGTCGTCAAGATCTCCGACATTGCTGAAATTTTGATGTGTCCATGAGTTCCTCCTCTCGCTCTCTTCCTCGGAATAAATCTTCAATCATGCTCAAGAGATCCACACCAATAAGAAGCTCTCCATCAATACTACAAAATATATTCTCACAAGAAGCTCTCCATTGATCCACAAAAAGGATAATCTACAAGAGACCATAGCTATCTTATTTATACTTTCATCCTCTAGGTCACTTAACCCATTTTTAGGTCACTTAACCCATTTTCCTTATTTTAGGGTTAACCACTTTCCATAAATAAAAAGTTCTCCAATATTTTATCATTTAAATATCCCTTCTTGATTTTCTCACTTCTTTATCATTTAAATAATGATTTCTTATTTTAGGTCACTTTGACTTGTTTGACCTTGGGGGCTTCAAGTCTTCATATGGGGGTCCTCCAACTTCATAAGGGCATAACTCTCAAACCATGAGGAGTTATTTGACATTCCACATACCACCAGAAATGGCATGACAAGCACTATCAGTCTAGGATAGTTTCACCAGCAACTTCATTGATATTCATCTCATTATTCCACATACAAGCATGGGTCCTCCAACCATTCTTCTAGGATAACTCAATCCACAAAGCGTCTTCTCATGAGGGCTTTCGCCATAAGGGGACCACTTTGGATTTCATCCATTTGTGCACCTTATCAATCATGATAAGACAATAATGAGTCATTTGTTCATCAAACAAACTATGCAGTATCATGCATCAATGACAACTTATTGATCCATCTTCATCTATGCATCATATCAATGATCCATATTTATCAATTGGTTTCCACTTTGACATATATCATTCTCATCAAGGACTATGCATATACATTGTTCATCAATCATCAATCAATCAATTACTTGACATCTATCAAACCATTTGCATCAATGACACATGATCCAACAATCTCCCAAACAATCAAACCATTGGCATCAATGACAACATGATCCAACAATGTCCCCCTTTGGCATTGATGGCAATACCAACATTGACGTCAACACCAATTACCAATTATTGATGTCAACATGTAGATAAGGCATGCTCTACATCAATAGTCAATGTGACTATCTCTCCCCATCAATAGACATCAATCACATCAATGTGATTATCTCTCCTCCTTTGACATCAATGGCAAAGGGCCATTCTCCTCTTGGGGTTGCTCCCCATGTCTGAGTGCCTTTGATCTTCCTCTGAATAATCTCTCCCCTTTTGAACAAGGGATATCACTATGATGTAATGTTGAAAATACATCGAACATACTCCCCCTGTGACCATCGCTCCTCCTGGAATTATGCCTCTGTGCTCTTTCTTCAAATATAGGGCTCTTTTCTAGGTATGCATCTGATAAATATCTCCTCCTAGAATCATGGGA
>ML804850.1:338607-371698 GCA_009831015.1 Picea engelmannii | reverse complement strand
GAGTCTTGCATTATAGAGCTGGTGCTCTTGTAGAGTTGTACTCTATTCAGTTGTTGTTGATAAACCCCCAGATCATTGTCCATAATAAAAATAAAAATTGTACATACATCTTGTGTTCCTTGTAGTGATGACTTGATGATGATATATTGCTGATATATGTTCTCATATAACTGGTTATAAATGACAACAATGGGTAATGAATAAATGTTGAATGTTAACTAAGGAGTTTTTGTAAAGAGGGAAGCTTTTGGGAAAAAGAGCCCCACACTTATTCACCCCCCCTATAAGTGTGGTAGGTGTGTCCAACATCCTTATTACAAACAAACAACAAATTAAAAAACATAGGGGCAAGAGATTGTAACTTACCCAGAAGAGCATCCTCCTCAAAATGCCCTGTTTCTGGAAAAGCATCTACATCTCCATAAGAAGCCATTCCGTTCCAAGAAAAATCCACCTCCGAGTCTCTGATTTGAGAAGATTGGCATTGCACCTTTGAGTCCTCCTCTATACAACCTTTAGAGGAAGAATACATAGCTATACCAGGCTTATCCAACCCAAGACATTGTTTATAGAGATGTTTGGTTTTACGACAGAGTGTACATCTAAACTAAATACGCTAGTAATCAATCGATTGACAATAATCTCTCCCCCTCCATGAAATATCCAATTCAGAGAGTAAACCAAAATGAAAATCAAATTCAAACAACATGCACCGCACTCTTTTATCTTCACTTCTCAAAACATCAGGATCAATGTGGAGGAATCTCCCAATCTCGTTTCCCACTGCCATAAAACCTTTTCTATGCCAAAATTCGAGGGGAAAACCCAACAATAACACCCACACATGCCTAAAACGGAAATGGTCTCGGGTAGGGTTAAACGAATGGGTCCATCATTTCAACATTAGACTACGCTCTCCTACTAACCATAACCCCTCCAGAATAATCTGTGCAATGATTTCATTATGAAAGCATAAACAAAACCACCCATGAGGAAGCACAAAGAGGACCGAAATATAACCAAGCAAAGGCTCCCAGTGCTTTTCCATCCACCGACCAATATTTGTCTCTGGGCAAGCCCAATAACTGAACTAACCCACCAGAGCACATAAATACAACATCGAGATCTCTCCCAGGTCTACATGATCACCCAACACCATCTTTCTACGAGAGGAACGAGGTTTCCATGCTTTATGACCTAACTCACCTCCCCCACCTACAAGTTTCAATGACTGCTTCGACTTAGAGTCAACAATTCCACCCCCTTCAGAAATCGCCTTATCGCACATAGGTAATGTCTCCCTAGTAGGCTCCACAGGGTAATTTGAATTCAAAATAAAAATATCTCCCGAAGCCCCATAAATATCCTCCTTAGCGAATGCACTCTTACGAGAGAAAAACACCTAAGAAACAAAGTTCGTATCCAAAGGGTTATGTACCTCCTGTTTAGCACTATCTTCCTTAGGTGACTTCAAATCCTCCAACCCTGACCCTGTATGCTTTGCACGAATCCCATAATAATGCTCCTGCTAGTTGGCTTGATCCATCAATGCTCTTTTCCTTCTCAACTGCTTACAAAACTCATTGTTGTCTAAGAAAACATCGACTTTCTTCCAATTGGCTTCACAAAATCCCTCAACCAACGCCTCCTCCTCATCATTAATTAACTTAAAATCCTTATCCATAGTGATAGAGACATGCCGAATTTAGGAACCAGACCTTATTCTCTAAGTGTCATATATACAACACAATCCATCACCTTTTTTGGGTACTTAAGATTTGGGTTAATGTGGAAAAGAACATGATTCGTTTGCAAATATCTCTGATCACAAATGGAGCCTACTTAAAATCTCCATTTTGTCATTTTTTCTATTTTCTCAAATTTTTGGTAAATCTGGTTGGTTAAACCCTCATGCTCACTTTTTTCAAAAACGTAAAATTTTTATTGTCAAATCTAGCAAGGAATTTGACATTTTCTTTCAATTTTGGGGATTCTCAATTTCATTTATATCTTGTGTACCAATGCACATTGCAATCAATAACAATTTTACTTTTAGCAAGTTTGAGAATAAAAAAATATTATTAGACAAACCAATGGTTCATGGTGATAGATTTGGTTTACTTGATACCAAAAATTGGAAGAGCCCAACCCACCTCACCTCACATGAATGTTGGGCAATAACAGACAAGTGATGCATAACAACTTAGTCCCTACCAATAAAGTTTGAAAATATATAATGAATATTCAAA
The DNA here is from genome assembly GCA_009831015.1 of Picea engelmannii. Classification (NCBI taxonomy): domain Eukaryota; kingdom Viridiplantae; phylum Streptophyta; class Pinopsida; order Pinales; family Pinaceae; genus Picea; species Picea engelmannii. Next base: position 369,449 of record ML804850.1, on the reverse strand, counting down.
CTTACTATATGACTAAATACATAGATAATATAGATATTAAATATGTATATAAGATGTGCTCACACTTACACTATCCCCATACTAGAATATCAATGGCGTCAATATCCCCATACCAGACTACAAAATAATCCTCCAGGCACAATTACATGTTTAAGAGTGTTTCTTTATGTTTATTCTAAAAGCCAAAGATAAGGATGTTTAAAAGTGTTTCTTCAAGATGGAAGTAAAGTATGTTTGGATATTGTAGGCTGAGATTCCATGAGGCTACGAGATTTTATGCATAGGGATATTTCATATTTATGTATATATGATAATAAATTTCTATGAAGAAAGGCTTCTCGTGTGAGGATTTTGAGAAAAAAATTAGATCTAACAGAAGTGCCAGAATACAGATAAACCTTATGCGCTAGAATCAATAGAGACCTTATGGGATTTTCCCAAATATATCATATACATATGAAAAAAATTCCACCGTGAGCTCCTCCATTTTCCAAGAGAGGGAAAGGAATACCATACTGGTCCATGGATCTATCGTATATCATATTTGCATGGAAATGGGCATTTGTATCATCAGGTGATGAATCCTTTTTTAAGATATCTTACCACTCTATTATTGGAAAAAAAATTAGTTGATATGGGTTAGGCGAATATTTTTCCAATCTCTTAGCATGGCAATCGAGTATGTAGGGGTAAAATTGCTTCCATTTTGTTAAGTGAGCATGCAGGAAGGTTTTATAGAGCCAAGCAAATTAGTGATGGTGAAATGCAATGCAATAAAGAGAAAAATTACACTAACACGGAGCTAGAAAATTTGAATAGATTCCTAGTGGTGTTGTAGATGATAAGCCGAACATCTGCATCACATAAAACCAATAACTCGTTAGCCTTCTTGAAAATCCCATTCCGCCTCTTGGAGAATGTTTCCTTTACTCTTGTTGTGTTCATTATTTTCTTTATTCCTCACTTTACTCACCCCATCTGCCTACAAACATTCACATACATGAGAGGAAGCTTAATTTTGTTGAAACAATAAGAGGGATATAAAAGAAAGAAAGATGGCTTACTCCTTTTGTCCCAACTTCCAATTCGCCACAAACACGGATGAACCAAATCACACTACACAAAGCCTACTTATTTTTGTTAATTGATTATTATGTAGATATTGTTAAAAAATTTACCTCCATCTAGTAATAAGAAAAAATAAAAACAATTTGAATTTGAAATCAAATTTTTGAAAATTATTTCAGATAAACTAGGAATACAATGTATGCTAAATTAATTGATGTGAACAAAAAAATTCACAAGGACATTAAAAGTAGCCTTTGCCCCACATCATTTTGGAGGATGAAACTCAGGGCCTCTTCATCTTCATGCTCTTTAGCTTCCTCAAGCTCTCAGAAGAACAAATCTTGGGCGCTTGCAACACGGGAGAAACAACAACACAAGGGCCATAATAACAACTACTCTGTTGGTGACGCCACCCACTATGCCTACTAGGGTCTCCTTCTTGTTGTTGGAAGTAGAATACTTGGATGAATAAAAGGCATCTAACAAAGAAACAGAGAGATCATGTCAGAGGTATTGACAGGATCCAACAATTCACCAAACCAGATTACACATGTAATCTGCCTAGTTTTGTTAACAACGTAGGCATATGCGGTGCACGGACAATTGATGAGACATGCTGCCTCACACTGTCCTCGCTCTTGCCCTTTGTATTTCCAGAGATGACATTATCGATCATGACCCTGAAATTAAATCAAAACACAAAGCCTACTCAATACTGAACTAATTGAAATTATAAAACAAGAACAAAAATTTCAACGACAATTTATTAGACAAACCATTTCTTGACATTCAAGCATGAGGGAAAATGGAAGACCATAGAAAGAAAATACTAACCTTAACGAATTTGTTCATATAACTAGCTTCTCATATTCAACATGCATGTCCAAAGATGAAATCCAATCCATTTTTGGAAGAAAAAAGATGAGCTCGAGAAATCCACTACAAAACCAGCCAGCAGATTCCAACGGATTGCCACTTAACTTTGCAAATCGAATGGTGGTGGTCCATTTTTCGGCATGGCTGCACTGTAACAATGTCCTCTGAACACAACCACTTGACCATTGTTGAGAGTCCCATTCTTGGCTATTGCTAGGGACAAAGCCCGTTTGGCAGTTGCAAGACGAGATTGTTATTGTTACATGATCCATAAGCCCTGCACACGTCATACACTTGGCACTTATATTTGGGTTGTGCCCATATCATGCTCCATTAGTTATTTTCCAGCATAATGTACACTCGAATTTGTCTTAAAGCGTCGATGAAAAAACACGACAAAAATGTGGAATTAGGATTAATAGAATAAGTGAAATACTTGACCAAATCATTACTGCTATTGAAAAATCTGAAATTGTAGATGTAATTCCCCATCATCTCCGGAACTTCGATGGAAATTTTCTTGTTCCAGACACCACTTTCCCAGTATTGGATCTGGCTCTTCCACACTAGAACGAACTGGTTAGCACCACGTGCATCCATACGAAGGCCAAAGGATCCCAAGTACTCATCCAAGAAGTCAGATTCTACGCCACATTGATCTTCATACCAGGAAACCACATATTTCTTGGATCGTTGAAGCTCTGCCAAATGCCTTGGAGGTATTTTCCGCTTCAGATACTATTTTCATAACTTAAAAGAGAGAGACCTATGAATTCTTGATTGAGGCTTGATCATCAGAAGTCTCATTCGGTAACTCAAGTTGAAGGCCTTCAAAAGTCATCAATCTGCTTCGAGATTGGTTACTGATGGTAACTGTTTGTGATAGTGAATCTGTCATCTCATATGGAATCAATTTTGGAGGGTTAAGTTCCAAATTCATCAATGCAATTGGGCGTTGGTTGCTGATGATAACTGTTTATGGTGGTGAATCAAGTGCCTCATCTGAAATGGATTTCAGATAGTTTTCATTTGTGGATTCAATCACGTTATAATAATCATGCTGTAAGGACGTGGAGTCCTCCACCATCTCTTCATTCGCCACCCATATGGTATATGCTTTGAATCCATTATCACAGCCGAAGAAGGATTCTAGACAGACAACCTCTCATCCTCTGTGAGAATGAAAATGCCAAGGCACCGAGGAAACATGTGGCAAGGAGGTGAAAAGGTCGCCAATCGTTGAGCAGGTGGCCATGGATAAGGTCATGTAGCAAGGAACCTGCAAACAGTCAAGTGCAGTGTGCAGTGTCAGATTTCATAGCATGAAAAGTAACCAATAATATTGATCCAGGTGGATATTGGTGGCCACCCACCTATTCCAACTGGCTCATCTTGTCAGTTTTTAGTTCAACACGTTCTTTTGTACTTCTTTGTAATTGTGGGTTCTACACTTCTGGGGCTATCTGAAGCCCTACACATCTTCCAGGTGGATGTTAGTGGCCTCCCACCTAATCCAACTGGCTTATTTTGTATGTTTTCATTTAAGCACATCTCTCTGTACTTCCAGGGCTGTTTTGGGGCCCTAAACAATGTTTTTTTTTTAGTGCCATAGTCAAACTATAGATGGAGTCATTATTTGACGACATAATGTATAGTTCTCAAAAAGACCTTTCCAATGGACTATCATGAGCCTAAAACAAAGATCGTATGTAAAAGTTATGACCCCAGGAAGTTAATGTACTAACTTACCCAAATGGGGCCCACATGACTTCTGGCGTTTCATCTCCTAGGGTTAGGTTTTTGGATGTCTAGGGTTTTGGCATTCATGTTTATCATAAGCAGTCCTTCAGAGCCTCATTGTAATCATCTTCTTGCAAATGAGTGTAGCCGTCACATCTCTTCTCAGAGTTAAAACTGCCACCATTTTAGTGAGTCTTGCACTCTATGTTTTTACAGTTTCTTTACAATTCTTTCATTAATAGAAATCAAGTATTGCTGTATTTATTTGTTTCTGGAAATTTTCATGAGTATTTCATTGTAACTTCTCTTCTTCATTTCGTCCTAAAAATAATTCGGATCAGTGGTATCAAAGCGAAATGCTCTTGATTGTTTTTCAGCGCATGTCCCCAACGAGGTCTGAGTATAGCTAGTTGGGTCTCGAGCTTGTCTCTCTTGAGGACAATCACTCTTGCACGCCCAAGAAACCCTCGATGGCGACAGAAAAGAAAAATGACGGAGCAAAAGATTCTATTAACTTGTTGCTTGAGAAAGCTCTCGCGCGATAGAGGGATGAAATGATGGATCATTTTGCACACATCCTTCAACGCCTTCCGATAGCAACATGCACATCTTCATCAAGTGGCCATTTTGGAGGAAACTCTTCCTTCAAGGTACAAGTTAATTTGGATATTACCATATTTGAAGGTCAGATAGATGCGGATGCCCTAGAAAAATGGTTAAATCTATTAGAAGGTTATTTATCTGTTCAAAATTTTTCCAACAAGGAAAAGATCACCTTCTCACTCCTCAAAGCTCTCCCCCATGTCAAACATTGGTGGGAAACTTATTGGGAGCAAATTTCCATAGAGGAATCTGGAATATATGGGGTGAAACCCACTTGGGATTTTTTTGTAGATGCGGTCAAAGAAGATTACTATCCCATTGATAACTATGAAGACCAGTAAATGAGACAGACCACACTGCGGCAAGAGAAGAACCAAATAGTGTCAGAGTTCACAAATACTTTCCATACATTGAGCACCAAGATGGGTATCAAAGACTCTGAGCGACATCTGGTTCTAAAATACCATGGGGCTCTGCATAGGTACATCTAAATCAAAATAGATTTCCTAAACATCTCATCATTGGGAGCTGCCTATCGATATGTTGTCAAAATCAAGCATAAATTTAGGCACCAGAACAAATGGGAATTCGGGTATGCAAATCTGTAACAACCAAAGCATGGTAAAGACGACCCTAACCAACAACCTCTAGACAACCAATCCAAGAAATAGGACAAGAAGGGTAAAGGAAATATGAAGAATGACACTAGGAAGTGGTGTGACTTCCACAAAAGCACCTGGCACAACATCAATGAATGTCGCTCGAAACAGTCATTGGTGGCCAAGGTCAAAGATATGGAGCCAAAACCTGATTCAAAATCCGATCCAGAAAATATTGAAAACAAACAAATCATTGACATAGACCCCACTGTTACTGTCGCGACCAAAACAATTCAACCAGAAGAACCAGTAGATCCTAAAGAGGAGGAGTGACTCTTTCATTCACAGATGTGGGTGAAGGGGACCCCGTTGCATTTCATTGTTAACAAAGACAGCCATAAGAACCTCATCTCAGCTAAGGTTTTCAAATAGTTGGGGTTGTTGACAACACCACACCCACAACCATACAACATCGGGTGGCTTCACCAGGGAAGTGATCTCCGTGTCAGCTAGTAGTGCCACCTGTCCTATGGCATCCAACCCTTCAAGGATGAGGTAGTGTGCGATAGTTCCCCTCTTGATGTCTGTGATGTTGTTTTGGGCCAACCATGTATGTGGAAACATCATGTTGTCTATGAATCTAGACCATGTAGTGTCATTATTACTCTGGGAGGTCATCTCTATAGGATACCAGAGGTAGTTCCGACTACTGCTCCACCAAAAAGTGCCGCAAGGTAATCTCTCATACTGCAAAATTCATCCTCTTCATAGTCTGTTCAAAGGATGCACAAAAGACTGCTACAACCACTGCAACCTCAACACCTTCTATCCAGCAAAAACACATTGTCGAAGAGAAATAATATATTGGTTCTTCACCTACAATGGTGCCTACACAATGCCCCGTCAAACCAAGAGACAACAAGTTGGTGGAACAGATTCAACCGCGCCAACAACAGGCTTGTGACAGTCTTCCACAGAGCAAGCAACACAACTTCTTCGACAAGGCACACAACTCACTAAGATTCAGATTCAGAAAATGCTTTCCCCTCTTCCCTAGGCACTCAATGTAATGGAGACCATTGCTTCCTAAGGGGGGAGAACTGATCCAAGTGGATATTGGTGGCCACCCACCTATTCCAACTGGCTCCTCTTATCAGTTTTTAGTTCAATACATTCTTCTATACTTCTTTGTAATTGTGGGTTTTACACTTCCGGGGCTGTTTGAAGCCCTACACATCTTCCAGGTGGATGCTAGTGGCATCCCACCTAATCCAACTAGCTTATTTTGTATGTTTTCATGTCGACACATCTCTTTGTACTTCCAGGGCTGTTTTGGGGCCCTAAATAGTGTTTGTTTGGAGTGCCACAATCAAACTGTAGACATAGTCAAATTTTGATGGCAGAAAGCATAGTTCTCGAAAAGACCTTTCCAATGAGCTATCGCGCGCCTAAAACAAAGATCGTATGCAAAAGTTATGACCCTGGGAAGTTAATGTACTAACTTACCCAAACGGGGCCCACACAACTTTTGGTGTTTCATCTCCTAGGGTTAGGTTTTTGGATGTCTAGGGTTTTGGCATTCATGTTTATCATAAAAAGGCCTTCAGAGCCTCATTGTAATCATCTTCTTGTGAATGAGTGTAGCCATCACATATCTTCTTAAAGATAAAGCTTCCACCATTCTAGCGAGTCTTGCACTTTGTATTTTTACAGTCTCTTTACAATTCTTTCATTAATAGAAATCAAGCATTGTTGTATTTCTCTGTTTCTGACAATTTTCATGAGTATTTCATTGTAATTTCTCTCCTTCATTTCGTTCTGAAAATAATTCGGATCAAATATAATTATTGCAATCCCATTACCAAGGAGTACAATGCAATTTACATGGGAAAATTTTATTACAGTCACATTGGTATTAGCAAAATTTATTACCCACAACCCAAGTCCCCATAGCTACGCCATTGGATAGGCAATAACACCTTCATTTTCACGACCAATAAAAATGCACATAAATATAAATATTTGTTTTAAACGTGAAAAACAAAATTATACCAAAAACTTTTTTGGATAAAATGGAGGCCAACCAACAATTAATATAAATCAAACGAGCGACTCATTACTATAGTCCCCGCATTGCACTCGACAGAGACTAATAATATTAATAATAATATAAATCAAACGAGCGACTCATTATTATAGTCCCTGCATTGAACTCGACAGGGATTAATAATATTCAGAATAATTTGAAAAACGAGCGACTCATTACAGGCCTTTCCTAATAATTTGAAAAAAAAAAACTTAAAAATTTATTACTCTAAAAAAATATCTAATATTTTTTATTAAAGTAATATTTTTTATTAAAGTAATAGATGGTAGATTTTCTTCTTTTACAAGTTAGATTTTAATTTTTATTATTTAGCATTTCTCATTAAAACATTTAAAACATGATACATTTGATGATTATGAAAATTTTAGCTTTAAAACTTTATTTTCTAAAAAAACAATGGTATTTTTAATAGAATAATTAACAATGGACTTCTTTGTTTTTAAGAAAAATGGATATATTTTGTATTATAACTTAATTATGTTTTTAAGAGAAATAGATATATTTTGTATTATAACTTAATTATGGCCAAACTATATAGCATGTTAATGCAAAAATAAAGAGTAAAAGCTTTCAACTTTGTTTATGAAAGTAACAAAATTTCAAAATGACGACCTTTTTGATGGGATTCCCCTTGAACACTATAACTATTTTTTAATGTTTTTTTAGGAATATCGTCTCACATGTCGATTTAAAAGTTGCAAAAATTTACAAAACAATATAGACTATCAATAGAAATTAAGCTTCATCATCACCTGTAATCCCGACCCAATCCACTGGATGGCGATAATGATGGGAGAGCTTACCCACTGTCACCTCAGATAAACCCTCCCTCACTTATGTGAAGGAAAAATCCAACACAAAGGGGAGTTCTGGGTGAACCTAGGGGGAAATGAAGTGGAAAGTGAGAGTATGAAAGTGAAGCCCCTATAGGTCAAGATACTTAGTGAGAAATGACTTAATAATGAGTCTCGAAGATGGTTTATGGTTCCCAAAGTGATTGAGTACATGCGAAAGATGTTTGTATATGCCCGAGACATAAGATGGAACATGTATAAAAGCTCAAAGTTAAGTGGACAAGCAAGTTAAGCTTGATGTCCATTATTGCAGCAGTAAACAAGAATATATATCAGCAAGGAAATTAATTAACTACTGCAGATTTAACCACTTAAAGCATCAAAGATTGGTTGAGGAATGAAGCATAGAACATGTAGATAAATTCCCAACACTTTAGCACAAACTTAAGTGGTATTAGAGGGTTGTTTTAAGAATTTTTTAGAGTATATTCATAACAGCCAAATGGCTGTCGCAGTTATTTGCTATGGCAGAAGATTTCAACCCACAAAACAAGCAAGTAAACCATCCAAAAAGTGCATTGAAACTAGTAGAATATTATGGCATCTTGCTAGCAAATTTTGATGGTTCAAAAGTAAGTTATGATTAAAGTAAAGAGAATTTTTCTGCATCCCTAATGGCTGTAGCCTATAATTACTACAACAACAACAAATACTTGAAGAAGTGAGACACCCTAGTGGTCCAAACAAGCCTTAAGCACAAGAAAAAGTTTCCAACTTAAATGATTACAATATCTCGTGTTTTCACGTATCCCAATGCAATGATTTTGTTTCTCCAATGTAAGAAGATTAGTGCCTTTAACTATTGGGTTGTGGTGTATCAAAAACTAAAGAGCTAGTTGAGCTACTTCCTTGGGGGTGTAATCCATTTTACTCCCCAAGGCAAGCTAAGCTAGCTAGAAAAAACCCTAGGAGGGTGTAAACCCTTTTACTCATCCTAGGAATTCCTTATGCAAAAAAGTATTTCAAGATAAGTATAATGAACTTAGTGGGGTTGTATGCATGTATAATCCCCAAAAGCTTAAGCAAATTTACCTTGAAACCAAGAAGACAAGCGATAAAAATAAAGATTCCTTACCTAGTCCAAGCATTAACAAGACAAACCTCTTTTTAACCAAGGAAATCCACCATAGAGAAAGAAATAGAGATCCATTGGAGATAGCGCATAATCCATCCATCCAATAGCCAAAGTATAACCATTACAAGAGCAAGTGACAAGAGAGATATGTAACAATTCCCAAGTAGGGCGAAAATTTCAGCAAAGCAGTCTCTTCTCCAAAAATGTTATGTTAAAACCCATAAAGAGTTTGTCCACTTAATTTTAGGGTAAACCACAAAGTAAGGGGTCAACAACCTTTACTTTGCCCCTTTACAAGTTAAATTTAAATTTAAAATTAAAAAATGCACAATAGAAACCCTAATGTGACATCATCGCTCTTCTAGGGTGACTTTTTGACACTTTTTGCAAGTTGTTGGACCTCCCGGTAGCAGACCTATCCCTAAGAGTGACCCACTTACTAGGGCACAATGTCAACCACCAAAGTGAAACAGGGAAAAGAGCATAATTTCCAAGCAAACATTAGATAATCAAAAGCAGTTTTAAATCCAACAAACTTAAATGCCTCAAATATTGAAATGACAGTCACCATAATACCTGGCTTGTACCTCATGGAGCAAGACGCAATGTCTTCCGAAAGCCAACTGATGTGGTGGATACTGTCATTATGAACCTGGACATGTAGTGGTGAGGTGGGTCTCTATTTGGGCAAGTGGACACTACTGGTGAAGGTGTCTCTTGGTACTCCATGTCTGCAACCTGAGGGCCTCGAGACATCATCTCCTTAGTTATTCCTAGGAATTGGGGATAACATATGGCTCCTACTTGGGGACATGTACTCGCCACAGAGTGCATGAGAATCACAACATCTTCTAGTGGACCTGTGCCTACACTGAAACATAAAACAAAAAACCCTTCGTCCATATATAACAAAAAACCCAAAATGACAACTAATCTAGAAAATAAATTTTGCATTTTTTCAAAAATTTCTAAACCAAAACATGTAATAGGATGAAAGCAATATGCAAATAGAGAAATATAAAAAAATGAAATTTAACTAAACTACCACGAGAAATCAAGATGCAAATGCAAGGAAAGCAAGATGACCTACCTACTTACTTGGGGCCTGGGCCTTGAAGAATTCAAGTGTCTTAGATGTAGGGTCAGAGAAGAGACCCATCCACTGGTAATGGCATCTTTCTCCCGTCCAAAGTTGTCAAGTAGTACTTCTCTTTTTCAGACTTCTTCTAGGTGATATAAGAGCTAAACCAAGCGCTATCATTCTTTTGGTCATATTTAGGCTTTCCCTTCCTCTTGTCCCACATGAACGCAAGACTTCCTTCAGTTTAGTTGATGTAAGGTATATTCTCGATGTAAGGATAAGAAGGAGCCTCTGTATTAACTGCATTTTCAATGGATTTCTCACATTCTTTGTTCTCGTTATCTTCTTTCTTCAATATCTGGATGGATCCTGGCTCTTTCCCTTGGAACTTTGCAAGCTTCTCCTTGTACTCATTTTTCCTTGGGAGTAGTGTATATATGCAATCTTCCTGTGCAAAAGGCAGGTCCCAAGGATCATACTTAATAGTTTGACGAGGTACATCAAAGTCAAACTCACTCGTGTAATCAGGACCAATTGGGTCCATCACATGCCTATCAAACCACTCTCGACTATATAATATCTAAAAAGTTCCATATCCCATGGGAATATGCGCATGGGTGAGATGGATACCGAGAAATCCTCCAAGAGTGACATACCAACTTCTTGATAGAAGCATACCCCAAGCATCTGGGACATCAAACACGACTATGTTCATGATGAGGCTAATATGAGGGAAGTGAATTAGGTAAACTTCAACATCTTCACATAGCCCATGAACCTTGACCTTCTTGGAATTAATATCGCAAACATTTCCATAGGGCCGGGTCATCTTCAGACCAAGTTGTTCCATCACTTTTAAGGAATTTAGATTTGTCGAGGCTCCAGAGTCCAACATACAATTATTCAAGCGGAGGCCATTCATTCCCAAATAAATATAAAACAAAGGGTTACGATCCTTCTGTGGATCAAGATACATAGTGTTCAAGATGATCAGAGAGTCCTCCTTCTCGGCTGGCATGTTTAGTAACTTAAAGACTTCCCTCCTCAAAGAAGGGATCTTGCACATCTTTTTCACAAGGACCGTCATATTCAACTTTCCAAACATGGCTGCAACGTCTATGTTCAATTGAATCTCTTTTTCTGTCAGAGTTAGCTTCCGAATCAACTCATGTACTGGAGGTGGAAGTGGTGGTACAACCTTCTCTATAGATGGGGACATAGTGGTTGCTTCTAGCTGAGAGGGAGTGGAAGGTTGTGATGAAGGAATTGAAGCCTTATTTCTTCTAGTGTATGTCAAAAATTCTCTCTTCCTCAATCCCTTTCTATGATCATATATCAACTGGTTTAACACCAGAGTCGTCCCTCTCTTACCCATTTTCTTCTTGCCTCATCAATATGTTCCTATGTGACTTCTTCCTCCTCAAAGTTACAGATCATATCCATGAAGTTCATACTATTAGGATAGACTTCATCTCATCGGGGATATTCATCCTCTCAGTGAGGTTCTTTACATGGAGAACACCATGACGTCTCTTATGTGTTGACCATCCCAACCGGGTTCAATGTGTCAGGAGATTTTGCCTCTTGTTGAGTCCTTGGTTTCCAACCTGTGGCATCTCTCTGTTGTCTACTAAACTAAGGTCTGGAGGCATATTAATTTCTTTCCACATAGATTAATCGACCCTTGATCTGATTCTAAGCTTGGACAAACTAAGTATGCATCTGATCTATCTTCTGAGTCAAGAGAAAAATTAGATATGGAGTACTACTACTAGAAGCTCTAGTCTTTGTCTCCACCTTGGCATGAGGAAACTGAAAAGGATCAACCCTCGAGTCAAGAAGATCATCTTCAATTTCTGTATTATACTCTTTGGCTTGTGCCATGGTGATGGGATTCTTTTCCTTCAATATGAAACAAAATTTCCCATCAAAAGCATTCATGTAAAGGAGACGTACAATTGCATCTGTTGAATGTAGATCTGCCGGGATTTAACTGTACAACCTGTCAGACCTGTTGTCAAATGCACTCACTGTCTCATTTTACTTCTTCTTTATCTGATTGAACTAAGCTACAAGAATTCCATTGTCTTTCTTCATTGTTATGTTCTTGAATAATTTGGAAAAGTCTTCATAAGATTCTATGTGATTATCGGGAAGTCCTCTGAACCGTCTCTGAGCATATTCAGTCAATGATGAGGCTAGTAGCTTCATTTCTACATCCTCATGTTCCACTTCTGCATTTTCCATGTCTTGGCCCATGGGATAGAGATGATGATCCAAAAAGGATCTAGAGAAGGCTAAGAACAACTCAAAATTCGCAGAAGTAACTCAGGAAGCTCAGAATGGCTTCAGCAGATAATGAAAGGGAAAAAATTCAAAGTTCCCAAAACTCAGTGAAAATGACATTGTCACAAAGATCATGTCACAATCTTTCAAACGATGCAAACAACTCATCAAACAGAGTTACAGATCGAAATATATTCGCGGTCAAAGTTTTGGTCAACCTAGCCCAGTCAATAGGGATGAGTCAACATCCATACTGCTGATATCAACATCAGTACGGATGATGTCAGCATCCATACAACCTATGTGGCAAGGGCAGAGGATGACACTTTCCATGATGAAATCAATATGATGTCAGCATGCCACGTGGCAACACCAGAGGCTGCCACATGTCACCCACCAATAGGCTTTTCAAGGCTCCATGTGGATTGGTAAAAAGTGCCATGTGGCACCCCCAAGTGACACCACGCGGCACCACCCAGAAGGTGCCACATGTCCAGTACGAAGGTGATGTGGAGGTATCCGGTACGTAGGTGACATCATCAGCCAAGTGGGTCAATCAACGGATGCTACGTGGCCCAATCGGAGGGCATCACGTGGGACCCCTGAAATGCACAAGGAGGCTCAGCAACCGGTGCCATGTGGCACCCCCAGGTGACACCACGTGGCACCACCCAGAAGGTGCCACATGTCCAGTATGAAGGTGATGTGGAGGTATCCGGTACATAGGTGACATCAACATCCAAGTGGGTCAATCAACGGATGCTACGTGGCCCAATCAGAGGGCATCACATGGGACCCCTGAAATGCACAAGGAGGCTCAACAACCGAATTTAAAATATTAGAACTTGCCAAATATGGCAGCGGTTCCAATATATATGGCATATTCTGCCATAATTAGTAGCACACCAACTATATAACACATGTTCCACCAGTTTAGCAACTGTCCGCTATATATAGTATCTCCACCATATTCTCCGTTGAATTAACTCCGCTAAACCACTGCCAGAACCTCCGCTATATGGCTTAACCACTCTCCTAAAGGGGAGGCTTCTGGGATTCGACCTTGGGACCTCCGCCAACTAAGCGCCTTAATATAGCTCCACTAACGACTCCGCCAAACAAACTTCTTAATATCATAATTGCTTACAATGTGTTATATAATGGGGGTCTCGCCAATGTTCGGGAGAGAGGAGGCAGACCAAGCATGCCTGTACGGATTCATGCACAATTTTTGAGAATTGGCATGGATTTAGAGATAGTCTAGTAATACATTTGCAGAGGCAGTGGCACAGAAACAGAGACAAAGGTGTCTCTTGGGCTTGAAAGTGTCCGACTTAGATCGAGGCATGGAGACAGTCATTTTTAGGTAATTCAACGCCACGAACGCAGTGGTGATGTTAGTTTTCTGATCTCAGCAAATCTTTTGTAGCTTAACTCTAGAATGAGGTATACTTATGTATTTTGCCCAATTCTTTTTTGGTGTTAATAAAAAGACCTACCCATTTGAGAGTAGGACCCGGAGACGTAGTCCACCAGGGACGAACTCCATTATCAAGTTCTTTGTGTTCATATTGCATGCTTATGTCTCTTTCCTTTTGAGATTTTCCTTCTTTATGGTGTACTTTAGTTTATGGTCATTTAATACAATTATTTAATAAGTCACCTGACAAAAAAGATCCCAGATCAGATGATCGTCAACAATGATCACATTATTTCTTGGAAACTTTGGCAACCATTTATGAGACTCTTTCGACATAGTATTGGGATATCTGGGAATGGTGGCCATGTTTAAGGGTTTGTAGAGATATTTTACATAAGTGTGATCCATTGGAGCAAGGGGAAGGGTACCTTGGAAAATGCTCTTAACAATGGGAGACTTGAGAGGAGGCCTTCTTGAGTTAACCTTAGAAGGTTTGAATCTCCCTGGGGGAAAAGTCTTAATGGAAGATGGATTCTGGGAAGGTGGAGTCACCAGATGAGCTTCAAAAAGAGCTCATCAAGGGTGTAAAGGGAACATCCTTTAAGTGGAGTCACCAGGAAAGCTATGGGTAAAGAATTTGGGACGGTATCTTGCCAAAGTGTCGTTAGGGCACAAATGAGGATTCCAAATCCTCCTCGACAACGACGCCAAATGTTATCGCAAAAAATGTAGGTTGGGAAAATCTCAACCCAATCCAATGGATAGCGATAATGGTGGGAGAGATTACCCAATATCACCTTAGATAAACCCTCCCTCACTTATGTGAAACAAAAATCCAACACAAGGGGGAGTCCTGGGTGACCTTAGTGTTGTTGGGAAAAATACCCTACGGACTAGCAAACTAGGGTCAGACTTGCATGTAGATTTTTGACCGTAAAAGAAATTACTTTTTATCCTACCACCCAAAACTTAAACCCCTCTTTCGTGATACATGCATGGAAAGGAACTACTAACCTTTTTACTCATGTTTGGTGTAGATCCTCCGTTGCGCTTTGCCCGCTTACTTGCGCTGCTCCTTCCAAAGTTAACCTGCAATCAAGACAAAACACTATGCATGCATGCTACTTTTCTACTTGAGGGTTAGAAATTAAGCATAAATTACACAAATCATAGATAACTCATGCATTGGGACGGGAAAAGTATTCTTTTATTATTTTCAAAATGAATCAACTTACAATCAAAGTCGAGACCGACCACCGCTCCTTGATCCTGATCCTGGGTTCCTCCTCTTCTTTTGTCCTCCAACTGCTTTGCATTAATTCTCCTTAGGCTTGAGGAAAGGCTAAAGGGTTGGGACAAATGGATTAGGCAAATGGGCAGAGTTTCTTCGCTACAATTTTTCCTCTTTCAAATGGTACCCCTACCCCTTCTTTTATAGGCTAGAAAGAGCTAGGGTTTTGGACTAACTCTCGGCCATGCATGGCCGGGAGTTTCAGTTAACTGACCCATAGCTTTTTGTCCCGTCCGCAACTTTCCTATTTTTGTGTTTTGTTAGGTAAACGTGGGCTGTAGTAGGCTTGCCAGCGTTCACCCGCGTGCAGTAGTGGGTTAGGGCGCGTGTGCCTTGACCCAAGAGGTTTTTCAACATATGTTTTGGCAATGAAGGGATATGAGTTGGCTTGATGCCAGGTAAGAATGTGTGGTGCAATTTAGGGTTATAACAGATGCCCCCTAATGTGTGAGGTCAGAAGAGCATCTGATGGCCGAAATACATTACCAATCTTTTACCAATCTGTACTGATATGCTGAATGAGTGAGCCCAAGAATCAGGAATCAGGAGGTGCCATCTGCAAAATAACAAATGTCTCACCGAGGCGGGCATACCCATGCTCAGGATAAAATAGAACCATGGCTACCAATCAAATACACTGTAGATCCATGTCAAATAACTATAAAGAATAGCCGCGAATAATACACAGCGAAGCTACATCTCGAAATCCGAAAGATATACATATAAAGTATCCATCTCCCGGAAGCTGATTCGGCCTGATGGCTGTACTTCAGAGCTCGAGAAACAACTTCAAAATCTTCTAAACTCGGGTAGGAGTGTAATATGAGTGTACGACTGCACTACCCAGAGGTCTTTGACGGCTCGTCGGTTATGAAATTGATAATCTTGATGATCGGACTGAAGGCTTCAGAGATTTCGAACAAAGACTTGATCGGACGTTCAGGATGGCCAGGTATGCAGACAAGAAACATGTTGCAGAGGGGTCGACTCAGGCTCAGTGACAAACTTCCCTTGGATAATAGCACGACAAGTGATAAGATTCAGGCAGCATATCTGTTAATCATAAGTCTATGAAGCAAGAGGCAACGCAAACTCTCCATATGTTTGGAAGAGTAACCAAACGGTGGAGAACACAACTCTATATAGCGAGAAAAAGCTTCCTAAGGTCATACTACATCCCATAGTTTGATGATCAAATGGACATATGTGCTTTATCCAAGGGCGACTCATTATGATGCCAATAAAGAAAATACTTTTCCCATCCTCTTTTTGGGGTATATTTGATTTTTTTTTTTTTCGTTTTGATGATTTTGAAAAAGAATAAAGGAATATTACGTTACAATGGAGGAACAAGTACTGCAAACATACAAGCTCAAGGCATGAGGACAAGACTGATGTTCTAGTGAACTGGTACTCGGGAAAAATCCTCTAGTGGGCAAAGGTGTTAAGACGCAGAAACACACTGTTACAAGGCTGATGGGTAAGGTATGCAAATGCGGTTGATAGAACACACAATGGTAACGTCCTTCGATGTAAGTTTAACGAGCCCAGAGAAGGAAAGCTCAGTAGTTTTTCATATTTAGAGAGTCTGAAAAAGCATAAAAGGAGACTCCAGTGGGGTACCTTTTTCGATAATAGTCTAGTAGGTTTGAAAAAGGGATAAACTAGCACCGATTAGATGTCAATTCAAAACCATTTTAACGAGTGTGAAAAGGACAAGATCACTCGGCTAATTTTTCACTTTTAAGGAGTCTGAAAAAAGCTTAACTATGGACTCCATCAGGAATGTTCTTCTGGACCATTTTAACGAGTGTGAAAGAATAAGGTCACTCGACAATCTTTTCAATTTTAGGGAGTCTGAAAAGAGCTTAAGTATGGACTCCGGGGGTGGGTTTCTTTTTCGTAAATTTAGTCCCTCAGGCCCGAAAAAGGAATAAAATTATACCTGAGGATACTCTTCTAAAGAATGGGAATTCCATAGAGTATTCCTTTGTTTGTACAGTTAACCGTTCAGACCGAAAAAGGGGTAAACTATCGCTGGACAGACGTGACTTCAAATTTCAGTTTAGCGAGCGTGAAAGGTCACAAGATCGCTCGACAATCTTTTCATTTTTAAAGGGTCTGAAAAGGGCTTAAAAGGAGACCCGTTATGTTTTGGGAGTTCGGAGGGTAAGACAAAGAGTGAAAAATACCCATGCGAATGAGGCTCAAACTTGTATTTAGGAAAAACTATACGGACTCCCCAGCCTACAGTGTTGTTAGAAACGACATGGACACCATAATGCAACCGGGACCTACCTAGGGCATCCATGTTTTGGTAAGCTCTACCACCAAGTTGCGACACTTCTATAACAGATATGATGGTTCTGTGTCACAACCGGATGGGATCGATCCTATAGCATAAAAAAGGCAACGAGATGCAAAAGTTGGGGTAATATCCTAACCTATATGCTCAAGTTGATTTTTGATTTTTTTTTTTTATGGACCGTCAATATATTTTTATTTTTATTTTTCGAAACTCAAAAAAAATGTACCAATACCTGCTCAAATCCTTCCCATATAACCCCCGGATCACTCAAAATGGTTTTTGGTATAAAGAAACTGATAAGGGGAGCCAAAAAAGTGACAAAAAGAGGCCAAAAAGTCTATAAATAGAAGCTGGCAGCTCATTATCACCATTGCTGATTTGGAAATTGACTCTGGAGCCAAAAGACCCCCTTTGCCAAAGATCGTGATTCCGGAAGCTACAGTGGACAAAACTGACTTCTGCTTGGACCAAGTAAGTACAAACTCCCTTGTCTAGCTATTCAATACTTTCTTTTTAGCATTTAATTGTTTTTTTGGGGTGGGCGTCGACCTCAAAAAGGTCGGCCCTAGGAAAACGTGTGCTATCCAGGGACAGCCCGCGGGTACCCACGTGCAGAGCAAAGCCTGCGCGCGGGTACTCGCAACTGTCACCTCTACAGGCCGCGGGTACCCCCCCCCGTGTGATGAAAAAGCCAAAATAAAAAGGTATTGACCCTCCTTTTACCTTGTTGTGTTGGCAGGATGTATGTTCAGTGGAGGGAAAGGGAGCACGAGGCCGCCAATGAGTTAGTGGCTGCAGATCCGAATGTTGTGGCCGTGCTGACACAGTGTGGGTTGGTAAAATTCTTTTTATGTCTGTTTATGCACGCGCAACCAAGGCTACTGAATGCCTTGGTGGATTACTGGCACCCCGATGCAGAGGCATTTATGCTAGAGGGGCAATCCTTGGTGCCCACCACCATGGATATTTACTTTCTGACTGGCCTCTCAAGGAGAGGGGAACCAGTCAACCTTCAGACTTTTCCTGTGGGGCCGAGCAAGGTCTCGGAGCTGATAGATGAGTACTGTGAGACTGGGACTAATCATAGAGGCTCCTTGGTACCCATTAGTAGGATTACCAGCCCCACCCTACAGACTATTTTATTGCTTATTGGGCAGATTACCAGCTCAACAACCTTGCATCAGGCTTCGCCCGCACAGATGAACTGTGCGATCCAGTGCATGAATGCACAAATTTTTGATTGGAGTACCACACTGTTGGAGTGCATGAAGAGTCAATTGATAGCTTGCCGACAGTGGACACACAATAACTTCGGGTTTGGGACCATCCTGTGTTCATTCTTTTTCGAGAGAGTTCAGTGCTTTAGTCCTCGGCTGACAGTACGAGGACATCTGGCCACTTTCCCCGCAGTATGCAGATGGGCAGTATTACTACCGTGACAGGGTGGTGGAAGGACCGTGGAGGCCTTCAACGATGACTTTTTTGCTTGGCTGTCATGACAGATCCCGACTATTGAGGACTACCCATATGCGGGGATCGACTTCTCCAGAGATCCAGAGATACCAGTGCCTCCTGGTGAGGAGCGAGGGGAGATGGGTAAGTCTCCACCTATATAGTTTTTTTTTTGTTTGCATATGTAATTTTTATGTCTTTTTTGATATATATATCATGTTTTTGTATACCCGAGTTTTTGATGGGTGAACGTTTATTGCATGCAGATGTGGGACCCGTGCGACCTGCCGACTATGCACGGAATAGGCATCACCCACGGCTAGAATCCTTAGCTACCGCCGCTGGATGATCAACAGTAGCAGGGAACCTCCCAGAGGGAGAGGCCGAGAGGGTCCTGAGGTGAATTGAGCAGAACTTTACTGCGCTCACTCGCACAGTCCCGATGGCAGAGATAGAGGACCTGCTGCCCTCCATGCAGACTCATGTTGTGGGGGCACCTCGGACATGGGTCCAATTGTTTTGGCGTTTAGCCAAAGCTGTACATGATTATAAAAGGGGCCCATAGGCCCTGAGCATACTTTTTAGACTTTTATGTGCCACGAGCACTGATATGTATATATTTTTTGAGGATATAAGCCGAGTGACTCGTTACTGTTCCCACTTTTGAGGCGCTTGTGCCCATCTATGTACTCTGAGGATTTTATGATGTTTATATATGGTTTTTATCTCTTTTTTGTGTCTTATGGATTATGTGTACAAGAATGTATTTACATGTTTATGTTCATGATCTTTTTATATGTGGGCAAGATGCCAATCTAAAATGTGATTAGCTAGAGTATCTGTGATTTGATTTAAACTCCTAGGAACATGAAAATATGTAATATAATCAAAGTTGCGTTCCAAGAGACGTACCCTAAGGAATCGTCAGTGTAAAGTTGGGTCATGAACCCGGTATATTCTATTTAGCTGCGACACAACCAGTTGAGCGTCTAGATAGACCCGGAGACGAGTAATACCCAATGACAAAGCGTCACGAAGCAACTCAATAACTGCACTATACTCGACAACATTATCTGTGGTGTCACCTAAGCATATACCTCCTGAAGATAACAACTGACCCTGTGGTGTAAAGATTACCCAAGCTGCAGAGGCAAGTCTCCGCGTGTGTCGACTAGCACCGTCCGCATACCCAACAAACACCGCGGACTCACTTGACATCTTCCATATTGACGAAAGATAACATCAACGACACATCTATAACACTTTTTAAAAGAAATGTAAAAAAGTAATAGTACAAAGACTATACATATGTTACAAAAAGTTACCCACAGTGAACTTTCTATGAGTAATACTTCTTTAGGTAGAGCCCATTTCTAGGCTCCGCCAAAGCATTCCCTTCAAAATCGACCAAATGATAAGCGCCCTTTTTTAAAACCTCCTTAATAATGAAGGGTCCGAACCACATGGGTTTAAACTTTCCTGCCCCCAGGGGGTCCTTATCTTGGTCATAGACCAGGACAAGGTCGCCCTCAGAAAACACCCGAGGACGAACGAACCTATCTTATTGACACTTGACCTTATGGTTATGAGCCTCGTTGGCCAGGGCGGCATCGTGACGCTGTTCATCAAGCTACTCAAGGTGTACTAACCGTTCTTCAAGCGGAGAAGTGTCTGGCAATAACTGTACTGCCAATTTCAAAGATGGGATTTGACATTCGATGGGCAAGACTGCCTCCAGCCCGTAAACGAGTTGAAAAGGTGAGAAAATGGTTGCAGTCTTAACTGATGTTCGGTAAGCCCATAATGCCGAGTATAACATCAAATGCCAGTTTGACTTGGCTGAGTTGATAGTTCGCTGTAGAATCGTCTTAAGCATTTTGTTGACAGCTTCCACCTGCCCATTGGCTTGGGGGTAGTAAGGTGGTGAGTGTTCCTGCCGTAACCCAAGATTTGACGTTAACTCGGTCATCATTTGATTCTGAAAGTGACTGCCATGGTCAGTGACAATCTCTCTTGGGATGCCGAACCTTGCTATAATTTGGTTGAATAAGAAGAGAGCTGCAGTCTCTCCATCATCTTTGAACGTTGGCATAGCTTCGACCCACTTAGTGAAGTAGTCGATAGCTACGATGATATAGTGGTGCCCCCTTGCTGATGGGGGGTTGCATGTAGTGTAATCAATCCCCCACTTAGTGAAGGGACCGACGGTGATGACAGGAAACATGGGAGCTGGATGTGCCCGCATCTTCCGTGAGAAGATTTGGCATGGATGGCACTTCTTGACCGACTCGATACGATCTTTCGTAAGTGTGGGCTAGAAATGGCCTGCTCGTAAAATCTTTTGGGCTGTTTCCAACCCAGATAAGTGACCACCACAGGCTCCTATATGACAATCGTTGAGCACTATGACGGCCTCCTCATGAGTGAGACATCGACACAAAACACAATCTACACCTCTCCGATACAATGTATTATCGAGTATGAGATAATTCTTAGCCTGATGGCGTATCTGCCGACGCTCGTCACGAGAAGCAGAGGTGGGGTACTTCAAAGTCTGGAGATAGATCAGTATATCTCCGTACCAGGGGTCTGAATATTCAATCAAAAACATATCCCCCCGGATAGGCGATTCCTCAGGCACAACGTCACCTGACTCAATCAGAAGTTCCGAAATAAGTTCTGCGAAGACCAATGACTTCTTGGACTTGGATGAAACGAAGTCTAAGTTGAATTCTTGGAGGATGACCATCCATCTACTGATTTTCCCACCGATAACTCGTCGTATCAACATGTACTGGAATGGATTCATGATAACAACGACGGTGGTCTTGCGAAACAGAACATAGTGACAGAACCGTTGAATAGCATGAACTGCTGCCAACGCAAGTTTTTCGAGATGGGAATAATTAAGTTTCGGTCCTACGAGGCCCCAGCTCAGGTAATGGATCACGTATTCGGAAAACGAGTCATCTTCCTGAACTAAAACCATGCCTATGGTTGACTCTGCGACAGCCAGATATAATAAGAAATCTTTGTTATAATTAGGTGGCTGTAGCAGAGGTGTGGTGGTGAGGGCGTGTTTTAATGCGTCGAAAGAGCGTTGAGCGACTTCATCCCAGAAAAAGGGAACATCTTTCTTCAGTAAATGCATAAAGTCCTTGGTTATTTCGGCATAGTTGGCAATGAAGCGTCATAAGAAATTCGCCTTGCCTTGAAGACTTTTAAGTTGTAAAATTGTGCGTGGGGGGGGGGGAAACTGGATTATTGCCTCCACCTTAAGAGGATCGACCATGATCCCTCTTGTTGAAACGATGAAACCTAACAACTGTCCTGTCGTGACGCAAAAGCTGCACTTGTTGGGATTCAAGCGAATCCTGTAGTAGCGACAACGTTCGAAGATTAGTCTGAGGTGTGTAGGATGATCCTTCCACTTGCGAGAGTGTGATGCTTAATCATCTAGATAGGCCTCGACTATATGTTTGAGGTCGTGAAATGCAAAAGACATGGCCCGCTGGAAAGTGGCTCCAACATTCTTAAGGCCAAAAGGCATCTTACGATAGACGAACGTACCCCACGGACAAATGAATGCCGTTTTGTGTTGGTCCTCAGGTTTGATTATATCCCGAAAAACCATCCATGAACGAAAAGGCTTCACAACTGGCGCATTCATCAATGATCTGGTCGATGAATGGGGTTGGAAAATTATCTTTTGGACATGCCTTGTTCAAATCATGAAAATCGGTACATACACGAATCGTGCCTTGTTTTTTATTGACCGGCACGGGGTTTGAAACCCATTGAGTCAAATGGATAGGGTAAATGAACCCGACCTTGAGCAATTTCTCAACCTCAATCTTGATGGATGCTGCTTTCTTAGGATTGACTAGACGAAGTTTTTGTGGAACAGGATTAGCATCGGGATATGTTGTGATTTCATGTTCAACTATTTTTGGATCGATGCCTGGCATTTCCTCGTAAGACTAGGCAAAAACGTCGCAGAATTCTTTGAAAAGATCCGTGTAAATTTAAATCTCTTCGGGGGAGCAATCCGCTCTGACGAAGACATTCTCCACGACGCCAGGGTTTTGGGAGATGTTTATAGGTATAGTTGTAGTGATAGTCGCCATATTTCCCTCAGCATAAATTTCCTGTGTAGCTAAGAAGTTAATCGGACATGGCTGATCTCCCGTCATGGTGATAGTGAATTCTCCTACCTCGATTTGGTGTAACTCTGGGAGGAAATACGATCTGTGATGAATATCCTCCCAAGGTTTGTCCGGACTAGTCATTGCTTTGATTACTGCTTCATTAGAAGGAAAGACTAAGTCTAACGAATCGATGTTGGCGAGAGAACCCCGAGCCCAGATAGGCTCTAGAGGTGGATCCAATTCTTGTGCGGGAGTCGGATCATGATTAGCTGAAGCTTGCTGGACTAAAGAGTACGCTACTTCAGTGACTGACAAGGGCATGGACATGTCGGAGTGCCCTGTCTCATCCATTGTGGCTGATGGGGAAGGAAGAATCCACGGATCCGCAAAGTAAGTCGTGCGGAACGACGAAACTTGAAAAATATCAGCTTTGTGGTGATTAGATATAAACTTGACATCGTTATGAGGAGGTGTGTAATCGAAGGTACCCATCAAAGACGGGCACAAACCAACTCCTACATTAACGACACCGGCTTGAGTATTATCAATCATGGAAACTGTGGATGCCCCCAAAGTTGGGTCAGGTCTAGAGAAGGACAATTGATCGATGGTCACTATCCGACCTTCATGTGGAAATAATAAGACTTGGAAAACTGTAGCAACCACAACTTACATAGCATAAGTCCAACTGCGACCTAACAAGAGATTATAGTCGAGGGGGGCATCGACTACCTCTACTTCAACGCACACGGTCTTTCCTCCTAACTGCACAAGGAAAGAAGGAATGATGCCATGTGGTTGGAAAGAACAACCGTCAAATGCAGTGAGGAGAGTAGGTGATGGAGACAAAGCGGGCTGACCAATGGCCTTCCAACATGCTAAGGACATAACGCAAGTCGAAGCGCCCTCGTCGACCACCATGCAGAAGATATTCCGTGTAAAAGTTTTCGTGGGATGAGCCACTACTATCTAAAATGCTACGTGGTAAGGCATACGAGGTTTTAAGTCGGTCGTATCTAGCATGATGGTACCCGGGTTACAAGTCTCAGTAGAGCCTAAAGTAGTTAGCAAGTCTTTCCTCTGAGCAGGGCAACTTTGGAGGACCTCCAAAGCGGACATCGCACAAGGGGTTTGTGATAAATCCTCCACCACAGAGTAATTCTAGGTGGCCCTTGTGTTTGAGTTGTGAGAAGCTTTCTTAAATGCACCCTTTGGAATGCGTGTCATTGTTTCTCCCAATGTCTTCTCAATCTGTAGAGGAAGAGATGGGAGTTAGACTTCTTTGCCCTTCTCAGAGGCGCTTGGTTTACTATAGTCGTGCGCTCTAGTCATTATTAAAGCATCACCCCTAACCATATATATGTTCGCGGATGAGGAATTGTTTGGAGGAGGGCAGGTTTCTTGGCTGATCCCTTCAGCACTTGTAGAGGCTTGAGTTAAATTTTTCCCATGCTGAAAGGGATTAGTCAACACGGCTTGCTGTTGCTGTGTGACAAACTTTTGGGCCTCTGAAGTCGAGGACAAAGATGGGTCGGGTGGTCTTCCGCACACAAGTTGCACGGATACCTTACCTTCCATTTTTCCGTGGTGCCCTCACCAACATTATCAGTGGGTTTTTTCTCCCCCTTACCCTTCTTTCATTGTTTTTTCTTCCCTTCAGGCTGCTGGGTGGCCTTTTGGTTAGTCATTTGCATGGAGTGTACTTCCGACGTTTGGGTAGGAGGAGCAGCCAACGCAGTAGTCTGGTTGGCCGCTGAGTGTTGTATAGATAACTGTTGCCACTGCTTTGTCAATTGCTCAGTGGGATTGGTTTGTGCGGAACCAACTATACCATCGACATGTGGTCCATCTCTCTGTCTAGTTTTATCCAGAATCGATTGGGGTGCATCCGACAAGATGTTGTATAAAAAACTAGATTGAGAATAGATAAGCTCAAACTGTTGAGCCCTCATGATGGCATCTTCTTTGGAGAAAACTCCTGAAGTCGCGATGTCTTTGGATAATTGTCGGACTAAAGACTTAAGGAACCACTTAAGTAGGAATGCTGGTGGGACTGGTACTTTGATTAGACTCTTTCGACATCTCCACTCTCGGATATGATCAGAGATATGGTCCGCTATCATCTGTTCGAAATTGGCTAGCAACTCTGTGCCTGCGTCGTATCTCACAGGTAACTAGAAATGGTTAAGGAAGGCCATTGCCAGTTCGCCAAAAGAAGAGTATCTTGAGCGATCAAACTCGATGTACCATTTCGCGGCACTCCCGATAAGAGTGCGTTGAAACAATCACAACTGGACGGAGTCATCTTTCAATGAGTTAGATGAACACCAAAGATGGAAGGTAGTCACGTGATCACCTGGGTCTTCGTTAGGCTTGGCCTCGAACTTTGGAATGTCCAAAGGCAACTTCGTTGGCATAGGAGGCCAACGTGGATCGTGACAAATAGGATCATTAAACAACCTTGTCAAATCTGGCAAGTGTAACGTCGCCAAGAATGGTAGTTTGGGTTGCTACTGATAGCCTGGGAAAAAGGGTCCTGGAGTTTAACTGGCACCAGGTTGCCAGGAAAAGTTTGGCTGCTGGCCCAAATTCTAGTAGAAACCATGGCCCTGACCAACGTAAGGATTTTGCATCTGTGGAGACATCATTGGCTGATTCCCCATAAAGGACATAGGATGTTGGGCATTCATCGTGTTTGACGAACTTTGGGAAGGATTACCCCATGCCGGTCCTGCTAGGAGAGGCATAGAAGTCTGTCCGGGGTTCCATTGATTGTGGAAAGAATTACCCCAGAACGACATTCCAGAGGAGGGAACAGATCCTTGTCCTGAGTTCCAAGGTCCTGCTATGTGTGTCCCCGGCGCAGGAATAGTACCCTGCGCTGGAGTAGACTGTCCGAAGATGGGAGTGCCCCCAGATGGGAAAGTAGTGGATGTGAAAGTGTTGTTACCAAACGTCCCGTTCCAAACAAACGGTGACGAACCTACCAGCATAGTGTGCGTAGGTGTTCCTTGACTCTCGGCTCCAAATGAACTCGTGTGTTCAGGCTGCCCAGTCGACTGCTTATGCAGACCACCAAGCGAAGGGGACAAAGGAGAGATGTGACCTCCAGCGTAAGGAAAAGCGTTGAAAGGGACAGGAATGCCCCCAAGTTGACCTTGTAGAGGAGCGTTAGAGCTCCCTGCCCCTAGACCCAAAGTCTGTAAAGTGGAGTGAGTGAGTGCAGGACTTGTGCCTGAACTAGGCATACCGTATGAGAACGGAGAGCCTGTCACACTAGGTGTAAAGAGAGTTGTGGCTGCCGCGATAGATGGGGTCGGTCCATTGTGTGACGTAGTTGCGGCCGAGACCATGGTGGCCTGAACCAACGACGACAAGTTAGGAGATGCTTCTCCTGTGGTAGCAATAGTGGTGGGAATGGAAGAATTCCCAGAGGAAGTAACAACGTTTGTTTCCATAGCTGTGTGAGGCACTGACAGGCGTTCGTAAAATTGGATTGGTACATTGACCGATGGCCAAGTATCAGTGGTTGGGGTTTCAACCGAGCCAAGATTGGCAGTTGATTCCTCTGGGAGTTGTTTGGGCTCAATGGTTTGTAACCTGGTTGCTTCGAAAGACCCTCGTTGGTCTAGCTTCTGCCTCAATGGTGGCGGGGGTGGCTCCAGTATAACCGACGGCAGGCCCAAAAGCCTTCGTGACCGGTGGAGCTCGGGATCCTCCACTGTGTGAGAAGATCCAAGACACGCTAAGGTATTCTACACGTTCAAACAGTAACACTCACTAAAAAGAAGCCCCTAAAAGATAAGACAAACAAACACTAACTATTTTGAAGAACAGTTACAACAACCAACACTAGAGCAACTTACCAGTGCAAGTGCAACTCGAATACGGAAGCACCCTCCAGGTATACTCTGCAAAGCATGGCCCGATGTCTGTCCTAGGTACCGCAGTATACCCCCGCAGTCACCTGTGTATGTCCCTAAAAAGATTGGCAACTAGTTTTCCAGCACGCGAACAGTCACCATGCGGGTACAGTCGATAGTCGGGTAGACCACAATGAGCAGGGTATCAAGCCTGAAACCTGTCAAGGGTATCGAGCCCGAAACCTGTCAAGGGTATCGAGAGAAAATGGTCCGGAAGACAACTGAGGACCTCGAATGGATTCGAGACCCACGAAGCCCCGTGGAAAATGCAAACGACGGAATCCCAAAACAAATCCTCGATATGTGTTCTCCACTATGCTTGGTCCAGCTTTGGAGGGGTTATCTCCGCTACCTTTCCTCACGCAACCTCGTGTTTAGCCCCTATGTTAGAGGGGGGTCCCGGATAACTTCCACGAAACTGGACTTCTACACTCCCTATCACAGACTCCAATGTTTGGTTTTGAGTGGCCTTGGAGAGCTTCCTCTCCAACCTAATCCAAGGCCCTAGTCCTGAGCTAGTATATGAACCCTACAAACAAAAAGTCTAATAGATTTTAAATTAGCGTTGCTTTTATGGGATTTTTTTTACGTCATGGGGTATGAAGGTGAAACTGATGATGTGTAAAGACTCAAAGCAAAAACGAATGAAAAAAGATGGAAACAAAAGACTTTTACTAAATGCAAAAATCAACAACTTTTCACAAAGAAAGACTTCTTTTTCTTTTCAATTTTTCCAAGATTTCATGCAACAAACATAAAGGAATTTCGCTCGACTACGAGATACTTATGTGCTAAATGCACTGTAAAAACTTATGAATAAAATACTTCTCCCTAGCTATTGATGCAGAAACACAATCTTCAAACAAAGAAGAAAATGAAAAGAGATATATATATTTTAATTTAAGTGCTAAATGAAGCAACAAAGGGAAAATGCCGACAAGCACAAAACCAAGAAAACAAACAAAATTCTGGCTTAAAGCACAGCTCGCAAAGAATCAAAGTAAAGACACTCAATGGCAATCAAGAAAACAAAGATTCTTGCGCTTGTCTAAAAACCATAAAACAATTTTTTTTTTTTTTTTTTTAATCAATTATCAACTAAGAAAAAACAGGCTAAGGGTAAGAGGCCCTAACCTACTGACTGTTCTACCCTAGACTCAACCACTTGAGAGGAACACTTCTCACCACTAGAGGGGATGACTGCCCCACCCTGACTAAAAAGCAGCCTGTCAAGCACGCCTCTGTCACTGAAACAACACGCGTATGAACGCGTGCTGCGCTACTACAGAGTGCGTGTACCCGCGGTCTGCACTTGCACAGGCCGTGTGTATGTATAAAATCTAAGACAAAAATAAACACAGGTAGCCCAGACTAGGAAGAGGCCTCTGGTATTGATAACCAGGGTCTCTTAAAGGCTTGGATGCTTCTTCTTAACAAAAAAGAAAAATAATTGCAAGAAACAACAAAACACAATGAAGCAAACTGAGACAAGACTATGAACCAACAAGACTCAGACAAGATCCCGAAAGCCCCCTGAGAATGTATAATTCTGACAGGGAAGAGGAGGAATGCCTCTCAAGCTCTCTGACTCCTACACGCTACTGAAACTGCTACAACCAGTGTTCACACGTGGGCTGTAGGAGGTTAGGGCGCGGGTACACGCGTGCGGGCCTTCTGCAGTCCGCGTGTACCTCTGTGTGTCCCGATAATTACCTTCAAGCAATAGTCAAGGAAAAACTGGTATAAAGAACTAGGTTCCCTGCTAGCTCTGACGTAACAGAAAACAGACAAGCAAAGAAACAGAAAATCTAATCCTTTAAACTACCCAAAAACCTCGACTAAATCCGAAAACCCTAAAGAGTATCTTCCTCAGTATGGTCGCCAACTCTGTTGTTGGGAAAAATACCCTACGGACTAGCAAACTAGGGTCAGATTTGCATGCAGATTTTTGACCGTAAAATAAATTACTTTTTATCCTACCACCCAAAACTTAAACCCCTCTTTCGTGATACATGCATGGAAAGGAACTACTAACCTTTTTACTGATGTTTGGTGTAGATCCTCCATTGCGCTTTGCCCGCTTACTTGCGCTGCTCCTTCCAAAGTTAACCTGCAATTAAGAAAAAACACTACGCATGCATGCTACTTTTCTACTCGAGGGTTAGAAATTAAGCATAAATTACACAAATCATAGATAACTCATGCATTTGGACGGGAAAAGTATTCTTTTATTATTTTCAAAATGAATCAACTTATAATCAAAGTCGAGATCGGCCACCGCTCCTTGATCCTGATCCTGGGTTCCTCCTCTTCTTTTGTCCTCCAACTGCTTTGCGTTAATTCTCCTTAGGCTTGAGGAAATGCTAAAGGGTTGGGACAAATTGATTAGGCAAATGGGCAGAGTTTCTTCGCTACAATTTTTCCTCTTTCAAATGGTACCCCTACCCCTTCTTTTATAGGCTAGAAAGAGCTAGGGTTTTGGATGAACTCTCGGCCATGCAT
Organism: Picea engelmannii; assembly: GCA_009831015.1. Taxonomy (NCBI): domain Eukaryota; kingdom Viridiplantae; phylum Streptophyta; class Pinopsida; order Pinales; family Pinaceae; genus Picea; species Picea engelmannii. Next base: position 340,116 of record ML804850.1, on the reverse strand, counting down.
GGTCGAGAGTTTCAGTTAACTGACCCATAGCTTTTTGTCCCGTCAACAACTTTCCTATTTTTGTGTTTTGTTAGGTAAACACGGGCTTTAATAGGCCTGCCAGCGTTCACCCGCGTGCAGTAGTGGGTTAGGGCGCGTGTACCTTGACCCAAGAGGTTTTTCAGCAGATGTTTTGGCAATGAAAGGATATGAGTTGGCCTGATGCCAGGTAAGAATGTGTGGTGCAATTTAGGGTTATAACACTTAGGGGGAAAATAAAGTGGAAAGTGAGAGTATGGAAGTGAAGCCTCTATATGTCAAGATACTAAGTGAAAAATGGCTTGATATTGAGTCTTGAAGATGGTTTGTGGTTTCCAAAGTGCTTGAGTACATGTGAAAGATGTTTGTACCTGTCCGAGACACAAGAAGGATCACGTATACAAGCTCAAAGTTAAGTGAACAAGCAAGTTAAGCTTGTTGTTTCTTATTGTAGTAGTAAACACAAGAAGGAACACGTATGCAAGCTCAAAGTTAAGTGGACAAGCAAGTTAAGCTTGATGTCCCTTATTGCAGTAGTAAACAACAATATATATCAAAAAGGAAAACAACTAACCACTGCTGATTTAACCACTTAAAGCATCAAAGATTGGTTGAGAAATGAAGCACAAAATGAGACGAACAAAGTTCGCTCACACAAGAATAATCCAAAATATTTGGAATATAACAAAATAATCCATGTAGGACTCTAAATAAAAATGAATAGATAATAGACAAGAATTATCCAAAATATATGGAATATAGTAACCAAATCCATATGGACAAATATATATGTAATAAGAATGAATAATAAGATATAGATGATATAATGAGATGATTACAATTGAGAAATGAGGGCTTGTTTATATACCCACGCAGGAGTGCCCTTTACCAATAGTCATGTCCTTTGAGACATGACCTTTCATTATTAATAATTATTATTTATTAACTATTATTATGTTATGAATATTTATTTATGTATATTTTATGTTCATAACATTGCCTTCCCCTTAAAAATGCTTTGTCCTCAAAGCATAAGCACTGGAAGGCTTCCCTTTGAACTTTTGTTCTAGCACACGATGTCTTCTCAAATCTTCTGTGCTTGTAGTTGCGACTCTCAATGACATAAGATGATATAACCTTCGAATACCCAAACTAATGTGTTGCATCTTTTGGGGAGTGATCCATCCCAAATCTACTTTCATTGGAATTGTTTGATGATTGATTGTTCCAAGTTATTGATTTTGTCATTTATAATAACTTTAATGCCTTTCCTTGATAACTTGTATCCTTTAATTATCCTTTCATAAAAATAATTTTATATTTCCTTTTTATTTTTCTTCTTTTTAATATATATATATATATATATATATATATATATATATAATACAACTTTTATACTTCACTTTTATTTTAAAATTATATATAATATCTTTGTATATTATATATAACTTTATAAAAGTATCATAATAATTTATTTATTTAATAACTTAT
>ML804850.1:285061-307748 GCA_009831015.1 Picea engelmannii | reverse complement strand
TAATACAAGTGCCATCAATATCTCAAAAAACCCGGTGATGCACTCCAAGATGAAGCACATTCCAATCAAGTATCACTTTCTATGGGAATAGGTTGCAGAAAAGAACATCAGAGTTGAGTATGTGGGCACAAAAGAACAAGTGGAAGACATCTTTACAAAACCACTTCCACGGGAAGCCTTTGAATATCTTTGCCAAAGACTTGGAGTTATTTCTACTCCAAAATGAATTCTTTTTGAATTATTATCTTATATGTCTTAGATGTACACGAGGAAGCACCATAAGAGGACAGTTCAGTTAGGGGGAGAAACCTCGGATGGAAAGACACCATTGCCATTGATGACAAAGGGGGAGAGATTTATCAGATGCAAAGGACAGAGGCATGGTTCCAGGAGGAGCAGATTTATCATATGCAGAGGACAAAGAAAAATTTATCAGATACAGAGGACAGAGGCATGGTTCCAGGGGGAGCATGAGTGATATGATTTTAGTATTGCATCAAAGTGTTGCCATCAATGCCAAAGGGGGAGATTGCTAATTAAGGTTGGTTTTCATTGATATCAACCCTTGAAGAAAGCCCCACAACACAAAGGTTTGGGTAATGGACGCAATATTGTTTGATGTAAATATGACTCATTATTTTCTTTTCATGGTTGATAAGAAGTAAATATGGATGAACTCCAAAGTGGTCCCCTTATGGTGAAAGCCCTCACGGGAAGACACTTTGTGGAGTAAGAGAACCCATGCTTAATTGTGGAATAATGAGATGAAGGAAAATGAATTTGTCAGGTAAAATATCCTATATGGATAGTGCTTGTCATTCCATTTCCGGTGGTATGTGGAACGTCGCATAACTCCTCACGGTCAAAGAGTTATGGCCATGAGAAGTTGGAGACCCCAGGTTTGGGTAATGGACCCAAGTTTGTTTGATGGATAAAGGAATGAGTTATGATATATTTTAAGATAATACTATTCTATATGGATAATACATTTCATTCAATTTCTGGTGGTATGTGGAACGTCACATAACTCCTCACGGTTTGAGAGTTATGGCCTTACGAAGTTGGAGGACCCTCATATGTCATTTAGAAGCCCCAAAAGGTCAAAGTAGTCAAAGTGGTTTAAGAGATTTTAAAAGGTAAATAATAAAGTGAAGTAATAAGTGTATTATAATTCAAAGTGAACAAAAAATTAAATTATTTCAATAATAAATTTAATGGAGAAATTAAAAGTGGGTTAACCCTAAAATAAGTAAAGTGGGGCCAACTGACCTAGAAGATGTTTTTAAGGAAGCTACTTGGAGAGTCTAAATAAGAGGATAGGCTCTCTCATTTTAATCACACTTGAGAATATTGAATATATATAGGTTTCTGAGGTAACCAAGGATATCTAAGCTGAAATTCTGATGGAAGGTGAAGAAAAGAAGGCCGAAATGCAAGGAAGGATAAATTCTTTTGATGGTGCTTTCTAAGGTATGTTATTTACAGGTCATCTCACCATTTTTGTTATAACTTTTTTTCTATAATGATTCAGACCGTAAAATTTCTATGAAATTGAGAAAGCATATCCAAGTATCTATGGTAAAAAGTTGAGTTTGCGGGTCATTGTATTTTTGGAGTTACACTCCGTGGAAAATAGGGTTTGTGGCTAGTCCTGAAACTAGTCAAAAACACGTGTTTCAGGCAAAAACGTTATAACTTCTTCATAAAAGATCCAAATTCAGTGAAACTAAATGTGTTGGTTAGAGTACAGTCTTTATTATGCAGTGTAATAGTTTCAGATCAATTCAAAAAACATTCCCTATGGGGCACGCTCTACAAGGTCGCTCTCTAGAATAAGCCAGAATTCAATAAGGTATGCCATTTTTGCTATAACTCCTTTTCTGAGAGGTTCCAAGTAGTGACATCTGAAGGAATTGCATAAAACACACTAAAGAACACTTTATATCAGTTTCAGATCTTTATACATTACAGGTACAAAGTTATGATTACTTCAAGTTAGGGTTGTTGACTAATCCAAAACTAGGCATGCGAGACTAAAGAAAAGTTTGATGAAAACGCTAGTCTCTTGTTGTTGAAGTTAAGGAAGGTTTGCAGGAATGTGATCATATAAACCAAGTCTATTACAGAGCTACAAATCAGATTTGGATGATGAAATTGATGAGGGCTTTTGGTTGAGGTACATGTTGAGTACATGGTTGAGACAAGTAGTTGATGAGTTGGCACATACCTGAGGTGTATAGTTGATGATGTTGGTGCATATTGATGAGTAGTTGACACATGATTGTTACATACTTGGTACATGGTTGGATGCACTTGTTTATGGTATAGGTTGATTACAGGTTATTTGGTACAGGTTGGTGTATGGTTGATGCACTTGTTTATGGTACATGTTGATTATAGGTTGAGGTACAGGTTGATGCATGGTTCATATTTATTTGTACATGTTTATAGTGGTATATATCACAGTGATAGGTTGACAGTGGTTCCATCATTCTACTTCTACTTCAGGGTGGCAAGACGGGGCAAGGATAGGTGGTTGTAGCCGGAGAACATAGGGGGTTGTAGCCTCCCTCTGGTTGTAGCCAGAGAATTGGGGAGTTGGAGATTCCCTCAAGTTGTAGCCTGAGAAACTAGGGGGTTGGAACCTCCTTCCAGTTGCAACTGGAAAACAAAGGAAGTTGGTGCTTCCAATGAATGTAATTCTTCAAGATATATAAGAAAAAAAATTCCGTGTTTTTATCCCGATTTGGGTTTCCACGTAAAACATTGGTGTACTGTGTATGTGTATGTTTGTTTATTTGTTCATTGCTTATTTACTCTGCAGTTATTGGATGATAATGCTTCATTGATATAACATTTGGATTATATGGTTAAAAAGGATTCAATTTCTCTATTACATATTCACCCCCCCTCTCAGTAATCCAACATCTTTGTGGGTGGCTCTTCATCTTCAATTGTATGGGCATGGTGCCTTTTGTTTCTCTTCTTATATTATTCTCTTCTAGCTGGACAATTCTTAGCAATATGTCCCATCTTGTCATAATGGTAACATTGATAAGATGATAAATAATTTCTCTTCTTTAACCTTTTTGAAATTTCTGGAATCTCCTTGGAGGGTGAGATTCTTTATGGATGAATTTATTTGGGGAGTGAGACTCCTTATGTGGGTGGGTCTCCTTCTTGAAGTGAGATGTTCTCTTTCCTCCTTTAGTATGAGCAGCTAGAGCTTGATCTTCATCCCTTAATAGGGTTGCTTCTCAATTATCTTCTCTTGCTTCTTCTTGAATACATTCTTCCCAAACACTCTCAAATTGTAGTTTTTCTTTTTTGGCACAAATGGTTTGGATGAATGCATCCCAAGGTCTTATGAGACCATTAAGAGCTGTCATTATGAGTTCATATTCATCTAGGGTATCTCCAATTTGTTCTAGTTGTTCCTTGAATTGAGAGATCCTAGATAAATAGTCATGAAATGTTTCTCCTTTCTGCATCTTTGTATTCTTGAGTTGAGTTCTCAAGTTCATCTTCATGTTAATGTTTTCTCCTTCATACAATCTAGTTAGGGCATCAAATATTTCTTTTTTTGTATTCTTATATGCCACTTGAGGGATCAAGTGATCTTTGATAGAGTATGCAATGATTCTTTTGGCCCTAACCATGTCCTTTTGGTACTTTTCTTTAGCTGTAGTATCTACAGGTTCTGGTACATTTTCTTTGATGAATATTGCAAGGTCATTCTCTTCAAGAATGAGTTTAATCCTATACTTCTAGGTATGGAAGTTATCCACACCTTCTAGCTTGTCAACAAGCTTGGTGCTTGTAGACATCTTGATCTGGAGCTGGGAAAATGACCAAAAATTGAAAATGCTCAGAAAGTAAATCTAAACTTACCAGGAGGTGCGATTGGCTGAGGAGAGTAGCATGGTGCAATCAGTTTTATGAAAATACAAATTTTACCCCTTGAAACTGGGCCTGCGCAAATCTGAACTGGTACTTTTGGTACTGGTTCTAGTTTCCTAGCTTTCTGGTTTTCTGGTACCAGTGAAAACTAGGGTTTCACTTTCCAGGAGTTCTGTCCACGGAAAATGTGCGCTCAAGCTGCCAATGATTTCTCTAGGCTAGGGTGCACTTCCCTAGGTGTTTTTTAATCTAAAATTATTCTCCAACAAAAGCCCTAATTTTCTTGTACGACAATAATGACGTTTTTGCTTATCCATTGAAAGGTGCTCTCTTCAGCTTAGCTCGAATTCCATGTTAATTTTAGAGCATATATTAAGTTTCTTTTCAATTTACTAGATAACAATAGCATAGGAAGGATCACTGAGAGAAACAAAATCACAAGATACACAACATTTATCTTGGGACACCCTCACGGGGGAGAAAACCCAACAAAAAATTCCTTAATATAGGTTGCTAATGCAATGCCAAGATAAAAAATCAAACAATAGAGAATAACCAATACTGAGCAATGTGCCTCCCTCTTCCTTCTTCTCCCAATAAAAAATGTCTTCAAAGTTGCGCACTTGTTGAGTGACTTGAGTGAGTGAGCTAATGAGGTGCTAAAATCTCTTATTTATACTAGATGACAGGCGCTAGGGAGGTGTCTCTTCATCAAGCAGGGTCGAATTCTTCTCTTAGTGGCTAAAACCACTTTAATTAGGCTTGGGGGCCGACTTCTTAATTAGCAGCGTATAATTAGGGTTTGACCAATCCAAAAAAGGGGATTTGATCTAATTAATAATAACTCAATAATAAGTAGAATAGTCTTTGCAGTTACAATATTTCAACATAAACCATAATTATATGTGTTGAAATCCATGACACCTTCCTAAATGCCTTACTATTGGATTGTAGTTTCCTATATGCATTTTCCATATTGATTTCAGAATGAGTCAATAGAATGTTCGAGTGGTAATACCCCTTACTACCTAAGCCTCTCTGTTAGTGCTTTCTCATCTATTAACTACACAACCTTTCCATACAATGCTTTAGATACAGATTCAAGAGCTTGAATCATTTTTTTTTTCATTTTTCCTCTCCATGACTACTTCAAGGGATTTTTCTTTTCTCCTATTCTTTCAAATTGCAGGGAAAACCCCATGATGTACCTGCTAGATTGTTGGGCCTCAATACTTTGTATTCCTAGTCCTCATGCGATTCATCCCATTTCCTCACCAACATAGTCAAGGCATCATGAACCTCTACTATTTGGTGTGAATTTCTTTTGAACCCCCTCCTTAACTCAATAATATTGCATTGTGAATGCAGTTCTGAGTTGTACCTATAATTCAAAATTATTCCTCTTAATTTGATCTCGACATAGTGACTCCCATTCAATTCCCATGAAAGGATTTGAGTTCGTTGATGGTGAAGTTTACCCCAATGTTTCCCTTTCTCACTAGAACTAGAGAGATTGCTTACAATGACAAACCTTCTACCAAAGATGTGAAATATATGATCGAAAGTGAAAATAACCTGCTACCAAAGATGTGAAATATATGATCCAGAGTGAAAATCCTTCTCCCTAGGTTACAATTTATACAACATTTAATCACTATTCCCATCATTTTAGAATTCTTAATGAGGCACAACTCCTAGTTTTGGAACAAAGGTACAATCACTCATTTGAGGTTTATAAACCCTCACCTTGGCTTGGACACCATGCCACTTATCACCTGCCTTGATTTCATGGATTTGAATGATAAGTTGGATTATAATGATAAGGATGGATTCATAGGAAATGAGATACATAAGGATCCCACCTTTTACTCTTAATGATGTCTCACTTTTTACCACTGCATAATTGGCTTGACAATCTACTGAAAAGTTGTGAGCTCTGAGAATATGAGAATACTCAATCTATCTTAGGTATTTGATTATTTCTTATGATATTTGGATTATTATTCTTAGCATGAAGTCTTGAGGATTGACCCACAATACATGAGTCTAATGACCATAGTTCAATCCCCCATCACTTTGAACTCACTAATCCCTCTATTTAATGCTAATATTAGTCCTTGGAAGAGAGTTAATGCATCTACCTCATTGTTCGTAGCTTTATGTAATACCTAAGTGAAGAATAATTCTTCATTTCCATTTAAATCTATAAGGAACTCCGCACGCCTGCCTGCTGTTGGAGCCGCCCTTGTTTTTTTTTTTTAGCCCTTCACAAGTTTCATTCTTAATGCTTGAAATCTAGAAGTGGTTTTCATTTTTCCCTCTGAGATATAGACGATCTCTGAAGCTTGATCACACGAGCGACGATGATTATTCCACTCTTGAAACAAGTCCTATCTGTTGTAAAATGTTTCCTATTTCGTTCTACTTTGGGATCTTGTAGATCGGATACTATAACTCAGGCAGTTCACACATCCCAAGTCACGAAACAATGAAGTCGTTTTAACTTTTCACTCAAAATAGTAACGAGGGTAAAGTTTTCCCCAACTCATGTTTAAACGTCCTCGGGGTTTCACGCCTCAGCGATCGCCAAACCCAAAAATTTATTTTCATAACCTTGATAGCCGAGAACACGAGTTCCTTATTTGAGTAACTCATGTCAAGGTTAAGGGTAAAAGCTAAACCGTGGTAAAATATTCTCTCGGCATTTTGCCACTCGGCGTTGTCCTTTTTGAAAATTTGACCGTCTAAAACCCGACTCGCGAAGTCACGATGCAGTTATAACGTGATTAATTAATTGCTTAATCCAAGATTATCTTCCCTTTTAATTAAGTCATGTTATCACGATCTTGCGGTTTCGCAGCTCGGCATGTAAGTCTCCCAGAAATTTATCTTCGAATCTCCGAGTTGCGATATGGCGAATATAATAATCATAAAATTAATCAATCCTCAAATCGCGATTACTTTTAATTAAACCAAAATCGATCTTCGCAGCCTCAGGTGTTAGAGACTCAAAATGTTAAAGGAAAATCCCCGATATAGCGAATACCGAACCACTGTTAGCAGCGGTAAAACCAAATTAATTATGCCTAAATCAATGTATATCTTGCACTTTGATGTCTGCACGATTTACGAGGTATCCTTTTTCTCCATGTACCAACTAAGAGTTTAAAACTGCCAAAATTTATGACATTGATGAGGAAATAGGGTAAATCGATGTATAAGATCGGATTTTTATGGAAGAATTTATTTCCAAAGGTGATTTGACAGACTTGTTATGAAAGGTACCGAGTTTTTGAGTATATATCAGAGTTGTATTTCATTATAACAAATGCATTTTCATAGTACGCAGAGCTCACCACCTCTGAGTAAACTGACTTCTGTATGTATACGCAGTTCTATTTCAGAAGAGCTAAAACGCAAGCTTCAGCCATGGCTCCGCGAAAAGCAGCAAAGGAGAATGTGGAGATTTCAGGACAAGGCTCAGAAAATGTCTCTGATACTTCGCCCCGAAGTATCAACTCGGTCCCAAATTGGTCATATGTTTCAGATATTCTGCAAGCAGAATTGGTGGACTATTCCGACGACTTTGACGACAATGAAAGAGATGATCTAGCCACCAAGTACAAAATAGTCGTCCAATCCGGAATGCACAGAGTAGTAGCCAGACCGCGGTTGTTTCCATATTATGATATGGTCTGATGGGAATTGGACCATGTGGACATACTGACCAGGACTATTATGAACGAGAAAAGAGTCACCATTGGGAATTTCAGGCTGGAGCATCTGCAGACCATGTATAAGTTGCCCACGACGTCCGACCACACATATGGCGTTGAGTTCTTGGAAGAATTCAAGGAGAAGGAATGCGAACAATATGATAAAACCATGTCCAGTTTGATAAAGGATTGGGTTTCAAACACTACAAAGTTCAGAGCTGATACCCACGGCATATATTCAATCGCTTCGTTAGAACTGCAGTACAAATATGTGGCCATGATGACATGCCGGTTATATGGGAAAGAGGATACCTCACATTTTTTCCTTGTGTGGGTGCCTCTAATGTTTCGGGTCGCCGAAGGCTGTTCCTTTAACTGGGCAAAGATGCTTTCAGATAGCTTGACCAATCGGGTCACAGAGTATCGGGAGCAGAAGGAGAATGGGAAGGCGTCGTCATTCTTCATGTCCGTGTACATTATGGACGCAATTTATTCTATGACATCATTTCCATTGATGAACTGGAGTTGGACTCCAGTCGAAGATGAACCCATACATGTATATCACGCAAAATTATGGGAAAACAAAGCCAAAAATTTTGCGTATGAAATTTTTAACTGGGTAATGGTGCCCCTACATGTCACCATTTTTGGTCACCCACCACTCCAGATCTCGGAAAACATAGTAACAAATCTGAGAAGCATCATGGACTGGTACGTAGAAGCTGAATTTTCCTACTTCAGAGTCTTCGGGGCTTCTGTTCCCCAACATGCGCTACCATTGTTCATTCCCGACAAGCTGGCTTGTCGCGAGGTTGCCCGACAAACAATAATTGGCGGTGTGAGCAAAGAACTTAAAGGGTATTCGAAAAAGGTATGGCTGTCGTTTCCTATTCTTTTGAATTCTTATTCTTTATTAGATTTCGGGCATGCCAAAGCTGAGGCGGCAGCCCTGGAAGACCTAAATTTGGTCTCCATCAAATACAAGAATCATGATCCGCAGAGGGTCGTGAGCAATCATTTGGCTAATTACGGGCTCAAAAGATTTGAGCATGAGAATTCACCCTCGGATGACATTTTCCGAGGAGCGAGGTCCTATGAAGAAATTCTGGCCCGGATTCAATCCTTGGCACCTGAGGAAAGAGCCGATGTATTGAAGTTCCAGGAACACCGATGTAGCTATCTCTCCGCTGTGTTGCGAGGTGAGGGTCCAGGTATTTCGGAGACAAAACATAATGATGCCGAAGGTTCTAAGGATGCAACTCCCAACCAAGGAAAACACCAGGATGAGGGGGAACAAACGAGGAATCTAGAAGCAGAGAAAAAGACTCTAGACCCACCAAAGAAACAGAATCCAGAGATAGAGATAAAAACTTCAGAACCGCCAAAGAAGCAGAGTCCGGTCGATACCCCAGGAAAATCGACGAAACAGATCGGGGAACCCATCACATCAGTCACCCCCTTGCAGTCGATGCAGGGAAATATCGGTGAGGGATGGATTTTCAATGAAGAGATGAGACCCATAAGAGTAGAAGAACTCCCTCCGAACGAGTTTTTCTTCAATAAAAAGAGAAAAGTAGTAGTTAAAAGGGAATTCTACCAGGAAGGAGAGTCGACTGCCAAGAAGTATAAGGTTATGACTGAGGGAAAGAACAAAAAGAATGAACAATTCACCACTGAAATAACAGGGACACTAGGAGCGTATGCCTCGACAAATCAATTCTCAGTCGGACTCCTAAAGAACCAACTTAAAAGAAAAAATCGCCTAATTAGAACTCTTGAAGCCAGATTGGCCACAACAACTGAGAATGCTAAAGGTCAGGCGAGTGTGGAAATAGAGCAGGCCAGATTGGCCGATAAAAATGAAATAGAGGTGCTTAGAACTAAGCTTGAGCAAGCACAGTTGGTAGTCCGGGATGGTCAGACGCAACCAAGCCAATAGAGGGATTTGATAAAATATTTGCAGGCTAGGGTAGAGACTGCCGAGAGCAGAATGATAAACATCGAGATGTTCAAATCCCAGGCGATCGAGATTCGGGGCAGAGTCTCTGTGGCGCAGCGAAATTTGCTCGCCAAGGTAGAAGCGATCCGGGACAACTGTCTGTTGGTGAATCAGGTTTCCAAGAACCTATCTGCCAGAGAAAAATATGTTGAAGCAGCTCGGGTCACCTTTCAGGAGGCAGTGATAGCCACGAACAATAGGGTTTCGGCAGGTACTCCCAGGCTCACCATTGTAGAGCAAACCAGAGGAAACATCCTGTTAGAGGAATGGGAGCATAACATCGCCGAAGGAAAGCAGCAAGCCCAAAAAATAACCAACTCCTTGGAGGAGGCCTTTAATTCTATAGACGACGAGCTACTGGGCATTGACAGTGGGTACAATGCCGAGACGCTAATGCAAATGAATGTAGAAAATATCTCGCTTGATCAGAAGGATAAAGAAAAAAGAGATTTGGCTGATATCTCTCAGATGACTATGGTGGACATAGTCCAAGTGGATAAATGCATGATCAAACCCAGCGTGCAATTATGCGCCATCGACATCATCAACAGATAGATGGAGGATAGGCTGTAGCAGTTAGCCCGAGAATGTTACTTCTTTGAAGCCAGCTGTCAAGAAAAACCATCGCGGCTAATATCTCAGCTGGTGGAAAGATGTATCACTTGTACCGAGCTCACGCAACGACAAACATCTGGCACCAAGTGAGGACAAAATAGGAGAAATGGAGCGATTGCACTCCTTCCTGTTGTAACTGAAATTTTGTGATTATTGAGATTCTATAGTATTTGTAAAATTGTATAAATATATCACAGAAAGAAATGCGCAGGGCTGGACCTTTTTGTGTTGTTTGTAACAGAGTTTTTTACATTTGAGAGTTAATACAAGCAGATCTGAAGATTCTCAATTCCGTCACGACTGTGTTACAAGTTTGCTTCTTTGTATCTCATATTTCATTTCATTTCATATTCTTAATTGATGTGCTTCGTTATACTTTAGTACGACCACTACTATAGTGAATGAATTTTGGTTTTCTGTAATTGTTTACTGTTTTTCCTCTGTACCAGCTATCAGCAGGTGTAAGACCAGTCTGCATTTTCAGAATTCTTCACATATTCTCTGCTACATCGGTTATTTCCTTACTATTTTCCTCTTCTGTTTATACGTGAGATTTCCCTTTGATAGGAGCCTTACATTATAGACAGCTAAATGTTTTTCTCCCACCTCACACCTTTTATTAAAATATAATACAGTTACGGGAAAGAGCCTTTGATTTGCATCCCTATTTTATTCCTAAAACCATAAATTCTCTTTTATATGATCAAATTGAGACAACACTTAATATCTCTCTAAAGTTTTTACCACCTTCACTGTTCCTCCATTACTGTCCCTGTACCAATACAACCTAATATCGAACCCGGACTATTGAACCAAACACATATTGCCTTAAACCTTTTCGACACAATCCTTAAAATGACTACTAACTGGGTCGAGATCGAACGTTCATGGGTAGCCATTGAACAAGATATAACTACCCAGGAACAGTTGGAAGCTAGACAATGCCAACGAAGAAACCTTCCTTAGTTTCCCTTGCCGAAGGTTGACATTTCTCACTTCTCCATTTTTGACCCACTTTCGGATGCCTTGACACTGTACTTTTAAGCCTTAAGTACAAACTTAGGAACAACACCTGCATTAATTAATGGTAGACTTTCTTACTCCAAAAATTAGATTTTGATTTTCTTTCTTTAATTATTAATATTTTTCATTAAAACATGATACATATTTTTCATTGACATGTAGATTGTGTTAGATACTGATCCTAGGGATCGATGTCTTACAAATACTGTAATGAGAAATGTGAAGATTCATAGGTGAATGGGAACAATCATCGGGCCTATGAAACCAAAAGTTATATCGATGTATTTATGTATGGATTTTATTAATAAAAATCATTCCGTGGAGTTATTCATCCTTGGCTTGTAAGTGGTATTTTCAAGGTGAGCCAAACCTTCGACACATTTTAGCTTGACAATCACAACAACTTGCTCCTAGACATCAGGGGTTTGTTCAACCTTGGCCACGTGACTAAAGATGTGCATGAATTGACCCATGTCAATGCTAACAAGAATCACATTCAAACACATTTGGATAATATGCTTTGATGTGGTGTAGTAGTCACGCGTTTGGACATAATTCTTGAAGTTGTTTGCAAGAAACCCATGTGCATAGCATAAGTCCCCAAAACCACTGTATCCCATTCAAATAATTTCCTTTATTATATTTGTTTTGTAGCCATTGAGATCATTTTTGAGTTTGTATTTACATTGTTATGTTAGGCATTCGACTGAATCAATCCAATCTTGGTCTAGGGAAATAATCAAAATCCAACTTCCCACTAATCTTGTGGGTGACCTCTAGCGTATATTTGTATTTCGGATTGTTGAGGATGGTTTCACAAGATATTAACGGCCAAAATATTTAGTCGAATCTCTTGTTAGTGTTGTTAAAGCAAATTGTAGTGGCTGGAGATTAAAACAATTGGTAAGTTAAAAAAACAAACCCTAAACCTAATCTGAGATCAACAACATATCTTATGAGAAGGACCATTGTATATTTGCTGAGGGAAAGACCATGGCCTTTTAGTGAAACCATTGGCATATCTTTTGAGTAAGATGGTTACTGAAATAAATAACATTCCTGTCACTGGTATTCTCTTGAAATTTGACATTCTTCTTTGCAAAAGATAGGGATCATATGAACACACTCCACTGGTATATATTATGAGGAAAGACCATTGGCTGAGAATTTCACCTATTCATATGCATAAAATCTTGGGTAAGTGTAGTATTATTCTTTTTGGGATTATATATTTCATGAAGAAAAAAATGAATTCTTGAAAGGGAAATGATGCTCGAGATCCTTCACAATGCCAACACCAATATTAGCCTCGTGGATACTTTGAACAACAATGGGAAACAATATGCCAATTTAGGCTTCTCAATCAATGCTGGTTCCTCAACCTTTTAGGGTTTGTGCTTCTGAAAGCCTCTGATTTTTCTTTTCCTTAAATTCCTTTTGGTTAGTACTATACAAGGTAGCTATGAATTGATTAGATTTTTGATACAAATTATTATCTTGTTGCAGATTTCCAAGTTTATTTCATAGGAGGATGTCCAGGTAGAAGTAGTAGCAGCTCGAAAAAACACATTCTGTTGTCTCAATTGTTAGTGTGGTGCTCATTGGGAGAGAAAATTAGTCAAAATGGTCAAGAAATATTGAGCATGCTTTGATCTTCAATGAACTTTGGGATAACATTTGTGATGGATATATTGCACCTATCAAACCTACAATAAATAATGAGCTTTCCCTATGGACGAATAAACATGATAAAGCATATGCCTTGATTATTGCTTTTGTAAATAAATATGTGAGTCATCACATCAAATCTAGCACTGAGGTGCTTGGAAGAAGTTGAAATATTTGTATGATTCACATCCAGAATTGGAGCTAATTCAGTTTCAGTTGAAGCTCTTCAACATTGAGTTGAAAGATAATGATCCCATGGATTTAGCATATGAAATTAAAGATATCATGCACAACATTAATTCTATTGGTGTGGAGATAGACATTGCTATCAGAATCCTCATCAAGGTCCTCTACCACACATATTCTCACTATCTTGAATCAATTCAAGATTTTGGACAATTGAAGTCCCTCGATTTTTACTCTTTGGTGGAGAAAATTGTAGAACATGAGAAATATTTCGGGAAGAAGACAATTCAGCCCATTGGAGAGACTATGTTCCTTGCTAAAAAAGGGAAGAATCAATCACATGATTCTTTTAGAGGAGAAGGTAATAAGATAGGACATGGAAATAAGAATTTCAGAGGCAGGGGGTAGGGATAATAAAGGTGAGAGATCAGATCTTCACTATGTTCATTGTGGCAAGAATGGACATAAAGCAAAGACATGCATGGTCCCATGGGAGAAGATCAAAGAAAAGTAGGATCAAAAGGAAGATAAAGGTAAAGCTCTTAAATATGCTCATTTTGTCGTTTTTCATTACAATATTGACATAAATGAAGATTTGTTCAAAACTTCATTTGCTTCTTGGAAACATGCTTGGTTGCCTTACACTGGTGCTATTGTCACATGACCTTTTAGAGAGACTTATTTGAATAATTAAATGACAATCTAGAGGTTGCAGTATAAGTTGCATATAGATCCAATATCAAACCTATGGGAATTGGCACTATCAGGCTCAAATTGCATGTATTCCTAGACTTTCTTTTGCATGTTGTTCTCTATCTTCTCGAGTTGCGAAGGAACTTGTTGTATCCTATGTATATTTGATAAAAAGACCATACTACATAGCTACCAAAGGGTATGGAAAGAGAAATCAAGGTGAGTAGGAGAGATCAACTTGAGGTCATATAATTTATTGAGGAAACAAGACCAACAATTGAATAGACCCCCACAATGAAAAAATCATCATTTGGAAGGGAAAATAAAACCGCAAAAGGAAAGCAACCAATCATGGAAGCCCATACTACTAAACATGCTAAATTACCCATTTATGCAAACACTTCATACACTACTAGGTTTGATGGGTTCCACACATACAATGAATTATTTCATTTGATCAAAGATGGGAAGTGGCTCAAAGATGATGAGGACTTAGATGAAAGAGAGGAAGAAGAGATTAATATAGAACAAAATCTAAAAATATCCTTCATACACAATGCAATAACCAGATCTCCAATCATGCCTCGTGCATAAGTGATTAGGTACTTAATACAACATACATATGTCAACAAAAATAGAATTTTGAATGATAAAGGAAAGTGTATTGGATCATATACATCACCTAATTTTGAATCCTACTATAAGTTGTCAAAGGTTGAAATCCATTTCACCAACAAGTGCTTGAGAGTTTTTACTTATGACCATAACTACTATGACATCCTGGTTGATTGGTCTAAGGAGGAGATAACTTTCAAAGCCTTAGGAAACAAGCCTTTTCCTACCATACACCTTAGGTTAGGATACAAGTGGGCAACGTAATTGGTCCACATAATTTATGGAGAAAAGGATTCAACTCGATGGAGATGGATTTTAGCATTAAATACTAGAAAAAAACAAATTACAATTCTCTCAAGTGAGTCACACACGAGGTAACATATTTTTCTATGTTGTGGCAAGTTATAGAGAATATGGCAAATAATTTCCATTTTTCATCTTTTGGGCCAATAGACAATTTCCTTCCATAGGGAAGGTATCTAAGGAACTAGAAGACTACAAAAACTCATGCAAAAAATATATCAACTATATATTTGGAATTAATGAAGAAGCCATCCACGAGTTCATTGTATCTCCTACTAGAGACATAACATTAATTAAAACTTTGATGCTTAAGATGGAGAAAATTAAAAAAAGAATCAGTCATAATATTGCATCTTATAAGGACCTTTTCAAACAACATCATTTTCCACAAGGAGATGCATTGAATCAAACTTTTGAGGCATGGATTAGTTATGTAAGAATATGGAGAAAAAAAAAGAGATGAAGCATCCTCAAGCCAAATGGGGAAATCTTCTAGAGGAGGAGATTCAAACAACCAAGAAGGGGATTTGAATAGACGAGGAGGGTTGAATGCTCAATTGGGGGAAAATGAAAATTCCGTTTAGGAACCCAATAGGAAAGAAGTGGACATGAACAATCATCTAGGTGTATCAATATGATGAACCCCCCTTCCCCCCCACACTTTCTTCTCTTCTATAAATAATATGAATTCAATTGTATAAGGGGATTTTTTCTTGTGTATCTTTGTAGAATTTTCTATGAAATTCTATTGAGCATAATCCATATTTTTTTCTTATGCATCTTTGCATACTTTTATATAAAATGTTGATGAATGAGAAGCCATCCCCAATGAAGCCATTTGGAGAGAAGCTGCAGTTCTGAAATTTGTGATTTGTAGAACCATTTCTGTTAATTTACTGAGTTTTGTAATGGTGTAAGAATTTTCTTTTACAATGTAGACTTTTCTCACGTATGAGAAATTTGTTTTAATATAGCCTTAAGCATAATACTATAGTCACCTATTCATTTTCAAACTTTTTTGTAATGCAACTAGTTATTTAAATTTCTAATTTTATTTTCTTAGTAAATTTTTACTAAAGGTTCAAAGTAGTAATATATTTGGTTATATGCTTACCTTATTGGTTTTGTTAGTTTATCCTAGTCATCATATTGTTCTTCACAAATTAGATTAGCTGCATCTTGTTTATTGCATTCCCAAAACCTAAATGGTGGACCATGGTGTATTTGGTAAAGCCGTGTCAAAACCATTTAAAGGTTGCAAGGCCATAAACCCGATGGATTCCCTATTTCAAATAGTATAAGGTCTAATTGAAACCTTTTAAAGGGGAGAATCCCTACTGATTGCATAGGGCCATTCAACCTTGTTGATAGTTTTGGCACTAGAAGGAGGGTTGGATGACAAGTTGACCCACATGGAGTTGTTGTTTCAAGAACACATTAATATCTCATGCCTCCTCTCCACATTCCTGCATGGGACCATGCTTTGATTTTTTTAGGGCTGGTGCATGACATCCCAAAATAACAATAAAACTCTTCCCAGAATGACCAAAATTTAATGCTTTACTAAGCAACCTTGAAGAAGATGTTTGATGTAAGTTATTCTCCCTCACTTTGGAATGATGAATTCATGCTTCGTATAGGGCATTACCAACCAAGTTGATTTACGACTAGGAATATTTCAGTGAATTTTTCTTATCTACTCACAATAATTACCGATTTGAAAAGGTTTGTTGTGATTTTTAGGAAATTTGTAAAGCGAAAGATGAATTCGAAAATGATTTTATTTTGAGGTTTATACAGATTTATTATAGTTTTCCTAAGAATGATAAATCATATAAGTAATAAATGAATGAATGGTTCACACATCTCTGCTCCATCCACAAATAAAAGTTATCATTAGACAATGAGAAAGCATCGCATTATCAAGAGTACCTCCTGCCAAATGTTTAACCCTCTCATGCTTGTGAGACTAGCTTGGCTGACATGGTTAAGGAATGCACATCAGGAAAACAAATTAGTATTAAAGCATAAGATTAACAAGATGACATCCTTTATCATCATTTCTTTTGTGAAGAAACAACTAAACTTACAAATAATTCAATCTAATATGATTGCTAAGAGAAGAATACCGAATTGAGATGAACTGATGGTTTTTCAAATTAAGAAAGGACACACCAAGAAGAATTTGGAAATATTATTACTAAGGATAATGACAATGTATTGGAGTCCCACAATTCTCTCATGCTCTCATCACTCCCTTGTAAAAATACTCCTTTAGGAAAATATTTGCAAATTTATCCATTTTCCTTTCCTCATGTCCCCAACTCTAGGGATATATTTGATTTGATAATAGAAGATATGGATAGGCAAGTTAAGGATATTGATTATGAACATGCAAGGGAATTAAATACAACTCATGAGGTAGGCTTTGTGCAACCAAATTTGTAGATAAGTATCTCTCACAATAATTTTTGGAAAAGAGAGAAGGGAATGTGGATAAACACCCATCAAGCACTCCTATGTATGATAAAGAAGTCTACCCATATACAATAGTAAAGCTTATTGATTAATAATACCCAGTGTCAAGTTATTTCAAAGATGACATGTTGAAGGAATATTTGTAGGATCAATCCCTATCTTTTCTACCTTGTCGTGATTACACAAATGCAACACATAATGAAATTAAGGCTTTGGAATTGTAATTGGAAGAAGTTGAAAAGCAGGCCGAGAATATTTGCCAGGAACATAATCTTGGGAAATAATAGATTCAATGGGATAAGGTTACATGACAAGAATATCTCAAACTTCATAAATGGCAACCATTAACCCATATGAAAAGGGAAAAGGAGGTAAGTACATATCTGATTAAAAATGACTATAACAATATACTATTATCAAGCACATCTATTTGTGATGGAGAAGCTTCCCTTTTCTGAAACAATGAAACATTACATGCATAATACATAATTTGAGTGACATGAATAGCGAAAGGATTTGATTCTAATAGATGCACATTCTATGTTCCAATATGAGGATCACAATTCAATAAGAGACTCGGGTCTCCATAAGTTTTCTATGCATAACCAAAATGAAGGAGAGGTTATGGGAAGATCATTCATTAATTTCAAAACCATCATTGTTAAAAATGATCTTGTGGCTTAGGTGGGTCAATTTTCATTCAATTACATATTTGATTATGGACATTACAATCATTTTCATGACTTTATGGGATTCTTGATGGAATCATCACAACTTCAAAGCTTCCACATTATGCTAATCATCTCACATTCTTCACCATGAACACCATATTAATTACCATAATTCTCTCACTCAAGTGTCATTTAGCATGTCAACCTCACATACCTATGATTTACCCTAATACCTTGATAGGTATTGCCATATTTCAATGGCTACACTAGATTTATGATTTCACTTAATGCCGAAAGCACTAATATAGGTTAGGGTAGGAGTAGAGTACTTAGGTCTTTTTTTGCCTTATTTCCTCCATGTTTTCTTCCACAAAGTAATATTCTCATGTAGCTTGAGTAAATTAATTCTTGGATAAGTGGTCCTTAAGGCCACTATATTGTTTAAATCAATTCTTCATTGACTTCATATTTCTTCTTCTGGTTAGCATAATTAGTTTTTGATTTCTTTTCATCACATAGATTAACTGTAGGTGTTTTAAAATCCATATATATTTTTTGTCTCTAAATATGTTAACATATAGATCCTAACTCATGCTTCAAGGATATTGGATCGTTTGTTATGATTTGATGTATGGGGATTGTGTAGGATTTCATTTCTTCTTGGCTTATTTTCATAAGGGTTGTTTAGTTAGGAAATTCAATAGATTGATTCTTCATCGAAGTTTGTTTGTTGATTAATTGATTTCTTGACTGCATTTGATGGTTCTATACTCTCACCTTTCTCTTACAAGACTAGCAATATACTTCCTAATACCTCTCACCTTTCTCTTACAAGATTACCTGTAGGTATTTTAAAATCCAAATATTTTTTTCATCTCTAAATATGTTAACATATAAATCCTAACTCATGCTTCAAAGATATTGGATGGTTCATTATGATTTGATGTATGGGGATTATGTAGGATTACATTTATTCTTGGATTATTTTCACAAGGGTTGTTTGGTTAGGAAATTCAATAGATTGATTCTTCATCCAAGTTTGTTTGTTGATTGATTGATTTCTTGACTGTAATTGATGGTTCTATACTCTCACCTTTCACTTACAAGACTAGCAATATACACAGAGTATAGGCATGCAAATTTTTGTTTTCTAATGCTTGATCAGAAGCTTGGACAAGAGAGGATCCAATTGAAGATGAGGGGTACAACAAAATGTAGTGTAAGTGGTCGAACCATGAACAATATTAATGACGAGACATGATCATCATTGTGCCCAATTTTAGTGAACAAATTCAATGTGTTTCAACATCCACTCAAACATATTAAAAGAGATAATCATGAGAAAGATGAAAAGTTGGAAGTAAATGGGACATAAAATTAAAAGGGAGTTACCTTAATAGCTAGGTGCAACAAATCATTTATGAAAATCCCAAAAAACATGGTAGTCATCCCTAGTAAGCATGTAAATACCATTTCTCCCCTCTTCCATTGTTTGCTAAAGCATATAAAAAAAGAAAAAGGATTGGGAAAGGAAATTAAACTTATAAAGGGAACATGTAGATAATTCTATTGGGGATATGGACACTTACTGGTTGTTGGGAAATGTTTGTGACACTGTGGTGACTCCATTGGGGCTATGGATACTCACAAGTAGTGGAGAAACACCTCTAGATAACATAATTTCACATGGTGAAAATCATTTTAATCCCAAATGTATCATGTCCTATGACTAAGATTTTGACTTGGACCATTGATTCATGCTCTATGGGAATGAACCAAAATATACTTTTCTCCTTTAGTACAATAGAAATTTTTTCTAAGTTGGTGAGCAAGTATGATAATTGACTCCATCGCAAGGAAATTTTCATAGGTCCTCGTTACATATATAATGCTCAGGTACCTTGAATAAACAATAAAATATTCTCTACACTTCATGCTCATAACACAATACAAAGCAATATAAATTACGACCTTGCCTAATATGTTTCCATTTGTTGAGGCCTCAACACGCCCCAAAATTTTAAGCAAAACTCCCCCTCCATAAACTTGTTATTTTCTCCATTTTAGGATTTATGATGATCTTATCCCCTCATTTCCTTGGAGTCTGGTTTCTTTCGATACTTATTGAAATGGCTTTCTTGTCAAAATTTTCTTTGATTTCCATTTTCCTCATTTTTTTCTTTAGTTCAATTTCCTTTCTTTTGATATAATTTTATTTTATTCAAACTCTTTCAATCCCCTTTTCCACCTTCTCTTATTCTAAATTTTCCCATCCAATTCCTAAGTTGACCAAGATTCTTAAATCAAGCTCCCTTTTCACTTTATTCTCATTCTCTATCCCTTTTCACTTTATTTCCCATTCTCTATACTCGATTTCAAAATCATTCCAGATTCTCTAATTGCGCCCCTTTTGTTATTTGTTTGAACAATTATTTATTTTTGCTTTGAAGTCCTTCTATCTTCGAATTTATCTTCCCCAATTCATTTTCCAAATCAGACTCGACTTACAAAAACAATCTCTCTCTTCACCTCCTTTTGTTGAGCCTTGTCTCGATTTGGAGATTGATTTTGATTTTCAAATCGGGCCCTCCCATCACCATTTGAATTGTACATACCTTTTTTTTTGTTTGATAATTTTGAGTTTCTATTTCATATTCTTTTCAAAGTTTTGGACTTTACCTTCAAAGTCCATATTCTTAATCGGTCCAAAACCTTTGAATTGGCCCCTCAATTTATAAAATTTCTTCAACCATGGTTAGATTCAATGACCCGTCTGATTTTCTACATCATACATGCCCTCTCCAAAAGATAGCAAGAAGGGGTCCTGATTTCCCAATCGACATCAATTTCAAAGTCAACCTCCTTTCCCACTGGCTCTTTATTTGATTCTTAGATTTTATTTAGAGTCCCTCTCACAAACTTTGAACTCCTGCTCCTTAATGAAAATATTTTCTTTCAAAAACTTTGAAGTTTGATTATGATTGGACACATTTTAAAAATCAAGCCTACTCCTCACAAACCTTTGTCATGATTCTATGATCAGGCCCAATGTCCAAAATCAGGCTTGCCCTCATATAAAAATAGTGATAGGGGGTCCCAATTTTTCCAATTTTCCCCAATTCACATACCATTCCTCCTTTGCTTTTGTACTCTTCGCACATGTAAGATTGTTAGTTCAAATTGAATTCTTAACGCATATGTCACCTATGCATTAACGATATTTTAAAGCACATCCCGTCTCAACACAATTCAAGGGTTCCATAGCTCGAATCACCACCTTTTGAGCTTACAAATAAACGAAAAACTTGCTCTTTGGTCTTTTGATTTAAAAGTTTGAAGTTGAATGCTTATCTCATCTATTTGAATAGTCTATGTGTTTAATCAAGATTAGTCTCCTCTCATAATGCTTGAAATTGCCAAACAAACTCAGGAATGTTACAATGTAGAAAAGGTTGATTTTTAATGGCTTCCCTAACTAGGTAATTGATTCCAAAATGCTCTTGTTTGATCAACAAACTTTGTTTTAAATGGGCTAGGTGGCTGATTTCTTTATTTTTGACCGTGGTGATATCCATACACATTCAATTTTTTCTTAGTTTGAATTTAGTTAGAGATTGGATCATCCTTGGTAGATTTCTTATTTCAACACTTGAAAATCATTAGCGCGTAAGTGAGCTACTTGCATGAACCTCGATTCCCTTATTTTTTCGCCTGCAAATTGATTATGAGAAACTTAGGTTCAAACAATAAATATGAGATAAAATTCAAAGCTTTACCATGATGGTATGCACCTTAAGTTAGGATTAATATCACCATCTTTAAAGCTAGTTCCCATTTCAAATGGATAAAAGGTAGATATTAGTGCATTTAATATGATTTTTTATGCTAAACCCCGCATGCCCTATTTTTCAAGTTGCATTAACCTATAGGAATTTCTACATAGCTACCAAAGGGTACTATAGGAAAAATAAAGGCAAGCAGAAGAGATCAATTGTGGACCAACCAAAGGATCAAACAAAGGTTGTAGAAGCTACTAAGGAAACAACACCAACACCAACACCAACACCAACAAGTGAATAGGCACCCATAATGTCATAATCATCAATTAGAAGTGAAAATAAATATGCAAAGGGAAAGCAACCAATCATGGAATTGCATGTTGCTAAAGATGCTAAATTTCCCATTTATATAGACACTTCATACACTACTAGGATCAAATGGTTCCAAACATACAATGGATTGTTTCATCTAATCAAAGATGGGAAATGTATTATGGATGATGAGGACTTAGATGAAAGAAAAGAAGAAGAGCTTACTATAACACACAATTGAAAAAAAGATAATCCTTAATTCATAATGCCGCAATCAGATCTCTAGTGATGCCTTGTGCAGAACTAATTAGGTACCTGATACAACATACATAGGTCAACAAAAAGAGAAATATGAATGATCAGGGAAAGTGTATAGGATCAATCACATCAACAAATTTTGAATCCCACTATAAGTTTTCAAATGTTTAAATCCATTTCACTAATGAGTGGTTGATCCAGATTTATGTAGGAACACAATGAAATACAAAAATACACATAAATGCAGAGATGCAGCGGAAATAAGACTTCATTTCATTAATAACAAATGACTGAAATATGCTTACAGAGAGAATGGAAATAAACTAGTTAGGGCGCTGGTAGCTTATCTCTGAGAAGAGATGTGGCTGCTACTCGCATCCATGAGAAGATGATTACAATGAGGCTCTAGAGGCCTTTTTACAATAGACGAGAATGCCAAAAGTCATAGACATCCAAAAACCTAACCCTAGG
>ML804850.1:236386-273950 GCA_009831015.1 Picea engelmannii | reverse complement strand
CGGTGACTCTAGGGGGAGATGAGATGGAAAAGGATAAAGATGAAGAGGATGTCCCTAAAGGTCAATTCTAAGTGGTATGAGGATCTTGGGAAAGAGTATTGGGAAGGTTCAAGGGTTTCCAAATGTGTTGAGTGACCTGCAAATAGTGAAGTACCTACCCGAGACACAAGAAAACCAAGCATATGATGCAATATAATCAATTCGACAAGAAAGTTAAGCTTGCTGTAATTAAGAGCAGATGTTAGTAACAATATATACCAGCAATGAAATGGCACAATAAGCTGCTATCTAAGTGCTAGAAATCAAGTGAAAGATACAAGAGATAGACTAGCTAAACACTAGTGAAACTCAAGATTTAAAGACCAAGATACTAGCATGAAAAGGTAAGGATGTTGTAACACTTTTTGCAGAAATATATATCAGCCTTATGGCTGTAACAAACAAATTATTACAGCAAGAAAATTAGGCACTAAAACTCCTCCAAACTTTTCCAAAAAGTGCGCTAGACCAAGTAGTATAAGTGTACAAAATTTGGGCAAATTTTAGCGGTTGATTAGAGAGTTATTGAAGCAATTAGATTAGGGTTTTTTCAGCCCTAATGGCTAAATATATAAGTTTGTAAAAGAAGGAAATACCCCTTATGAGGGGATGCCCTAGTGGTTGATAGGTGTTGTAAGCACAAGGAACAAAACCCAAGTTGCAAAAAGTTAATACAACAAGAAATCACGTTTCCCAATGCAATATTTTGTTTCTCCAATGCATGAATATTCATATTAGTGCCTTTAAAATTGCATGAATGGGGTATTTAAAGCAAAATTTAGATCAACAAAAACCCTAGGGGTGTAAACCCTCTTACTCCCTAGGGTATGTCAACCAAACTTAGGGTAAATCTAGGAGGGTATACACACTCATATTCCTCCTAGAAACCCTTGCAAAAAAGAGAGACTTAAAACTTTAACAAAAAGATGAAGCAATGATGGAGGGTGTATCTAGCATACTTATCCCTAGGGTTCCCACCAACAATAACAAAAGTAAGCAATAAATGAATACCATATGCAGATTTTTCCTTACCTAATCCAATAAAATGAGATAACAAACCCTAGTTACCACGTGACATTCATCCAAGGTTCAAGAGATAAATCCTTTTAGGGGGTGCACATCACTCATTCTCATCCATATACCAAGAGACATTCATCAAAATACATTCCACAAGAGAGAAACACCAAAATCACCAAGAGTAGCAAAAATTTCAGCCTAATACTTCTCACAATGGGAGAGTGATGTTTCAAAATGAGATCTTATGATCTCTATTTATAAAAAATGTCATTCACATAGTTTGTCCACATTAGAAAGGGTAAAACATAAGATAAGGGGCCCACAACCCTTATATTACCCCTTGTAACAAAATAATATTAAACAATTCATTCTATTTTTTACTTTTGCACAAAAGAAAACCCTAAAAGTGATGTCACCCTTTTATGAGGTACGTTTTAACCCTTTAGCAAATCCATTGGAGCAAAATTTGAAGTCGTTGGGGCCAATGAGGCCTTACTACAAGTTGCTATGACCTCTTTGAGCCTCATCCATTCCAAGTGTCATAATGTAGCACCTCGCGCCACCAATTCCATAGCCCTAATGATGACGTTAACCCTTCAAGGGTGATGTTTTAGTTCTCCCAATTGAATCATTTGGGCAGTAGGACTAGTTTAGGTCCTTTGTGATGTCATTTAGGCCTCCAAAGGAAAATATTTTTCATCCAGTAAGTGGGACCTTGGCATCAACCTTGTGGTCTTGAAGCTCCATGGAACCCCAAGCTAGGTTTGTTCTCCCAAAGATATTCACCAACTAGGTCCTGCATAGACATATAAGCATGTCGTCCAAAGATATCAAGTCAAATATCATGATGAGTAAATCAAATCAATAAATGAGCCACCTAGGCATGTGCATCAAAGATTACCCGGTTAGACAAGTAAGTGCTCAAAGATATTATGTAGCTTGCCAAGCACGGGTATGGGAGGGTTGACAAGGTGTCCTATTTGGTAGATCTTACCCTAGGTCAAGGAGTGTTTCTAAGAGATCCTTCTTTAATCCATGTAAAGTGTATGAAGTGTTTAAGGGTCAAGCCTTAATGGGTATGGGTTTCTTGACATACAAGGGGTTGTAGTGTCTCATTCATGGGTTCCTTTTTAGAGGGTGTGTGGCACCTTCGTTTCCAAATGCAATTTTTCCAAGCCCATCATTTTTCCATTCTTTGTTTCATTCAAAATTTAGGGAAAAGTTGAAGGCCACTATCCTGGCGTGGTGTCCAGATAATGATAGTGTCACTCACAAATACCTAGTGGAAATGAGAAGGTTGGCTTGTGATGAGACTCCCTTTATCTCAACCATGCAACTGAGAGCCATTACCCTGGATTGGTGACCAGATGATGGTAATGTCATACCACTAGATATCCATGATCATGATAGGAAATCTCGTGATGAGACCTCTTATCCTCCAACTAAACCTTTAAGCATTCATAATCATTATTTTTGTAGGTCCCCCTTTTCTTAAGCGTTTCATTGCTTTCTTGGGGGATTCTTTCGTTGAAGCACCTGGAAGGTTCATATATAGGATTTTATATTTTATCCAACAACAACCCCTCTAGGCCTTCAGCCCCTTCTTCCCATAGAATGAGGGACAACCCCTTCTTGGGTCAATACACCCTAAAATACCAAGAGATTAGAAAATGGGGGGTTTCGGTGAAGGAAAGTGGTAAGTATGGTTGAGAACAATACGATGGATCTTAAAGGGAGTTCCTAACAACAAATACATTCCAAAGAAAGACCACTTTCTAGGGCGCAATGCTAACCACCAAGGTGAAACATGGCAAAAGGCATAATGCCCAAGCATATGTCATGAAATCTAAAGCAGTCTAAGATACAACATACTCAAATGCCTCAAATATTGAAATGAAACTTACCATAATACTTAACTTGTACCTCATGGAGCAAGGCCCATTGCCTCTCATAAGCCAGCTGGTGTGGTTGATGCCATATGAAAATATACGACCTCTATGGTGGTGAGAAGGGTCTCCATCTATGCAAAGGGATACTGCTAGTCATTTAGCATATCAGGACTCCATATCTTCAACTTGAGGGCCTCGAGACATAATCTCATTAGTTAACCCACATTGGGGACATGTGCTTGCTGTAGAGTGCATGAGAATCGAAACATCTCCTGGTAGATATGTGCCTGCAAAAACTTATAAAAAGGGATCAGAGCATATAGGGTGGTGCTATCACCCTTTATCCATATATATAAAATCCGAAATAAAATCTAATCTAAAAAAGAAAAAAATTGACATTTTTTTTTTCAAAAATTTCTAAACTAAGCATGAAATCAATATGAAAGTAGAGAAAAATTAAATATGAGATGCATCTAAACTAATACGAGAAATCCAGATTCAAAATGCAAGGAAATCAAGATGACCTACCTACTTACCTAGGGCATGAGCCCAGAAGAAGTCATGTGATATGAACATAAGGTTGGAGAAGAGATCCATCCACTGGTAATGGCATCTTTCTCTTGTCTAAGGCTGTCAGATAGTACTTTTGTTTATCAGACTTCTTCTTTACGATGTAAGGGCCAAGCCATGAGTTGTTATATCGTTGGTCATACCTAGGATTTCCATTCCTCTTCTCCCACATGAATGCAAGAATTCCTTCATTGAAATTGATGCAAGGTGTATTCTCAATGCATGGATGTGAAGGAGGCTCTATGCAGACTGTCTCTTTGATGATTTATTCATGATTTTTCTTCAAAATTTGGATAGAACCAGGCTCCTTCCCCTGGTATTTTGCAAGTTTCTCTTTTTACTTATTTGTCCATGGGAGAAGCACATCTATGGAGTCCTTTTTCATGAAGGGCAAGTCCTGTGAATTGTATTCAATGTAATCTGGGATTTCATCAAACTCGTCTTCACTTGTGTAGTTTGGACCATTGGGATCAATGACATGCTTATCATCTCTCTCTTGACTATATAGTACCTCAAAAGTTCCATCTCCCATGGGAATTTGTGCATGGGTAAGGTCCATTCTATGGAAACCCCCAAGGGCAGAGGACCAGGTCCTCAAAAAGAGAATCCCCCAAGCATCCAAAACATCTATCACTAGTATGTCCATGAGGAGTCTAATATGTGGAAAATCAATAAAAAAAATGCCAATGTCCTCACACACCCCAAATACCTTGACCCATATTGAATCAATACCACATACAATACCATACGGTCGGGTTGTCTTCAGATCAAGCTGCTCCATCACTTTCAATGACATGACATTTTCCGAGGCCCCAGAATCAAGCATGCAATTATTCAAGTGGAGGAAATTCATGCCTAATGAGAGGTATATGGGAGGATCCACATCTCTTGACGATCGAGATACATAGTGTTCAATATGATAGGAGGATCTCCCTTCTCAGTCGACACCTGTAATAATTTCAAAATTTCCCTTTTCACAAAAGGGATCTTACACATCTCTATCACTGGGACTATCATATTCAGTTTTCCAAACATGCTTGCAACTTCTATGTTCTAATAGGATTTTGGTGGAAACCCACCTTGTCCAATTGGTTCAAAGCAATTTTTTGAAAACTTACTATTTTTAGCAGTTTTTCAGTTTTTGAACTTCCGGGGCCATTTTGAGGGCCTAAATGACGTTTTTTACTATCATGCACCTCAACGATAACCAAAGGCTCTGATTGGGCCCCCTAAATGAAGCTTCTCGTTAATAACTGTTCAACGAGCTATCGTGCACCCTAAACAAAGATCGTATGCAAAAGTTACGACCCCATGAAGTTGATTTACTAACTTACCCCAACGGGGTCCACATGAATTTTGGCACTTCATCTCCTAGGGTTAGGTTTTTGGATGTCTGGCATTTTGGCATTCATGTTTATTGTAAAAAAGGCCTTTAGAGCCTCATTGTACTCATATTTTTGTGAGTGAGCGTAGCCATCACATCTCTTCTTAGAGATACTCTGCCACCATTCTAGCAAGCTTGTTTCAGTCTGCATTTTATACTTTCAACATATTTCTTATTTAATATAAGTCTAGTTTTACTGTATCTCTGTTGTTATTCACTGTGTCTCTGTGTTATTATTATAAATCTATGTTTTCATTTTGTTCTTCTCATAAATCAGGATCAGTGGTATCAGAGCGGTCTGCTCCTTGTCGTTTTTTAGTGCATGCCCCTGACGAGGTCAGGGTATAGAGAGTTGGGTCTCGAGCTTGTTTCTCTTGAGGAAAAATGCTCTCCCACACACAAGAAAACTTCCATGGCGAGAGAAAAGAAAGACGATGGGATGGTATATCCTTTCAAAATGTTTCTCTAGGAATCCCTTGAGTGACAGAGGATCGAGATGATGGACAACTTTGCACAAATCCTTCGACGATTGTCGACAAACGACACATCTATGTCGAGCGGAGGAAGCGCCCCCTTCAAGGTACATATAAACTTTGATATTCCTATATTTGAAGATTATATATATGCAGATGCTATAGTCAAATGGTTGAATCTGCTAGAAGGGTATTTTTCTGTCCATAACTTTTCGAATAGAGAAAATATTAGTTTTGCACTCCTCAAAGTCGTCCCCCATGTCAAATATTGATGGGAGACTTTTTGTGAGCAAAAGGAAAAGGGAGAAACCTCATTATTTACAGTTGCACTTACCTGGGAATCCTTTAGGGATGATATTAAGGAACAATACTACCCTGTTGGAAGTTATGATGACCTGTATACAAAATGGACCACACTGCGACAGGAAAGGAACCAAGCAGTGCCAGAGTTCAAAAATATCTTCCATACCTTGCGCACCAAGATGGGTATCAAATATTATAAGCGACATCTGGTGCTCAAGTATTGTAGTGGCTTGCATAGATACATCTAGGCAAAAATGGAGTTTTTGGACATCTCATCCTTAGGCGTGGTCTATCCATCTAACCCCTGATGCACCACTACCCAATGGAGCAGTCTATCATCACTCTCTATTATAAAATCAGGAGATCCAATATCAGATCTAAGAACTAATCCACAAAGGGAACATCTGACCCATCTCATCGCCTTGTGGCAACCTAATCGTGCTTGTGTAGATGAAAGACAGTATTTGGTGACTCTGCATTGATGACCGAGACCTAAATAAAATCACAGTTAAGAACTGGTACCCAATTTCCGAAATCGACGATCTCCTTGATCAACTCAAGGGAGCCAAATACTTCAGTAATATTCATTTGAAGTCTGGATAACATTAGGTCCCAATAGAGTAGAAACATGTATGGAAGATTTCCTTCAAGTCAAAATAAGGTCTTTTTGAATGGTTGGTCATGCCCTTTGATTTGAAAAATGCCCCAACAAATTTCATGAAGCTGATGGAAGATATCTTGCGGCCTTTCACCTATTGTTTTGTAGTGGTGTACCTGGATGACATCCTCATATACAACAATACTTGGGTGGAACACTTGCAGGACATTCAATAGGTTCTGCACACTTTGCAACAACACAAACTATATGATAACTTGGAAAAATGATCCTTCAGATTGGAGAAAGTCCACTACCTAGGCTACATTGTTGATGCACATGGTGTGCACGTGGATCTAGCCAAGATCTAAGTCACCCGTGATTGGCTAGCCCCAACCACTTTCACTGAGCTTTAAATATTCTTAGGCCTTGCCAATTTCTATCACAGGTTTGTGTTGGGATTCTCCCATATTGCATGGGCCCTTAGCCAAATAACCAGAGGTGGTGGTAAGGAAAAATTTGTGTGGGGCCTGTCCCAATCGAAAACATTCGATGATATGAAGCAACGATTGTCTGGCAACAACCCTTTGAGATCAATAAAATTTTTTTAGACTATGCTTTGGGCACAGTAATTACTCAGCACGACCACTGTGGCCTATCATTGTGAGATATTATCAGATGTCGTCCATAAGTACCCTACTTAGGATAAAGAAATATACTCCAATGTGCAATCCTGCCACTAATGGAGGAATTACATTCTTGGAAATGAGACAATCATCCACATTGATCATAAGCCACTGTAGGTCATGCAGACACAAGGAAAATTGCAGAATGACTGCCATCAGAAGTGGTCCACATATCTGCAACAGTTCCACCTCAACATCAAGTATAAAACAAGAAGTACCAACCGAGTCACTGATTGCCTCAGCCGACCTTTAGTCACGATACTCACCACAGTGCTCTATTCTTGTGGACATGAGACCTCTAGATTGCCCCACCTCTATGAGATAGATCTTGACTTCGCCAACACCTACCAAATGTTGGGCGCAAACACATCTGTCACCAATTTCCATCTTCAGGATGGGCTGTTGTGCCATCTATGCATTCTATCAAGCGAGTGAGTGAAGATTATTTGGGAACCCACTACAGTCGGGTGGTAGGACACTTCGGCGTGGAAAAGAAAGTGGCAGTGTTGCAACAACATTTATATTGGCTAAAACTTCGATAGGATGTCAACAAGTGTATTCGGTCCTGCACTACCTGCGCTATTACCAAACTGACCATTAAGAAACAAGGCCTCTACACTCCTTTTCCTATTCCTAGTAGACCTTGGGAATCCATATCAATGGGATACATGTCGGGCCTTCCATCCACCAAGTGGGGAAATGACTGTGTTTTTGTGGTTGTTGATCGCTTTTTGAAGATGGAAATTTTGGATGCCTGGAAGAAGAGTATCATAGTGGAGGCCAATGACAAGATCCTATTTGAACAATTTTGGGTCCAATTTTGGATCCCACAAACCATTATCTCATATCAGGACAACCGATTCCTCAACACATTCTGGTCAAACCTCTAGTCACTACTGGACACCAAGCTCACCAAGTCAACTGCCTTCCACCTCTATATGGATGGCCAAACCGAGGTCGTCAACCGGATGATCATGCACATCCTACACAAGTACAATTCCTAGTACCCTCACACTTGGGATGAGAGTCTTCCCTATGTTCAACACAATTAGAACAGATCCATACATAGCTCAACCAACCACAACCCCTTTCAGGTGGGGTTGGGATTTCAACCATTGGGTCCCATGGATGTTGCACTACCCCTTGCGGCCACCTAGGCAGATGTGTCACATGATTCAACTGAAGCCGAAAAAGACACTTGATTCATTGAGCAGATCCATCACATCCAGCTACAGGTTCATGATATTTTACATAATCCAATGCCAAGTACAAGTAGCACCATGATCAACACCGGGTGCCACACCAGTTTTAGGTGGGAGACAAAGTTTGGTTGCACTTGTAGAAATGATGCCTTACATGGCCTCATCGGAAGCTTCATCCACTCCATTATGGACCCTACACCATCACCAAGGTTGTGGGTGGCAATTATTTTGAGCTCAACCTTCCCCCATTCCTTGGCTTGCACCCAATATTCAATGTGGACCTCCTTCGACTTTATTTTCCACCATTATTGGACACCTTCGAGATAACAAAACAATTGAAACCAACATAGCTCAACCATGACTGCATGGAACATGCATCCACTCATCATATTATGAACACACAGGTCAAGGGAACTCACCAACATAGGATCCAACTTTATCGGGTTGTCAAAGCAAGGCAACTTCTGCACCAAGGAAGTGGCTTATCTGGGGCCAAATTCAACATAATTTTTCTCATCTAATGGGGGAACTAAACACAATGGAGACCATTGCTTCCTAAGGGGGGAGGATTGATCTAGGAGGATCTCGATGGACACCCACATTGTCCAACTGGCTCAAAATAATTTTTTTGGCAACTTACTAATTTTAGCAGTTTTTCAGTTTCTGAACTTCCGGGGCCATTTTGAGGGCCTAAACGACATTTTTTCACGATTCAACACCTCAATGATAACTAAATGTTTTCATTAAACCCCCTAAATGAAGAACCTCACCAATACCTTTCCAATGACCTATCGTGCGCCCTAAACATAGATCACATGCAAAAGTTACGACCCCAAGAAGTTGATGTACTAACTTACCCCAATGGGGCCCACATGACTTTTGACGCTTCATCTCCTAGGGTTATATTTTTCGATGTCTAGGGTTTTGGAATTCATGTTTATTGTAAAAATGCCTTCAAAGCCTCATTACACTCATCTTCTTGTGAATGAGCATAGTTGTCACATCTCTTCTAAGAGATAAGCTGCCACCATTCTAGCAAGCTTGTTTCAGTCCACATTTTACAGTTTCAACATATTTCTTATTTAATAGAAGAAAAGTTTTATTGTATCTCTATTGTTATTCACTCTGACTTTGTGTTAATTTTATAAATCTGTGTTTTCATTTTGTCTTGCTCATAAATTTGGATAAGTTTATATTTAACTGAATATTGTCTACAAGGGTTGGATTAGGAAGCAACTCTCGTACCATAGGTGGAGGTGGTGGCACCACCTTCTCTGCTGATGGAAGAGGAGTGTAAGGATGATATGGAGGGGATGAAGTGTTATTCCTTCTAGTGCAGGTCATATTTTACCTCCTCCTTAATTCCTTCTTCTGATCATCTGTTAACTGATTCAAGGCTCGAAGTCTCCCCTCTCTTTCACCTCATCTTCTGGCTTCATTGAAATGTTCTTGAGTGACTTTTTCCTCTTGGAAAAAACATATCATATCCATGAAGTTCATATCATTGGGAGAATATTCGTCTTGTTGGGGGAATTCATCTACTTTGTGAGGTTCTTGGCATGGAAGGCACCAAGATTTTATGTCAACTGTCCCAACTGGTTTTAAAGTATCCAGGGCCTTTGCCTCTTGTTGAGGCCTTGGTTTCCAACAAGTGGCATCTCTCTGCTATCTAGTAAAATGAAGTCTAGGAGCGGATTGATTCCTATCCACAGTATTCAAATGTCCCATGATATGATTCTACACCTGGGTAAACTGAGTATTCATTTGATCTATTTTTTGAGTTAGGAGGACAATCAAATCAGGAGCACTGTTGTTGGAAACCTTAATCTTTTCTTCTGCTTTGGAACGAGGGTAGTGAAAAGGTTCTACCCTTGAATAAAGGAGATATTATTCAGTGTCAAAACTATACTCCTTGGCTTGTGCCAACAATGTGGGCTTCTTGTCTTTCAGAATGAATCAAAATTTCCCTTCAAAAGCATTCATGTAAAGGAGACAAACTGATGATGTTGTAGGATGAAATTCTGTTGGAATTTGATTCTATAATATGTCAAATATAATGTTGAATTCCTTCACTGTCTCATTCTCCTTTTTCTTTATCTGATTGAATTGAGCTCCAAGCGTCCCACCATCTATCTTTGTTGACCATGTGCTCTTAAATAAGTTGGGAAAAAGCTTCATAGGACATGAGATGGTCGTTAGGGAGGCCTCTGAACCAATCAAGAGGTTCTTCAATTAATGCTGAGGTGAATAATATCATGGCCACATATTCATTCTCAATACTTTCATTGTCCATGTATCGGCCCATGACATAAAGATAGTCCTCAATGGTCACTACATTGTTTCCTAGGAACTTTGAAAACCACTTGTTAGACTCTTTTGGCATTGTGTTAGGGTATCCTTGGATATTGGACATGTTAATGGATTTGTAAAGGTCCTTTTCCCAAGGGTGAGCCATTGGAGCAAGAGGAAGGGTACCATGGAAGAGGGTTTTGACAATGGGAGACTTGAGAGGAGGTCTTCTTTGGTAAACCTTAGAAGGCTTGAACCTCCCAAGGGGAAAAGGCTTGGAAGAGGAAGGGTTATGGGGCGGTGGAGTTGCCAGATGAGCTTCAAGAGGATCTCATGAAGAAATGTGGAAAGGGCACATCCCTTGGGTGGAGTCTCTAGGAAAGCTACAGAATAAAGGATTCAGAATATCTTTCCAAAGTGTCATTAGGGTTTTGAAAAAGATTAAAAATCCTCCCTAACCGGCACCATAATGTTATCACACAAGTTTTAGGTTGGGAAAATCATGAACCAACCACCAGTTGGTGACAACTAGGAGGGAACCTACCCATTGTCACCTTAGATATGTGTCCTCATCACTTTAGAGGTGAGGTAGTCACCTCAAGGGAGGAATCCCGGTGACCCTAGGGGGAAATGAGATGGAAAAGGAT
Organism: Picea engelmannii; assembly: GCA_009831015.1. Classification (NCBI taxonomy): domain Eukaryota; kingdom Viridiplantae; phylum Streptophyta; class Pinopsida; order Pinales; family Pinaceae; genus Picea; species Picea engelmannii. The sequence continues at coordinate 262,856 of ML804850.1, read as the reverse complement.
GAAGATGAACATGATGTATCTAAAGGTCAATTATAAGTGGTATGAGGATATTGGGAAAGAGTATTTGGAAGGTTCAAAGGTTTCCAAATGTGTTGAGTGAGCTGTAAATAGTGAAGTACCTGCCTGAGACACAAGAAAACCAAGCATATGATGTAATATAACCAATTGGAAAAGAAAGTTAAGCTTGTTGTTCCTACTAGAATCTATTAGTAACAATATATACCAGATATGAAATGGCACAATAATCTGCTATCTAAGTGATATAAATCAAGTGAAAGAGACAATAGATAGACTAGCTAAACACTAGTGAAACTCAAGATTTAAAGACCAAGATACTAGCATGAAAAGGTAAGGATGTTGTAACATTTTCTGCAAAAATATATATCAGCCTTATGATTGTAACAAACAACTATTAGAGAAATAAAATCATCCACTAAAACTCCTCCAAGCTTTGCCAAAATGTGTGATATACCAAGTAGTATAAGTGTGCAAAATTTGGGCAATTTCAACGATTGATTAGAGAGTTATTGAAGCAATTAGATTAGGGTTTCTGTAGCCCTAATGTCTGAATATGTAAGTTTGTAACAAAATAAATAACTACCCCTTAGGAGGGGATGCCCTAGTAGCTGATATTATTTTATCTTTTATCCAAGAACAACCTCTGTGGGCCTTCAGTCCCTTCTTCCCATAGAATGAGGGACAACCCTTTCTTGGGTCAATACACCCTAAAATCCCAAGAGATAAGAAAATGTGGGGCTTTAGTGATAGAAAGTGGTAAGTATGGTCGTGAATGGTATGATGGATGTTTAAGGGAGTTCCTAGAAACAAAACCATTCCAAAGAAAGACCACTTACTAGGGCACAATATCAACCACCAAGGTGAAACTGGGAAAAAGGCATTATGTCTAAGCATATGTCATGAAATATAAAATAGTCTAAGATACAACATACTCAAATTCCTCAAATATTGAAATGAAAATTACCATAATACCTGACTTGTACCTCATGGAGCAAGGCCCATTGCCTCTCAGAAGCTAGCTGGTGTGGTGGATGCCATCTGAAAATCTATGACCTATGTGGTGGTGAGAAAGGTCTTCAACTGTGCAAAAGGATACTGCTAGTCATTTAGTCTCTTAGAACTCCATATCTTCAACCTGAGGGCCTTGAGACACAATTTTCTTATTTATCACAAAAAATGGGGATAAAAAAACCTATCAACTCTATATAGGTCTGTACATGCCTATAAATTCCACTTGGACTAGGATGAAAGAAGTAAGCATAGAGGAGTATTATTTCAAGTTGGAAAGAACTCAAATGGATGATCCCATGGGGATTATTGAAAAACATAGATATGAGAAAGAGAGAAGAAAAAAATTTGCAAGTTATTATAGAGGAGAAATAGAGAAGAAAAAAAGAAGAATATGGAAGGTCTATTGATGAGAAATCAACTCTTCAAGAAAAAATAAAAGAACAATAAAGAAGAATATTGGAGGCATTAGAGAAGGACAAAGTAGAAGCTAATGCCTAAAGAAAATAAGCACATAGAAAATTTTCCAAGAAAGAGGAATTGACATAGGAAAGTGAAGCATAAAGAAAATAAAAAGAGGATGTAGAAGAAAAGAATAGAAAATAAAAAGTACAGAGGAAAGCCAAAGCTTATGTCGAGGCTCACACGTTAGCAAAAAAACAAGTTGAAGGAAAAGTAGAGGAGTAGAGGAGAAGAAATGATTGAGGTGTTTTATTTTCAAAGCTATTAAATCTTCCTCCACGGACCCAACCATCCAAAAGAAAATTATTCCCTATAAACTAAAAACCCCTAGGATCTATGGTCAACTGAAATTCACAAAAAATATAATCCCCTTAGACCTATAGTAAGCACTATAGGTGCCCCCGCTCATGCCCTTGCCCATTGTTTGACTGTCAAACTTTAACCCTTTATTGGAAAAACTTCCTCCTTTATTAAAGACTCCTATGATTTTATTGTTAAAATGCATGATTGTCATCTCGATGACCATGAATTATTGATCAATTTTGATGTTGTCTCTTTATTTACCAAGATTCTTGTCCAAGGAGGAATATTATTAGTAGATGTAAAATCTTCCAAAGAGAGGTCTTTTATTTTCATAAGATACATTATTTTTGGTGTTTATTTTTAGTAGATGTAACATTGGCATGGATAAACCCTGTATCTAGAATACATTTCTAGAGAACTAGGCAAGCACCATGGCTAGGTACCTCAATTTGGAAGACGAGGATATTTCCATAGGGATATTTGATGTTCAACCTTGTATCAATTTATCTGATGTATTAGGGAATCATTTACCCCTGTCCCTAATCAAAATAGATGAGAAAAAAATAGATGACACTCTGATTGTTTAAAATGCTCACACTTTGTAGACAATGATGGGATCAAGTGTAGGTGATGCTCAACATGGATTGTTTCCCAATAGTTCTGGAGTTTGTGAATATTAATAATTGTCCCTCAGTAATGGGGTTATGAGACATGCATGTGGATTGCTTTCCAGTAATTTGATTCAAGAGATTTGTAATTCAATAGTTCGGGGAGATGGAAGTTGAGAAATCAAGAATTCAACTTGGGATCTACACCTTTATGAGGGGTGCGAGAAAACTTGATGGATCCCTACTTGGTTCTATCATTGTTTGTCAAAGAGAAGCATTGAAGAATGGTTTTGATTGATTTTTTAAATTGTATTGTAATCCTAGAAAGAAGGTTTTAGATTATAAGGATTACTTGATGTAATAAAGTCGTGTTCATATAAGTGACTAATAGAATGATGGTCACATAATATTTAAACTAGCGTGTTAAAAATTAGTTGACTTGGACTCAGGCTTGGTTGAGTTGATCGAGACAACTCCAAATTGGCCAGACTCGACTATTTTGTTGACTCGACAAGTCGATATGGTACCTGTTATCAACAGATTGTAGTTTGGGAAAATCCCAACCCAAACACCAAGTGTCTGACACAACTGGGAACAACTATCACTGCCACCTTAATATATGTCCCCCTCGTTTTAGTGGAGAATAAATCCAACACAAGGGAGGATTTCCAGGTAACCCTAGGGGGATTGAGATGGAAGGTGGAAAGTGATCGGAGGATTCCCCTATAGGTCAAGGTAAAGATATGGAAAGAGGCTTGAGAGAAAGTCTTATGAGCTGGTAAATGGTTTCCAAGGTAGTGTACCTACAAAACAAGGTTAGACCTACCTGAAACAAGACAATTTATGAAGATTTAATCCTTAAAACCAAAAGGGAATCAACAAGAAACCTTGTTGTACCAAAATTGCACCAATATTGAAATATATATCATCAATAAATAAGTTATGACAGCTGCACCATTAACCATCAAAATTAAGTGTAAGATGTTAGAAATTGAACTAACAACAAGTAAATAATTTTGCAATGATTAGAGAAAGACTTTGATAGTAATTAGAGGGTTGTTACTAAGTGTTATCAACATGATATGTAACAGCCTTATGGCTGTAGCAGACTTTTTCTTCAACAGAAAATTCTATCCACTAAAATCAACACGTAAACCACCCAAACAATAACTTATAGATAGTAGAACAATTACCAAGGTGTACAAGTGAATTTCAATAGTAGAAGAGTGAATAAAAGAATGAAAAAGGATGAGTTTGATGCAGACCTATTGGATGTAGCTAAATGTTAATTACAACAGCTAGGTCACTTGGCTAATAAAGATGCCGTTAGGGCATGATATAGCTTAAATCATGTAAAATCAATTTCCAAATTTGAACAATTCAATCTCCTTGATATCACATTTACCAATGCACAATATTCAATCTCCAATGCAAAAAGGTTAGTGCCTTATCTATTGGATTATGGAGTCTCTTGTTTATGATATAGGGTTTATTACTCCTCTAGGGGTGTAAGCCCATTTATTCCCTAGAGAAAACAAACCTTAGCAAGGTAAATCTACAAGGGTGTAAGCCCTTTTATTCCTTGTAGAAATATTTGCAATAGCATTTTCAATGACAATAAAATATAGATCTTGATGGAGGGTGTATGCCCTTATACTCCTCCAAGGGTCTTACAAATTAACCTTGAAGTCATGACGAAAACATATAATTGTAGAAATTTCTTACCTAATCCAAGAGATAGCATGAAAACCCTTACTTATCAAGAATATTCCACCACAATTGCTAAGAAACAAGTACTCAAGAGATAGCGCTAGCCTTTTTCCTCCAATAGACAAGTATTCCATCCAAAATGAACCAAAGAAGAGAGAGATAGAATTTCCAAAGTAGGGCTGAAATTTCAGCTAAGAATCTTATGTAATTCTCAAAATATGATGATATAATGAAAGTGAGATGACCTTTATTTATACAAGGTCTTCTAAACCTAATTTGTCCACTTTAAATGTCAACAACAAAATAGAAAGAGGGACAACCCTATAATTTGCTTTTACATTTTGCAAATATGAAAATAACATTAAATTTAAAACCCCAAAGGGTGACATTATGCCCTAGAAGGGTGATGATGGGCCTCAAAATGAGATGTTGAGCCTTGAAGTGAAAATCATATGGCCTCCAAAGGCCATGTGTCATCTTCTTGTATGCTAGAGTGCAAGTCATGGATCTTCCTCCATCAAACCACATCACCTAACCTCCAAAACCATAAAAAACCCATCATCCAAGGTGACGTCAAGGGATAAGGTGTGACATCGTAGGCCTCCAAAGGCAAATGTTCAAGTGAAAGGGGTCTCAATGTCATCCTCACATGCTGTCCAGGTGCCTCCAAAGGCAACACCCATCATCTCAAGTGTGCAATGCCTTCGGGGCCCTGTGCCCATCCTAGGGTGCATGGTGTCCATCCTTGGGGTTTTCAACCCCCCATGAAGGTAAAAAACACACAATCCTCCATGGAATAACTCTTCACCTGTCAAGGTCCTAGAAAGACAAATAAGTACACCTTCCAAGGGTCCACAAGTCACATGTATCATGCCAAGTAAGCTATATTTAATAAAAGAACCACCCAAACATGTGTATCAAATCCCCCCCTTTTCAAATTAAACAAATGATCAAAGACCTTATACAACTTGCCAAATTTAAGTATGGGATGGTTGTCATGGTGCCCTATTGGGTAGATCAATCCCTAAGTCAAGAAGTGTTTCCCAAGAAGGCCCTCTCTATGTCATGTAAAAGAGTATGAGGTGGACGGGGGTATGAATTTTGGGCATGGGGTTCTTGACATATCAAGGGATCATATTGTCTCATTTATGGATGCCTTTGTAGAGGGTGTGTTTCATCCTCATTTGCAATGCAACATTTTTCCAAGCCCTTTATTTATCATTAATTGATTATGGTCCAAAACATTGAGTTCTATGTGCAATGGAAAGTAAGGAGCACCGTCATGAACCCCCATTTTGATATCTTTTTGTCCTACTATAACCCATAATACATGTACATTTTTGCCTCCTTATACTTGATAGGAACCCATCTTCTACATTATCTTATCTTTTCCAAGGTATTATCTAATTTTCCACTTAAATTTATTGATTTCTTTTTATGGTTAAGAATTAGTGTGAGTTTTTAAATAAATTTGAATCATTAATATATGTGATTTTGAGTAAAGATGATCATGTTTATAAAGTGCAAAGTATTTCAGGTTCTCTTAAAAACAATTGAAGAATTTCAAGTGCAAATATGGGTATTTTAAGAAGATATATCAACAAGAAAGGGAATTAATATATTTCCAACATAAGCCACAAGTCTATAAGGTTGCAATACTCAACATATTAAAAGAATTAATACCTTCAACAACATAGATATATCATCATAAAGGCACAAAGATATTAACATAAATCAACATATTAAACATAGAAATAAATTAAAGTAAGTACACCTTCAACAAGGTTCCATCCATGAGCATAAACCTTCAGCATATGCATATAAGCCACAAGGTCCATCTCTCATCACGTTCTAAATTCACAGCATAAGATATGACACACTTTCATAAAACTGTTTCACCAACTTAGCCATCAGTTAAGTGAAATACGTGGAATCTGGGAGGTAGCTGATTTTTCAATTGGATGATATGTAACAACGCATACTTGGGAAAATCAACAGACAATAGCAATTTAGTTTGTTTATCCTAATTTGTAGCATAATAGGGGCTGGTTGCTCCATATTTGGAGCAACCAGATTCACCCACTTTGTATATATACTAGTGTGCTAGCACGAGGAAGAAAATAGTACAACTGTGTGCTTAGACTTATACATCGTGTAAGAGTCGAGATATCCATTTTCAGAGTCTGATTTAATATATTGATGTTCATATGTGGAGTGTTAATCTGAGTTATCACTGGTAACTTAGTGATTATAAGCACATACCTACCTGTGAGCTAGGGCCCACTCACAGGTACAACTCTGTGTTATTTTATTTTCTTGCACATATAATTGTCAATTGTTAATTCTTAGACAACTACTGGCTTATACTACTTTCTATTTTACTTTTCCCTAGATGTGTGCTGAAGCAGGCCACATTCTACATAATGGCCACCTATGCTATGCTGTAGAGTGACGAGTAGAATATGCTATGACCTATATTCATGCAATAATAATTTCCTTATTAGTCTTTGCTTGTATTAATATTATATGCCAAATCTCTGCTTGCATTCCTTATCTGTAACAATTTTTGGAATATCATTAAAAAATTTGTAATTTGGGGAATTATATGATTTGGTAATCTAATTCTGGCATAATAATCGAGTAGTAGTTTCATTTCTGGTATTTTAACGTGTGAGTTAAAGTAAAATAGATAGTTTTTGCTTTGCTTTTGTGTGCTACAAAATCGCTTTACTTGTGACCCCACTAGGTGAACACACGAGGGTTTAGGGTTATGAGAGTTCATAGATCCTACCCCAAGAGGTACCACCAACTGGGCTGGGGGTTATAAGAACCGTGCCTTCATATTTTTATGCTTTTCCTTTGATTTATGCATGACCTAGTATAGTTTATCTCTTTTGATAGTTTGGTAAAAGTTTTCTTTCTGTGTATATTGTGTCGGGTGCCTCACAAGTACAAATTGAACCCAGGGTTGACAAACTAAGTGGAAGAGTATAGAATGACACCAAATAATTGGGAATCATATTTACACCTCATCATTTTGGCATTGTTTTTGGGGATGCACAGAAATAATTAGGACTTTTTCCTTAGGATCATTGTAGGAACAATAACATGCTTAAGGGAGATCCTAGAGAATTGTAAACTACCCTCTAATATCCCTTTCCCAAGATATTGTGCATTGGAAATAATCATAGGATGCATGACGCGAGGCACTAAGAAAAATTGTGGTTGTGGTGCAGGGACCACCTGTGACACTAATAACCATGCCAATAAAAGTGGAGAAAAATGAGACCCTCCAAAAACCCCTAGAACTCACCGCTATTTGCAAATAGCATTTAATAATCCAGATGAACCACCCAAGATTGACTCTACTGTTGGTTTAGCCATATAAAACCGTTCCTTCGAACCTCTCCAGCACCAAGATCATTCCATTGAAGGATATGAGTCAGAAAGACACAATAATCCTATTGAAGAACCTGAAGACTCCATTTGCTCAAAAAAATCCTTATGGGGCGGGGGATTTAATATGGGGGAAGAAATAGAAACATCAATACAAAAAGAGGTAATCACATTTTAATTTCCCATTTAGGAGTCTGAGGGAATAATTCAAATGAAAAACATCCTGTCATCTGCCTTGCTAAACTTTCATGGTTTTCCTAGCGAGGACCTTGACACCTTCCTCTTCGAATTTGATGTCCTTTTCTGAATCTATGACTAATAATTTTACGATGCCCAAAAACTCAAATTATTTCATGCCACCTTAAAAGAAGCAACTCTTCATTGGTTCATGGGGCTCAGAGGGAATTCCGTCAAGAGAAGGGATGAGATGAGGCAAAAATTACTCAAAAGTACAAGCTAGAAAGGACTAAGAAAAACACACTTGATCCCAAGCCTTGAAGATTACATTTAGAGGTTCCAATACAACCTAGAAAGGAATAAGAAAAAAAAACTTGATCCCAAGGCTTGATGTATTATCCTTCTTAGAGGGATCAAGGACGATAGTATGGATGCACTAAATCTCATGGGAGCTAGAAAAATCTCCCAGATGACTTATGATGATATCTGTGAACTTTGCAAATGGTATTCACAAGGCACTACTAAGTATGGGAGAGGTCCTAGGGATCTAGCCTCTAGGGTCACAAAATCATTAAGCGAAGGAGTTACCAGTGATGAAATAGGAAACACGTTGGATAATTTTAAGACAGATATCCTTAGTTCACTGAGCTCCCAATTGGATACTTTTCAAGCGAAGAAAAATAAAGAAGAAGTTGACCTAACGTTAGCCATCTTTTGTTGTAAGTGTCAGAAAAATCACCCTTTAAGGGAGTGTCCTTTGGATAACATAGAGGTATGTCATATCTATGAGACAAATCATGATACTAAGAGTTTCCCTTCTTTGATTGAGCTGAAGGAATTCTATTAGGGGGCCAATGAGGAAACTGAAAAAATATGTTTTGTGGCCCAAAAGCGACCATGGCCACCCAAGGTACCAGGCATGACACAAGAGCAATCCCAATTCCCTCCACAATTTACTCAATATCAATATTTGCATTAGAATTAGTAGGTTCCCATGCCCTGGCAATAATGGAACCCTGAAACTAAGAACCATCCTTGGCAACAAGTCCGGAGAGGGCCTACTCTTCAACAACTTACTTCTCATCCACATCCTCCAGTGCAACATCAACAATAGCTATAACTTCCATCCAACCAACCTCCTTCGAGACTGACATAATTTCCGGCCCAACTAGTACCAAATGCAAATAATAAATTATTTTATCCCTCCTGCAACACTGAACTACCCTTGTTTCCAACATATATCATTTCCCTTGTAGAATGTTAAGACATCCATCTATGATTAGAGAAAGTGATTCAGCATCAGACTTCCCCCATCATCCAAGAACAACAGGATGATGAGGAGAATCCTCCCGAGCCAGATAATGAAAACATTAATTCCTTCGAGGAAAACCATGGCACTAGTCCAAAACAATCCCATAAACAAGAATTTCTCCCAGAGCCACCTTATCCAGAAATGTTATGTATAGTGAAGTCTCCCACACAACCAAAGTTTGATCTTCTAGGGGAACTTATAAATTTGTATGTCAAGATTCCTATGTTCCAAGCCATTAAGGATGTCCCGATTTATGCTAAGGTTGTTCAGAAACTTTGCCTCACAAAACCAGGAAGGAAAAAGAAAGATCCAAAAACTACTCATGTCATAGGAAAGCTAGTTGATCTAATGCTAGAAAAATTATTCAGAGCCAAGTATATGGATCTATGAAGTCCGATCGTTAAGGTTAACCTTTATAATAATTCCATCTCCAGTACTCTAGTCAACCTAGGGGAAACTATAAACATAATGACCAAATAAACAATGGAAAAAATTCAAATTTCTTGGTATACGACCGACCCCTACAGTCCTTCAATAATAGATAGATCTACAGTAAAACCCAAGGGGATGTTGCAAGACATAATTGTTTCTACATACTTGTGGGAGTACCCAACAAAATTTATGGTCCTGCAACCAAAGGTCACCCTAGGAGGTTACGCATTGATCCCCGGGAGACCCTGGGTGGCTATCGCTGGCACATATATCAGCTATAGGTAAGGAGATATAACCATCTCCCATGGGAATTCCACTAAAAATCTGACCCTCTATCCCCCTGCTAAGCCTTTCGTTGACCCATAAAATTCTCCCTAGATTGAAGACAACGACGAGGAATATACACAACCTTTTTTGAATCTTGACCAAGCATCGACCTTTAGACAAGATACATAGGATGTTTTTATTTGCACTTACATAACACATCCTCATACAACCATCCATCCAACTTTCGAGCACATCTTAGGGAAGCACTTCCAAGAAACCTATTCTCCAACTGAATTGATACAATCACTAGATGAATTGGTTCATGTAAATTCTATCTCTAAGGATCAAAGCTTAGCTGTCAAGATATAACTTGGGAAAACCTTAAACATCAATGCTAAACTAGACCCCTCTCAACAAAAGAAACTGATTGAGATGCTAAGAAAACACAGTCTCGCTTTCGCTTGGGACTATACTGACATGAAGGGAATCCACCCTAACCTATGTACACATCACATCTATATTAAGGAGGAATCCCAACCTATTCGACAACCTCAACAAATTATGAACCCTTCCCTGAGGGATATAGTTAAAGGAGAGCTCCAAAAGCTCCTTGATGTAAACTTTATTTACTCGATATTTGACAGTAAGTGGGTCTCACCCCTTGTTATTGTGCCGAAGAATAATGGAAAATGGTGTATCCGTGTCGACTACAAGGAACTAAGTAAGGCTACCTTGAAATACTACTTCCCACTACCATTCATTGATAAAGTCTTGGATATCTTGGTAGTGAAGAAGTTATTCTCTTTCCTCGATGGGTTTAGCAGTTAAAATTAGATACAAATCACCCTTGAGGACCAAGAGAAAACCACTTTCACTTGACCATGGGGAACTTACACTTACCGAGTATTACCATTTGGATTGTGTAATGCTCCAACTACATTCCAAAGGGCTGTTTTAGGAACATTTTCTGACTTGACCAATGATTGCATAGAAATCTATATGGAGAACATTTTCTGACTTCACCTTGTATGGAGACACCTTTCAAGAAGCCTTAGACAATTTAGAAAAGGTCCTAGTTAGATGTCGGGAGACCAACCTCTCCCTCAACAATAAGAAATGTCATATTCTTCATACTAAGGGGGTTGTACTGGGACACCACATATCACCTACAATAATCCAGGTGGATCTCTCCAGGATAGAGGTCATTCCTGGGCTTCCAGTGCCCACAACCTAGAAGGATGTCTGCAACTTCTTGGGGCATGCATGATATTACCGAAGATTTATTGAAAATTTTATGAAGATAGCATTGCGACTATTCCAATTACTCACAAAAGCTACAAAATTCTCCTGGAATGACCAATGAAAAACCTCATTTGAAACTTTAAAAGAAAAAATATTTGTCACACCGATCTTGTGAGGTCCCAATTGGTCCCTACCTTTCCATATCTCTATAGATGCCTCAGACACAAACCATTGGAGATGTTCTAGGGAATAAAGAGGAGGAATGACCATATGCTATCTATTATGTCAGTAGGGATCTCACCCCCACTGAAAATAACTATATCGTAACTAAAAAATAGTTTCTTGCAGTCATATATGCTATTAACAAATTTCATCATTATATCACATGTTATTATGTCTTTGTACACGTAGACCACTTTGCCATTCATTAATTCATGAGCAAACCTATCACCAATAGTAGGTTGACCAGGTGGTTTCTCTTGCTATAAGAATTCTACATTTCAATAATTGATACCATGGAGGGAGAACGTAGTCGATGACTTCCTCTCCAGAATCACAAATGAAGGAGAAGTCATCCCTGTAGAGGACAATTTCCCAGATGAACACTTGTTTGATTTATCCACTAACATACCATGGTTTGTAGATATTGGTAACTACTTCGCTATGTTAGAGTTTAAGCTATTATTAGGTTTCTTTTGAATTTACTAGATAACCATACCATAGATAGGATCACTAAGAAAAACACAATCACAAGATACACAACATTTATCCTGGGAAACCCTCATGGGGGAGAAAACCCAACAAAAACTTCCTTAATATAGATAGCCAATACAATGCCAAGAGAATAAACCAAACACTACATAAAGTCCTCTCCCAAGTAATGCTCCTCTCTCTCTTCCTTCTTCTCCAATTGCAGCTCCAAAATTTCACTCTGGATGATTGAATGAGTGAGTGAACAAATGAGGCTCTAGCCTCCTTTATTTATACAATCTGGTAGGTGCTGAAAGGACATGTCTTTTCACTGGCAGGGCCGACTTCTCCTTCTGGGTGGTTATAACCACTTTAATTAATTATGGGGGTTGACTTCTCATTATGCATATTACAATTAGGGTTTGACCAATCCGCAAAAGGGGATTTGGTCATTTAAAATGCCCGACATGATCAATCCACAAAAGGGGATTGATCTAATGAATAATACATCAATAATATAATAGAATACTCTTTGCAGTTACAATATTTCAACACTCCCCCTTAACAAGAAGGGTATTCTACAACAACATTAGGCGAGAGAGAGGGCATCATCATCATCAACATCTTGGAACACTGACTGACATATCTATAAATCATCGGAAGTTTTTCTCATCATCATCGTTCACAACATGAAGCTGGAGTAGCATCATCATCCTCATCAATGTAAGGCTAAAGTAACATTGTCATCATCTTTAGCGTGAGGCTAAAGTAATATCATCATCTTCTTTAACATGAGTATAAAGTAACATCATCATATTCAGCATGAAAGATGAAATAACATCATTATCATCATCATCTTCTACAAGAAGCTGAAGTGGCATCATCATCATCATCTTCAGTAAGAAGCTAAAGTGGCATCATCATCATCATCTTCAACAAGTAGCTGAAGTGGCATCATCACCATCATCTTTAGCAAGAAGCTGAAGTGGCATCATCATCATCATCTTCAGCAAGAAGTTTAAGTGTCATCATCATCATCTGCATCAACATGGATCAATATAACACTAATACATCATCATCATCAATAACAACACAAGGCCGATACAACATCAATAACAACAATATCACAACACGAAGGCTGGAGAAACATCAACATCAACAATATCATAGCACGAAGACTGGAGCAACATCAACATCAACACTAGGATGAGAGTCTTCAACATGAAGATGGAATCACAACATGAAGCTGGCTACACAATATCATCAGCACGAAGCTGACATCATAGTACAAGACTAGAAACATAATATCATCAACATGAAGTTGGCATCACAGTACAATATTGGCAACACAATATCATCAACATGAAGCTAGTATCACAACACGAGGATGGAAACACATCATCACAGCATGAGTCTGGCACACATCATCATAGCATGAGGCTGGCACACATCATCACAACACGAGGTTGGTACATCATCATCACAACATGAGGATGGTACATCATCATCACATCATGAGGCTGGTACATCATCATCATAGCACAAGGTTGGCACATCATCATCACAACATGAGGTTGGTACATCATCATCACAACATGAGGCTGACACATCATTGTGGCATCACAGCACTAGGCTGGCACATCATCAACATGAGGCTGGCATCACAACACTAGGATGGAACATCATCAACATGGGCTGGCATCACAACACTACTCCCCCTTTGGAGGGAGGTCCTTTCAGACTATGCCAAGCTTATCTCTAAAGTGCTCAAACTTTACATGAGATAGAGGCTTGGCCAACACATCAGCAACCTATTCATTCGTGCTAACATACTGGAGCTTTATGGCTCCTCTCTGCAACATATCATGAATGAAGAGATACTAGATCTCTTTGTGCTTTGACTCATCATGGAACGCATGGTTCTTCATCATATTTATACAACTTGGTTATCACATATAATAACGATGGCTTCCATCTCTAGATCAAATAGATCTGTCAACAACATCTGAAGCCATATGACTTCACAAATAAAAAAACATGCAATAATGTAATATGATTCTACCGTGCTTGGAGAAATGCTGAATTTCTCCCTACTCTGCCATGAAGTCATGGTTGACCCCAAACTGAAACAACATCCTGAAGTTCTCTTTTTATTAGAATCACTTCTAGCTCAATCTGAATCAGTGTAACCACTTAGTATGAAGTCATGATCTCTAGTATAATAGAGACCAAAATCCAACGTACCCTTAAGGTATCTCATCATATCTTTTGCAACAACAATGTGAACATGTCTGGGTTCTACTAGATACTGACTCAAGGCAAAACATATATCTAGCCTGGTATTCATTAGATACATCACTGAACCAATAATCTATCTGTGCAGAGTAGCATCAACCAATTCTGACGAGGTATCTACCAGGATCTTCAACTTTGTTTCATAGGTGTGTGCATGGATTTACATTTCAACATGTCAAACCTCTTCATTTTAATTACATACTTCCCTTGGTTAAGGAAGATCTTCTCTGTGCTCTGCCAAACTTCAAGACCTAAGAGATAATGCATTTAGGTCTTCCATCAAATTCTGTAGTGAGCTTCTTCTGCAATCTGTGATGAGATTTTCTTCATCTTGTTAAGAATACATTATCTACATATAGTAGTAACACCATCATTCATAACCTTGAGATAAAGGTTAGAATCAACTTTACTCTTGGTAAATCCCAAGCTCGTTAGGAAATTGTCAATTTTTCCATACCAAGCTCTAGGAGCTTGCTTCAACACATATTGATCCTTCTTCAACTTGCAGACCTGAGACTTTCTATCTTCAAATTCAAATCAATTTTTTCACATCATTTTGTACCAATCTGGTACACTTTCTTAGCTACAACTCAATATGCACAATCATTTTCTAGCTCTATGTGCTTTCTGCAAAGCACTATCTGTCTCACTGTCTGGTAGTATGTCCTCTACTCTTTTTGCAACTATTCCTTATAGAATATGGGATTCTGTACCTGCAACTGCTCTGAAGCTGAGAATGACTGCTTCATCCTCATTGTGGCTGCTAAAATATGAGAGAAACTCCTCTTAATCTATCATGGAAACAACTTCATATGAGTTTGAGAGTGGCTCAATAAATGATACTGAATCTAGCTCTTCTTCTTTCATGGAAGTAACTCTATCTTTCATTGTAGTCATGTCTCCATGACCCAACTAATGTAATGCAACAACTGCCACTCAATTTTAAATACGAGGATTGCTCCCCCTGCATCTCACACTATATATGAATCATGGTTGTTTTGGTTGTCTTCATAAATACTGGAACTATTTCTTTAATGAGTGTCTCATCATAGTCTTCTCCCTTTTGCTGGGAGAATCCTCTAGACACACATAAGGCTTTGTACATCTACAACATGCTTGATCTGTATAGATCAATCTTGGAAGTCAATACTAACTTCTCTTCTAGTCTCAAGGAAGAATCCATAACCTAGTCTTTCTGACTGGCTTCCTTCTCTGTTACTAAAACAAGGGAATCTTCCTAGGAGATTTCATATCTCCTAGAAGTTTCTGAAGCTACAATCTAGTCTTCTCACAACATCTGTCTCCCAGTCTTGGAAGTTGTCTCTTCATCTAATTCTTTCTGAGATCAGGATCACTCTTGATTTCTTTTGAGTCTACAAGGACTTCATCATCTCTTACAGGGTATACTTGGTGTTGAATACCAAGTCTAAATATGGAAAACAGAGTTAGGCTTCAAACAATATCTGCTTCCCATTCTAATGTTTGGTCATCTTTGGAGCCTTCTTCTCCTTTCAATCAATCTTCATATGAGATACTCTGAATCTCAAAAGATAGCTTCTTCTTCATATTCTTTGGTACATGAGTGTATATGGTCATGTACATAGTCTATTTCATGTCTCATCTAATATGTTGCCTTCTGCAACCTTCACTATAGCTTCCTCAAGGTTATCATCTGTGACCTGAAACAAGGTCAACAAAACAACAAGCATGGATAATACTCTTTTGATAATAATAAATAAAACAATAGCATGAATAATCATCAAAGTAGCTCCTTTAGAGCTATCACTTGTGACCTGTCTGAAGAAAAGATCAAAAGTGAGAAATACAATATGAAATGAGGTCAACACTCTTCTAGTGTTGTGATCAAACATTCCTCCATGGCAACCTGGAACTAACACAAGAAGTTTCTCCTAGAGGAGATGTTAGTTGTATCTGGAAATGATTACATTAATAATTTATCTCAATATGCCCACATGCTACCAAGTATAATACTCTTTCAAGGACTGCTACCTCAACTATAGTGTTTACTTGTAGTGGGGTAGTTATCAACTTTGTCATGTGCAACTTTGAATCTTATCAACATAATTAATAAAACCTGGAATCTGGAGTCTTGTCCTCAAGAATGAGTGTATTTATTTTCTTCCAAGTCTCCTTCACTCAAGATGACAAGTTCTTTCTTCAACCTGTCTTATGTACTAAGACAATATGCTATCTTGACATAAATTTGGGTTAGAGAATCAACTTTAATCCATCTAATACCTTTGACTTTAATTTTTCACCAAAGGTTAGTATGATGGTCATAGCTTCACCACACAACCTAGATCAAAATAATGTCATAAAAAATAGGTGCATATCAGAATGATCAAACCTGGGTTGCATTATTCTTATGAATGTGTTGGATCTTGAGATCCTTCTGGATCTATGTCAAGAGATTCCTTCTCTTGCAAATACCCTTTAAAGCTTAACAATTTAAACATATGTTAGTACATATCTCCGATAGCATTTGCAGGTAGTGGCACCATCTGGTATCAATGGTAATAATTACCAACTCTTAAGAACTTCAAGGGTGACTGCAACTGGTACTACAACTGATACTTCAACTGCAATTGATACTCCAACTGATTCTGAAACTGCAACTGCCAGTGCAACTTAGGGTTTTATGAGAAAAACCTAAAATTTCAAACTTCAAATTTTGAAATTCTGATCATGGGCTAGATGCCCCGAGTTGAGGTGAGTAAGTTGGTATAGTCTGATTCTTGAAAATCCAAATTTTACCCCCTCAAACTTGACCAATGGATTTTTGGACCGGTGCTTCTGGTTTTCTGCTACTTCTGGTTTTCTAGTGTTTTTTGTACCGGTGAAAAATAGGGTTTCAATGTCCAGGAGTTTTATCCACTGAAAAGGTGCATTGAAGGTGCCAAAGAGTTCCTTGGGCTAGGGCGCACTTTTCTAGATAACTTTTAGGATGAAATTCCTTTTCAATGAAAAGCCCTAATTTTCTTGTATGACGACAATGAAAATTTTCCTTTTCTTGTGAAAGATGTTCTCTTCAGCTTAGATCTGATACCATGCTAGAGTTTAAGCTATTATTAGGTTTCTTTTGAATTTACTAGATAACCATAGCATAGATAGGATCACTGAGAAAAACACAATCACAAGATACACAACATTTATCCTGGAAAACCCTCATGGGGAAGAAAACCCAACAAAAACTTCCTTAATATAGATAGCCAATACAATGCCAAGAGAATAAACCAAACACTACAAAAAGTACTCTCCCAAGTAAAACACCTCTCTCTCTTCCTTATTCTCCAATTGTAGCTCCAAACTTGCGCTCTAGATGATCGAATGAGTGAATGAAGAAATGAGGGACCAACCTCCTTTATTTATACAATCTGGCAGGTGCTGAAAGGATGTGTCTTTTCACTGGCAGGGTTGATTTCTCCTTTTGGGTGGCTATAACCACTTTAATTAATTCTGGGGGCCGACTTCTCATTATACATATTACAATCAGGGTTTAACCAATCCGCAAATGGGGATTTGGTCATTTACAATGCTCGACATGATCAATCCACAACAGGGGATTGATCTAAGGAATAATACATCAATAATAAAATATAATACTCTTTGCAGTTATAATATTTCAATAGGCTACAAGTAGACTTCCACAACATATTTCACCAAAATAATTCTAAAGGGTCATTCGACAAAGCACAACATAATCTTGGATCGAAGGATATCTTTTTTGTACTGGGAAATACCACATTATCTGGCATTGTGTTCGAGAAGATGAAACTTACGAAATCCTGAAAGCATGTCATGATGAACCTTGTAGAGGGTACTTTGTAGATAAGAGAACTATAAACAAAGTATTACACATGAGGTATTACTAGCCTACCATCTTCCAGAACACCAAGCAATACGTTAGGAGTTGTGACAAGTGCCAGAGGATGGGACAACCTATGAAATCAAATGATATGATGCTCCAACATCAGATTCACATAGATCCCTTTGAGAAGTGGGCCCTTAACTTTGTTGGACCCACTAACCCACCATCAAAGAAAAAGGTGTACATCCTGGTGTGCACCGACTATGTAAGTAAATGAGTCGAAGCCAAAGCACTTCCAAAGGATACAGAGGAAGCAATGACCAGCTTATTATATGAAGATATCTTCTTCCTCTATGGTGTTCCTCAATATATCGTCACTGATCAAGGGACCTAGTTCACTTCACGACTTATCTGATCCATTACTGAGAAATTCAAGATCAAGCACCGAATGTCCACCCCATAACACCCTCAAGAAAATGGACAGGTGGAAGTCACAAATAAAGTGATATAGGCCATCCTAACTAAAAAAATTCAACAACATCACAAGGACTAGGTCGAAAAACTCCCAAAGGATCTATGGGCATATAGAACCACCTGGAGGAACACCACATGATTTAATCCCTATGAGCTAGTGTATAGGAAACATGTGGTTCTTCCCAATGAATTTGAAATCAAGACACTAAGAAACGCACTACAAGTGGGCCTGGACCTCTAGGAAGCCCAACAACATAGACTTGATTAGGTCAATGAGTTTGAGGAGATCCGTCAGGCTGAAATACATCAAACTACTCTAGTCCAACAAAAGAGGTCTAAATGGCACGACAAATTCATCAAAAAGTAGAAGTTCAAGGAAGAAGAATGGGCCCTTCTATTTGACTCATGGTACAAAGACTTTAAATGAAAATTTTACACTCGTTAGCTAGACCCATACGAGATAGATATCATGTATGAGAATGGCTCTGTCAATCTCCATACCATTGACGAGGAAAACATACTACTAATGGAAAATGATCATTGGCTGAGGTTATACCAAAAGCCCAAGACAAAGGAGGAATTTATTCAAGAAGTAGTCAAGAAAAATAATCTCAATATCATGGGTGAGGTGGCCTTGGAACCTATACCCACCACTCTTTGATCGATTTTTCAATCATCCAAAAAGAAAAAAAGAAAAAAGGGGAGAATACATATCTGGTAGTGAAAACCTGGTTTCAGGTGCTACCGACCTTGGAGATATTAGAAAACCAGTTACTGGCTCGTATCACCAAATAAAGAAAACTTCCAACTATGAAAACCCCTCTAAGGGCGTAGCTAGACAAACTCTTGTCTAAAAACTAGGCTTTCAGTGGGTAGAGTTTGAAAAAGAAAACAAAAAGAAAATAAATAAATAAAAACAAATGTGTCCGATCATAGGGCTCATAATTATATTTCCAGTTATTTAATGTTTTCCCTTTGGAAGCATCCAGATATATTGACAGATCTTACAATGTTTCATTAATAACTAGGTTGCACTAGCTTCATGATTTTTTGGGATCACAAGGAGGCTTGATATTGCCAGTCATCCTAACACAAAGATAGCTATTTAAAAACCAATCATGCAAGTAGAATCCTGGAAACAAAGCACTTGCATCATGCATCTTCCAAGTAATTCAAGTTATTTTTAAAACGTGCCTTTTTCTTTTCTATAATTAGGAATTAAGGAATTATCTGGCAATAATAATACCATCCTCATTGCTCTATCATCCAAGTGCTACCATACATTAGTCATTTTTTGGGTATGCTACCATACACTAGCCATTTGTCATGCTACATAATGCCATTAGTTCCATAGACTATCACACCATTCTTCTTGCCGTATAATACATTTTCCATTTTGCTAAAGAGATATGCTACATAATGACATAGGGAAAAGAGTATAACTTCCAATCAGACGTTACGTAATAAAAAACAACTTTAAATGAAATACACTCAAATGCCTCAAATATTGAAATGACACTCACCATAATACCTAGCTTGTACTTCATGGAGAAAGACCCAATGTCTTCCAGAAGAATGTTGATGTGGCAGATACTATCGTGATGAATATGAGATCTTTGGTGGTGAGGTGGGCCTCTATCTATGCAAGTGGATGCTTTCAACCATTTGTCTCTCGATACTCCATGTCTGCAACTCGAGGGCCTCGAGCCATCATCTCCTTAGTTATCCATAGGAAATAGGGATAACATCTGGATTCTACTTGGGGTCATGTACTCGACGTAGAGTGCATGATAACCTAAACAAATCCTAGTTGGACTTGTGTCTGCAATGAAACATAAAACCGTAAAATCCAGGGTGGCTTTACTCACCCTTTACTCATATAATAAAAAATCCAAAAACTTCAAACTTAACAACTAATATAGAAAACAAAAGCTTTTGTATTTTTCATATATATGATGAAATAAAAACATGTAAATCAATAATGCAAGTAGAGAAAAATGAAAATCAAATATGAAATGCAACTAAGCTACTATGAGCAATCAATATGCAAATGAAAGAAAGCAATATGTCCTACCTACTTACCTGGGGCCCTAAATATCAGGTCCTGAAAATGTCAGGTGAAGTCCTATAACCAGTGTAACCACATGCCCATAATTTCATCAAGGTATCCCCCCCTATGCTTAATCATGTAGTACAACAAATATAAGTCAAGCATAAAATAGTCATAAGCATAAGTAATCATGTAATTAATCATATAAAGCAACTTATGTGGAGATGGGTGGGAGGGAAAAATCTTGCTGGAGACAATGGTCACAAGCCTAATCAATCCATCTCTGAATTGGGCTACCACTTATAGGAAATGACTCATATTCATTTTCACTTAGAATATCACTGCTCTTTGAAGGCTGAGAAAAGATAAGAGATCCTAAGAAAACCTTAGGATTCACCAGAGAAGAGGAAACATGATAAAGGGCGACCTCATGTCCTAAGAAGGACTCTTCCCACATCCAAAATATGTTTCTTATTCGTCTGCAAATCTTTCCAAAGGTCCCCAAGATGAAAACACTATTGCTTTGTGGTGTGAGTCTTTGATTTCTCTAGAATATCCACGTACTGGTATTCGTCTAAATCTGGGGGCAAAGGTGGCTGAAATTTTTCATAGAACAAATCCGTATCCTGAAAATGATATGCATGAAAATTCCCAAAGGATGACTAAATATCACCCTGAGTATGCCGCAGCAAGTCATCCTTGAATGGAAAGAAGAAATCTGAAACCATATCATTATCAGGTTTCCAAACATCTAAATCATATACACATGAAGACCAGTCCTTTGAAGATGACAACTCAAATTCCTTTGCTTGAGATCTACCTTCAATGTCGTAGATAAGATCTCCATAAAAAATAATGCAACCCACACCACATCTATGTATCCCAACAGGTATGAAATCATCAATGTGTTGATCAACCATGTCAGAAGGGTATTCCACAAGATCATATGTGTCACTTATACTGATTGTTTCTTCATCTTCATGTGCAGGAGGAAAGTGAGGCAGGATAACTTCACCTTCATCAAGCGAGATAATGGACACCGATGTCTCATCCGGGTATTCATCATTGAGATATTCTTGACAAATTTATTCATGAATCTCTTCTTCCAACACCTTTTCTCCTGTGGGTGGATGATACTCTTCTTCAATTTTCCATTACTCACTTATTGTCACATCATCCACCAGAAAACCTTCTCTATAAAGAGCATCTTTGAGCTCTTGGAAAATATCTTGCAAATTCTAAGTAGTTGGCCGACAATGCCTGAGAAATTATTAAATGAGATTTTTAAAAGATGGGATTCTTTTTAGATCACATTAGTGTGCATGACAACTCCTTTGACTTGATTCCATAGAAGATAGAAAAATTTTCATCAACGCATCTTCACTTAGCACATTTAAGCTTGAAGCATATTTTGTATAATTCACGACATGGGTGACCGCTAGAGTTGGATCACCATTAAATTTAGGGAAAATTTACCTCCACTCCACAGATAAATGATTTGGATAT
Source organism: Picea engelmannii (assembly GCA_009831015.1). Taxonomy (NCBI): domain Eukaryota; kingdom Viridiplantae; phylum Streptophyta; class Pinopsida; order Pinales; family Pinaceae; genus Picea; species Picea engelmannii. Next base: position 241,077 of record ML804850.1, on the reverse strand, counting down.
CCAGGGATATTTTGAACATGAATAGAAGGGTAAACCTTATATAATTCCCATGGTCGTGTTGTGTCTCACCTCTCACAACAACCCATTTTATTTTAAAATGNCCCCCCTATATTCTAATTTTTTTACAAGGCATACTTTTCTACTTCACTGAGAAGGTATGAACATGGCTAAGATTTTTCTATCACTTGTATAGTCTATGAATGCTTCGTGAATAGAAGCCCATAGGATGCATTCATAAATAGTTCCCCTGATACTACACTCTTCAACCCTTCTACCCAAAGTTTATCATTCCTCCCTCTCACAGTAAGAACCTGATCCCCATTTTTACTTAGGTGGTATGATAGATCTCACTCTTTCACTTTTAGCCTAAGTCATGATGGATTCAGAACAAATATCACACTATATTAAATTCTGATAGAAACCTTTTTGATGTTCTCATCGGAAAGGGGTCTATCAAAATTTTCTTCGTTGAAGTATTTCTCTCCACACACCACTCAAGAATCCGACCCTTGCTCTTTGATAGATATGACCCATAAAGTTCACTTCTTACATGGCATCCCATAGATGGATAGAATCAAATCCAGCGTGTATTCAACACCGTCAAGTCAATACGACCTATTTGATCGTGACCTCACCAAGTGGCATCTTAAGATTGGCCCTTTTTTTTCCCGTTTACGGATCTTGAATGACTTGTATTTTTATTTATTTCCAGACTCTTCACTACCTAAGGTATCAAAGGAATATTCCTTTGATACCATCCTTGTCGGGTTCCAATTGGTCCCTCATCCTTTTGAACTTCGAAACCCGAACTCCGACAATGTCATTCCAAGCCTTTTAAGCCTTCATGTTTGACACATCTTTCTAGGATAAAGGAATATTCCTTTGATGCCCTATCTTTGGATTTTAATTTAAACCTTACCTCAACGAACTCCGACACCACAACTCCGATGGTCCCACCTTCCCCACAACGCCGCACACATGTCAAGTTGGCACACATTTCTAGATAAAATGGGAATATTCTTTCGATACCCCTCCCATTGGAGCTCAAAATAATCCACAAGTTTTCCCACTCCGATCCTACGACTCCGATGGTTATATTTTCGAATTCAAGCCCCCCATAGAATCCAATACACGGATTTGGGAAACCATCTCTCTTAATTAACATTAATGGTAGATATTGAGGCCATATTTAGTAACATATCTTGTACATAGGAAAGTTATGACACATTTACGAGCATTTTAATACCTTTTAATGGCTATAAACCCTTATTTTACGACCAATATTCTTCCAAAATTTTGTAAACATCATTATGTTTTTATTTGCTAAGTGTATTGTGTGACCATTTCCTCGACTCAATTATAGGTACTACATTTTTACTGTTTAATAGTTGGTCTTTTGTGTTTTCCATATTATTTTCCCATAGATTAATTTGCTTGTTAATGTGATGATGCAAGATTAATGAACCTCCTATAATGGCGAGCTAGAATTTCAGAAGACAAAAGGGCTATGTTTGTTTCCAGTCAGCCTCCATGCCTAAAACATCATCTCTCTCAAATGAGGCCTTGGTGACAAACACTATCCCCCACATTGGTGAAGACCATAGTCCCACATATGAGGAGATCTACATAATTTTCAATTTAGGTGATTTTCCTACAGAAGACAAGAACATGGAAATATATTGGAGCATCCAAAAAAGCAACATCCATCTGGTTACTTCCTAGAAAACTCTCTTTCCCTACAATAATGCCACACAATGGTTATTCAATCAATTTGACGCAAACACCAAAACTATAGTGAGAAAACAGGGGAAGCGTGTGGCCTCCCTAAGGCATGCAGATATCGGCTTGAGATAGCATCTACCCACTCTCACGTGTGCTATTAATGAGCCATTCTTGAAAGGTTTCACCCAAGGTAACAAAGGACCAGTAAAGCTAACGAAACATTGGTGGGTTGATGAGGACAAGACCCTCAAACAAGGACAAAATTTGGTTCCCACCCATAGGATCAAGGCACCGTATAAATTATTAGTATCCATACTATACTGAATTTATGGCGAAAATAAACACACACACTTCCAGACCGATTGGCTACCACTAGTATATACCATCATCAAAACATGACAAGTGTTCAACTGGGTAGACATATTGGCCTTCAACATCTACCTCCATATGAAGAACATCCTAGGTATGAAAAAACCTTGATTTACATGCTAGCCTACCTAATTGATGCTATCTATTCCTCCATGGAATTTCCTAACCTCGAGTGGAACTGGGACCAAAACCAACCTTCTATTCATGTGTACTTATTCGAGCTCCAGAGAATTAATTACAAGAGACATTTTTATGACATTTATAATCTTTTCCTCACCCCTCTACACTCTATTCTTTTTAGTTTTCCAAGTGATAGGATTTCCTTTGAAGCTAGGACTGGGATGAAGGGGATAATTGACTGGTTCCTATGTAAATACTATTCATATATTAGGGTGTATGGCACCACTGGACCCCACAATTTTTACCCTACTTTGTCCCAAACCGTCTATTGATGAGAGAGATTTCTTACCAAACCACAGGGTTAGGGGGTCACCTCACTGCTCCTAATTAGCAATGGAAAGCTTTGGCCTATTTTCCAATCCACATAGGGAATTGCACCATTTCCAATGGCCCTCATGCAAGAAAGGAGGAAGAAACCATGCAAGAGATACACCTATGCTTAGGAGAGCCTAAAGGCCATGACTCATGAGCTTTCACTCATCCATGTCATATCTATTGGGATCACCCACTCTAACATCCATTTAGTTGATTTTGAAGAAGACATATTTAAAGGAATCCTATGGTATGAAGAATCCCTACAGAAGTTACCCAATGATGCTTCCATGAAAGAGCTTGAATGTGAACAAGAGGAAAGGAAGAGAGTGACAATTTACTAGTTCTAGAGATTGCTCCAACATGAACAAGTCTACAATAATGTTAAAGAAAAAGAAAAATCTAGAAAAGAGGAAAAGTTGGAACAAAAGAGACTCTAGGCTGAGGAGGAATATTAAAGAGGGAAATCCAAGGAGGAAAGAATCATAAAAGAAAATGAACTTAAGTCAGAATAGGCTGCACTTCAAATGAGGAAAGCTGAAGAAGCCAAGGAAAATAAATTGGCTAATGAGGCAGAGGCCAAGAGATTGGCTGATGAAGTCGAAGCTAAACAAGAAGCTGAAGAAGACGAGGCTTATAAAAAGGTAGATGAGACGTTGAAACAACATCAATTGTAGGATTTGATTTAGACCCCAAACACTCCATCAACACCCAATTTGGGTATTGTGAACATTCAACCTCAAGACTACACTCCTCTTAATGTTATTTCGAAGAATTCTTCTTTTTCTTCTCAAGCCTTGAATTTTGAGGGCACTGTGGTGGCCATTGGAGACTACTATTATGATAATAAAATGAGGAGTATTGAGAAGAAATAGAATAAAAGGAAAAGAGTCGAAGACACCAGATCCAATTCATCTGCAGGGAAACTATTAGAATGGAAGGCAGGACTCGATCCTGAAGAAAAATTTGTTCAAGTAGCCTCTGCACTCCATGCTTTTGTGGACTAAATGCCTTGTTTGTTCTTGAAGTATACGGTGCCCTAAACACTACCAAAAATAGGGTGATAACTCTAGATACAAAGTTAAGAGATGTGAACGACAAGCTTACTTTAGAGTTCAAGAATGATGCAAGAGTAGCCGACACTCTCAATACATAAAATTTGAACAGAGCCCTACACGCATAGAGAGATCAGATGAATGCAAAGTTTGAAATAAAGATCAAGATCCAATGGGACACCCATAACAAAGAATTGGAAGTATAAATATAGAATCTCAAAACAACCATGGAGGAGAATAAGACATCTACACTTACTGTGGATATTATCAAAACCCAGGCATTAGAGCTAAACGAGAGGTTTACAACTAAGCAGAAATAATTCCTCAATCGGCTCGATAAAATACAAACTGGTCGAGAAGAACAACTTAGTGTTGGAAATTTGGTTGTCATTGTTGTCAACCTTGATAAATAGGTGAAGTATCATTGATTGATTGGTTTGAGAAGCATTGTCAATATTGGGCATATTGTTATGACGGTGACTTGAATATCAAGCATTGTCAATATTGGACATAATATTATGAAGGTGACTTGAAAGTCAAGCATTTTCAATATTGGACATAATGTTATGAAGGTTGGACATAATGTTATGAAGGTGACTTGAATTTCAAACATTGTCAATATTGGACATAAATTTATGAAGGTGACTTGAATATAAAGCATTGTCAATATTGGACATAATGTTATGAAGGTGACTTGAATATTAGTAGAAAGATAATATTGACTAATATATTGTATGAGTGTTAAGAACCAAACATCAATATAGCATGGAAAAACCTCAAGAAAAGTACTCAACGCCTTGAAACTGAGATAATTTCAGATAATAAGCCTCTTCGAGGGGGAAACCTCATTTTACCCCACTTAAAATGTTCAAGTACAAGATGATTCAAAATAAAAATGTCTCTTTGGTACATATAGGAGACTAGGAGGTATAATTACAAATAATGGCCTAAAGCCAACATAATTAAAATAACATTACTAATCTAAATTACAACTAATGGCCTAAAGCTGACATAAATAAAATAGCATTACTAATCTAATATGCCCCAATTAAG